>CALNXK010000118.1:1510000-1697500 GCA_942486035.1 Porites lobata
AAAAAAAAATAAAAACGTGGGGAGGGGAAAGGGGAAAGAAAAATTTTATAATAATTAAAGATAAAAGTTATGTATAGTCAAAGTTTTGGACAATCAATTTCGCCACTGAGAGCCGCCGCTCAAGTGGTTGTGCGATATAAAGCAAAACAGCATTCGAAGACCACCATTTTTTAAGGGAAAATCCCTGGGGATGAGGTTGTTCGAAGACCAGTCCCCTTGGAGACTGATACGTTCTACGGGAGCACCGCAACGGAAGGCGTAGGAAGCTCCACCACGGCGAAAACTGTGGCCCGAGAATTTTTTGGCTGGGAAGCCTGCGTGACTGAGAACCTTCCGCAATTTGTCGGTGAATGCGGAGTGTGTAATGGGAGTGGCGTGACCTTTTCTGTAATGCAGGAAAGCAGGCGAAGGCTGGGTGACCGGGAATTGTAAAATGTGACGTTCATATGCCTGCACGGGGCAGAGATGGTGACCGTGGGAGACCCGCAAAACGGGAATGAGCAACTGACGCTCTCGGAATTGAATCGTTTTTGACCAACGAACGCAGATAACCAAACCCCACGGTCTGACAATGATGTCGCGGCGACATAAATTCTTGGCGGGATCAAAATCCTTCTCTGATTTGGGCACGAGATTTGATTTACGAAAGAAAGTGTAGAACCCGATTAGCATCGCTGCCCAGAAGCCTGAGTCAGATCGTGCTGTGAACTGAGGGTGAAGCCGCAAAAGAATATCTGGGGTGATGGGAAGTTTTTGAACTGGGGCGTCACCAAGAATGCGCCGAAGTCCGCGTAAGATAAGTTTGATAGAAAACACTTCCTGAAACGTGACGTTGAAGCCAAAATGTCGGTGAAGAATATTAATAGCAGATAAGTAGTTGATTACTGTAGAATATTTGCAATAATAAGACAAGTGAATTAGAAAACGAATAATTGTTTGCACCTCGGCTGGGATGGGAACCAGGTGATAAGTAGTACAGAACCGAAGATAGGAGCGCCATTGAGAGCGACGAGTGTTGAACGTAGAATGTGCATATGCCGCAGCAGAAACAAACTTGGCCCGGAAATCCAGTTGCGTGAGGTATCCTAGAGGGGAGAGAAAATGTCGTTAGATAATGTCCGAGATTGAAAAAGACGACTCAATCTGTCCGCATAAACGTTATTTATTCCAGCCAAGTGGCGCGCGCGGAGATGAAAGTTGTGACGGACACTAAGCCAGAATAACTCCCGTGACGAAGAGGTTACGGAAAGAGAACCGGAAAGAGTTCCAAATAATTGATATTACAACGAAGTGATGAATCAATAGCGTGACCGTCATCACACCAATGGGATGGCAATGACTAGGAGTAAAGATCGCTCTCTCGTGAAGGGGCCCAGGAGCCAGCAAACCAGTCGTCAGGCGGGACGGCTCCAAAACCGTGAAAGGACGCGCCCGTTTGAATATAAACGGGCTGGCGAAAATCGAGCATCATGCGGCGCCCGTTAAACGTGACGAGAAATTCTTTCCACCACGACACATCTGCGCGGAGATCGGTTGATAAACGACACCGATGAGAAGAGTGATTTAATTTGTTTAAGTAGTCAATCACGCGACGGAGGAATGTGCGACCACCATCGACAACTTGGCTCGCAAAGTTCAAAGATCCCGCGAGGGACTGCAATTGACGTTTGGAGGCAGAAGCCTTGTGTGAGAAAGTGTTAACGAGATGGATCAGCCAGATAATTAACCACAGCACGAAAACCACGGCGAGCCATCATGCGAACAATAGCGTTAGAGATACGGTTGAAAATGAACGGTGCGCGCGAGAGACCGAAACAAAGTCTGTTGTCCACGTAATAATTTTACTGGGAAGAGTCGTGTGTGCCAAACATCCAGCGAAAACCTTGTAATTCTCGGTTAGGGGGGAAAACCGGGATCCAGCGCCAAGAAGATTCGATATCAACTATCGAGTAAAAACAATAAGGTGTAGAAAATGACACCGCGCTGTCAATTGAATTCATGCGAAAGGACTCTAACTCACGCTTAATAGGATCGTTCAAAGAAATACCATGCGGACGACTGCAGTCAGTAATTGGGTGGGATTTTCCTGAGTCCTTTTTCGGTACACGGCCAATAGGGTGAACGCACCGCGGTTTAGTTTGAACCATAGAGATGCGCCCTAAGGCGAGTTCTTTTGTGAATAAACTATCCATTTTCGGTTTAAAGTCTGGGCCCGGGGGGGGTACTCGCAGAAAAATTGGGTAGGGGTGTGCGGCCCGCTTCCCAAAACCCTTACCCTATTTATGACCAAAATCTGCGATTTTCCCTACCCTATTTATGACCAAACCAAAAATTTGATACCCTATTTATGACCTGACCCTTAAATCAATACCCTGTTTCAGACCTGCCTTATAATTATTTCCCTAGTTCAGACCAATGTTAAAGGCAATGTTTATCTGCTTTTATTAGGTTAGGGGGACATGATAAGGAAGTAGCTTCTTCTTAAAAAGTGCATTCAAGACTACAGTGTAAAAATCGTTACCCTATTTATGACCAAAATGGCGGCAAAATAGCCAAAATCGATACCCAATTTATGACCAAAACAGCTGAAAAACCCTACCCTTTGGGGCCGCACATACCTATATAGCCCATATTAGGGAGTACCCCCCCCGGGAGTCTGGGCAAGTAGCACTAGAGTAATTGTCGGATTCGTAGGCGACGATACAAGAAGGGTCGGACTCTGGAAGAAGCTTAAAACCAAAACGCAAACCACGGAGGATAAAAATTCTATCGGGGTCGTCAGAAAGTTCCTTGTCCCAAGCGTGGAAACGTAAAGGGCAATCCTCAAGCGGGGGTATAGAAAAATTTGTTGAAGTAGGATGCGCGAAGGGTGCTGACAGAACATTTTCCTCGAGCGGGGACTGTTCTAAAGAATCGGTTCATTTTTTGCTTTTCTCAGCGTTCGCGGAACCCGAACAACTCTTGCCCTTATGCTGAGTAGAGGAACAGTGAATACAAACGTGCTTGTAACGACACGACTGTGGATTTGGGCAACCAGTTGGGTTAAAGTTCCAGCGAAAACAGAATTCTTCATTTCCTGACCCGCGGCTATTCCCGCGACTTTCGTTTCGGGGAGGGCGCTGTGCCACGGCGGCATCAAAATACTGCGCACTGAGGTCATCTAAATTGGTGCCTTATCCAAAATTATCCCGCGCCTTCGTGGCACTGTAATCTTGATCAAATGCAAGGATGGCCTTGGTTTGAAAACGAGTGCCTTTTATAGCCAAAAACTTCAAGTAGGTGAGGTAATCAGCAGCTTCGCGAGGACTCTTTATAGTAAAAAGAGACTCAAGAATCTTAATATTCGCGAGAATAAATTGCGAATAAGACAGTGGTAACGGTTTGAGCTGTTTACCGTCAGGGCCAAAAACAAAGTCTGAAGGCAACAAAGGCTTACCTTCCGGTGAAGAATTGGTACTGGGAGAAGCCGGAGAAGATAAGGCAGCTTGAGAACCAGAAGCGGCAGAAGTAGCAGAACCAGATGCAGCAGAAGTGGTAGCTAAGGTGGCTGTCTCTGATGCCTTATTTTCCTGCGTCGATTGGGGGACTTGAAATTCCGCTTCCAGCTTAGAAATTTCCTCTGCCAAATTGAATAGAGGCAGAAGATCCTTTGCAGAAGCACTGAGAGCGGCATTGGCGGTGTCCGCTTGAGGTCCCTCACCGTCCTGTCGGAGTAGGTAAAGCACTCGCCGAAGCATGATTTTTTGGCCGACAACGAAGCCCATGTCGGCCAAGTCCTGCTCGGTGATTGAGGCAAAGACTTGTTTTGATGTGATTTTGTACTCAACCAGGACGTCTTTGATATCATCAGGAATGTCCTGACCACGGCAAAATTTAGAAAGCCAGGAACTCTCGGGGGAAGAGTGTTTGCTTAGCTTTTCAGAACTTTTCGTTTTCGGAGGCATTTTTGATATCAAAATACAAAGGCGGTTCTGCTAGCTAAGAATGACTGATACAAACGATGACATGTCGTGGGCTATAAGGGCAAACCTATGTCGTGCACATTCGAAGATTGACAATCGTTACTAGGTATTATACAACCATTGGTCAGAGTCCAATACTTAACATAAAGACAGTATTGAGATGCGGGCAAATAAAATCAGCCCCAAGGCTTTTTAAAGTGCAACAGTTTCTTATAAATGACGATCTAATAATGACCAGTCTAGAGGGCTTGACTGAAAAATCGTTTACTGAATACTTGGAGAGATCTTTTTGTTACTTGAATTACGTTAACGTTTTATTTAACTGGGGAATCCACGTCAATTTTAACCCTAAAAGAATAGAATTAAATTAACTGCTTATGATTACTCTTTTAAATGGTACAGGTGCAAGAGGTTCCAAATGAAGGATTTGAAGAGGATGGTGTATTTTTTGGACCTATTCTGCGAATTAAATGCTTTGAGGTTGTCCGGTTCTTAAGGCCTGTAACCATTCAGCTTCCCGTTTCTCTTCGAGACCAGCAAGACTTTAATCCAGATCCCACTAAATGCCATGTGAGAGTCTTGTTCCTGAATTGCGAAGAGAAAAAAAAGGAATGGATTGAACTCACTCATCTGGTGAAACCTGCACTGTTTGAAGGGAATTTTGTTAGGATGCAAGTCCAACGATTTTCTGGGTAAAGAAGCTTACAAAAATCTTTAATATATTTAGTATTTACCAGGTAGATGGACAGTTTAACCCTTTTCAATCCAAAATGTTGATTAAACTTCAGTCAACGTTACTGGATGCGACATTTTTGGAGCTGTTTAAACACCATGTTGAATGGTGCTGATGTTGCTAGATCTGGTTTGAACGTTCAAACTTAACATTCAACAGTGTCAGACAATTCTTTTGTTCAGGTGTGCGATGGCCTCAATGTTGAATAGGCGAACGCTCAATTAAACTTTGTTTGCATCATTCATGGTCTGGAAGGGGGGGGCATGGGTGGAGAGGGGGTGCTGATCTCGCATTGCCTTTCCTTTTCCACGAAAATCTCGCATCCCGCACTTTTTTCATCGCTTTCCCCAATCCATTTTTTTTCGAAAATACACAAGTTACAAAAGTCTTATTGTTGCAAAAGCGAATAAGTGTAAGATGTACATTGGCCCTTTCGATTGATATTTTGAATTATACCTTAGTGTGATGAAGCGGAGGGAAAACAGGAGAGGAAGAAGCGAAGAGGGAGAGGAGAGGGGAGGGTTTCTTCCCACTCTCTTTCCCAGCCCTGATCTTGACTCCCTCCCTTTGGGCCTTTGAACGACTGGAGCCGTCGTCTGTGACTGCAAGAATAGAGGAATGACCAAAACTATGACTGTCTGATTCAAGGGGACAGAGCTGGGATCATTGTACTGTTCGCCATATCTTAAGTTTTAACTAATCAAATAATTTCTTCATAAGATTTACAATAAATGTAAAAAGCTTGAACAATTAATGGTATGCTAGAACCAAGTGCACTCTCTTGGCATCCGGTTGAAACAGTGGGTCTTCTGTCCGCTCTGTTGATTTCTTGAAGGCATTTATAGTTTGCTTTGATAGGACACACCACTGAACACTCGCAAGCTGTTTCGCATTCACTGCTAGAACGTACCATTTCCCGAATTCCCGACAGACAGCTAAAATCTCGCATCCCGCGCCCAAATTTTGATGAATCCCGCTCCCTGAGTAGCAGTCAAATCCCTTTTCCCTTCAAGATATTGTGCGTTTTCCCAAATCCCGCGAACCATTTTGGTCAAATCCCGGATCCCGAAAATACCCTTCCAGACCCTGATTACTGTTTAGTAAGTAATACCTTTTCACTTGCACTTCACATTTCTTGTAAATAATTAGCTCAGAATTCATTCTTTCTACTAGGCCCTATTCAACGAAGTTGGATGATGTTAAGCAGTATCACTGCTTAACATCATCCAACTTCGTTGGATCCAGTTGGTGGGTCGGCCTAAACGCACCTTTAGGTTCCTGAAATGCGTCCAAGTAATTAACAAAAATGCCAGTACTTCTTTCAAAGCATCTCTGATTCAAATTTTTTAACAATACCCATGCGAGGCGATTTTAGCTACCACGCTGCCTCCCTTTCAGGTGGTTAGCAAAAAATATCAACTCAAAAAGCACGAAAGAACGTTTTTCCTTTTCAGTTTCCGGTTTTCCTTTTTCTAGGGCTCGGCGATTAACGTAGAATAATCCAAGACTCGACCTTTCCCATTTTAAGCTCGCAGCAAATCCATTCACCCTGGTTTACATTTTTCGATTTTTTGATTCTAGATATTCGTTTCTTTTTGAGCGGCGTGAAGAAAACTCCAGAGCTTATGGACTGGGAATCCTAAATTACCTTACCAGCTTCACTAGAACGCAGCCCCGAGCAGCAAGTTTCGTCGCTTACTTTCGTCCAGATACTCCAAACATTTTGTTCCTTATTTGTTGCCCTGCTCACCTTAAACAAGAGGTGATACAAGATCTTGAAAAAAGAGACGTAACTTTAGCTGATGGCAGTTCGATGGAAGATATGATACCTGGAGAGGACAGAGCATTTGTGTTTTTGTCAGGAGGAATGCGCCCATTTGACGAGGAGGACCTAAAAAGAATTTTTCTCAAGTAAGCTTATTTATTGCTTATTCAAAAGATTTTCCCGTTTCTGCTTGGCTCAAATCCCAAGACTAATTCTTGAAAACCAACTAGAGTTGACCAAATTTGGAAGACGTTTACAATATCCAGAAAATGACGTCAATAGTGCAGCTTAACGCCATTAAAATGGACTGCGGCCGAAAAGTCCTGATAAGAGTTTGAGTTGTGTTGGTAGATCAGTACAAAATGGCGGAACATCCATCACTGTCCATGCTTTTTAAGAACAGACCGATCTAAACAGTCATGATTAATAGCTGAATTCTCTCCGGTGACTGGACAGTTCTGTCTAATAGTAAGCGAAGGATTACGTCGGCACTACATCATGCATGTTTCTCTCTTACGTTTAAACAGGTTATTAAAAGACGATATTCCGTTTAAGACTGAATTGCGAGTTCTTCTCGTTGATGACGAAGACCTAGCGCAAGTGGAATTTCGAAACACCTCGATACACACAGACAGAACGCGTCTGTTGTGTAAGTTTCACTTAACTTTGCCGTCCCGCAAAATGTCCCGCACGGTAAGTATAACTTATTATTTTAAGCTTGAGCATTTCATCCGTTCAAACCTCCTATCAGTTGAATAATTCTAGGTCGAGTATTTAACGGAGTTTAGCTTATGTTTAACAAATCCACCAGTACCACGTTCTAAATCATGTCATCAGTTTGCCAAACCGGCTATTACATCTAAACACCGTTTATCGTTAATAATTTCATGAAAGCATATAGTGTAGACTAGAAAAGCATTTATCTGGAGATTCCATGATTTCTTAAACCGCGGCCTAAGTAAGACTTCGTTTTAATAACCAGCCCTTTGTATTGCAACTTAAGAGAGTGAACGATCAGATTGCTCAAGATACGCTGTAGTTATAAGTTGTTTCCTGTAGAACTTTTGCCTGTCCAAGCAATGAGAAAGTTTACTCAAATTGTTGCAGGTATTAAAATTAAAATCATGCCATTTGAAAGCCAATCAAGACTTTCGTCTTAATTACTAATAAAAATATTAACATTTCCAGTGGGTATTTTGAGAAAACTGACGACATTTCGCGACGTCACCACTGGTTTACCCGCGAAATGACGTCAGAGAAACGAGTGTACTGATGCAGTACGCCATACTGATGACGTGTTTTTACCAAGATCAGTGGGTAGTGTTTCTGATCGGTTGAAGCAAATTTCCATCCAATAAGAAGCACTACCCAGATCTGTAAAACCTATTAGTTCCTCGTGATAACGAGTCTTCCTGACCCCGATTCGCAATCAAGGCGTTTGTATGCTATTTAATAATTATAATTTTCTACCTTTTATGTCTCTTCAGGCAGATCAGAATTTGAGGAAGCTTGCGCGACAGCCTGGTAAGTTTTCAGTTTACCCACTTCTTTTCCTCAAATTTTATCCAGTCTAGGTTTTAGAAGATATTGCCCTATGATCCTCAATAAACTGTGTCTGCAATGGCTAGCTTGTGACTCCGGCATTATCAGAACTTGTAAGCTTTAAAGCAAGGGATGTCCGCTCGAGTTTTTTCGCTGCTCTCAAGGGTCTTTAGAAGCTTGCCAGTCAATCTTCGGTTTAGACGGTCAGTGAAGTCTATGCAGTTGAGACATCGAAGTCCACCAACCGTGAAACCACCATTCACTAACAGCCATCCTATGGCGCTAGCTTACTAATAATCCGGCACAATCAATAAATACCACCGTATGAAGAAGAGCAGCAGTGGAAACGTCGTTCTTTTATTGGGTAGGGTCCGTATTGCTCTTCGTTTGTTCTGAATGTCTCATTTGTGTGCATGCCGTGTTCGCCATTTTGAGGTTGCGCGGGAGACCGGGTCGAGATGATTGTCAAAGTGCATTGTGGGACCATTTTGGGGGACAAATTTGCCGCCATGTTGAAAATGTGTACCCCCAAAAAAGGCCCGCAATGCACTTTGAAACCATCTCGACCCGGTCTCCCGCGCAACCTCAAAGTGGCGAATTCCGTGCGTTCAAGAAAGAATAATTGAAGAGAGAGGGAGAAACCCAGTTTCGCCCTTGGGGGCTGATGTGAATTCACCAAAGGTATTTTTAGACCCATTATACGCTTGAATTAATCGGAAGTTGGTTTCTGGAGTCGAAAACGTTTATTCAGTGTTGTCAGGAGAGAATTAAGCAGTCGCCATTACAATATGCTGCATTTTTTGCTTTGAGGCAGTAACGCGAGGACTTGATGATATTTCAAACAAGCGATTAAAATCTGCGGACGTCCGAGGAATTAGACTTTGACTGTAAAAATAACTTAAGTAAAATTCACATATCCCGAACAGTGCCCTAATATTTCCCCTCTGTCTCATTATTCTCTCTCGGTCGGTCTGAAGATGGCGATGGAGATATCGATCGCTTAGTATCTCGATCGTTTTCCTTTCACAGAAATCAAAGATGGCAGTCCAACACTAGGTGAACTGGAATGTCTGTCCGGAAAAATCAGTGACAAGTGGAAAAACCTTGGTCGTCGGCTACAGTTCGATGAAGCACAGATAACAGAACATGACAAACACAATGATAAACTTTCTGAAAAAGCATACAAATTACTGATTGCTTGGAAAAGAAGGGAAGCCTCAGATGCAACTTACCGTGTTTTGCACGAAGCACTGTCTGACGTAGAACGTAGAGACTTAGCGCAAGAGTTTTGTTGTCAGCGAAAAAGGTATTTTACCATTTTGTTTGCATTTGTTTGCATTATAGAACAACTACAGCCGGATATTGAGTATTTAAAGGAATCCCTGGCCTTTAACAATTTTCAGTGGTACATACCTTTGGATGCTTTGACCTGGAATTGCATTGGGTTTAACGTTTCATCCACTTTCATTTCGTGTCAAGTAAAGTTTAGTAGTAGTAAAGTTTGGAGGGGAGAATAAGAGGATCATGAGGTACTTTTTCTCAATTTCTTTTAAAGGAAAAAATCATTCAGCGAGGAGTGAGCGACTAAGCCCGCTAACCTTAGTCTCAGGTTGGGGAGAGGGGATTTGAAAAGACGATCGGGGTAGAGGGGGAGAGATGGAAGAATAACTGCGTGACTTGAAATGATGTTGATTGGATGATATTGAATCAAGCTGTGTAAAGGTGGAAGAGCCTAATGCCTTTTCGCCAGGCCTTTCTTTCCCTTACTCGCTTCCCTCTTTGGCTCTCTTCTGCGTGGCTGCAAAGCCGTCATAATCTGGATGGGGTGACAGGGGGAAGAAAAATGGAGGACACTGCAGTGGTTTCTCTGACTTGGCTTTTCATTTTGTTAAACCATACTATTATGTGCTGATTAGTTGTGTAGCCTGATTCTCAGACGTCCGAGGTAGGGAAGCGAAAGGGACCGCGAACGACCTCGGACGTCTGAGAATCAGGCTATTAGTTGTGCAATCAAACTTACACACTCTTGTTGTACTTTCCTTTTTCTTTTACTATCGATTTCGGCAGAAGGAACTGGAAAACTGACCAGCAAAACTGAGCAATGAATTTGAATCATCTTTGTAAAGAGACTTCGTGGTTTCTGACGATGGAGGATCAAAAAACTGTGTGTTTATTCCGTTTTCAAAATATATGACTTCATCAAAGCAACTCACCCACGAAGACCTGAGGAAGGCAGCGTTTTAAAACATTTTGAAGACAACGACTCTGCTGGTTAGTGAAGTATGTTAATACTAATTTGCCTTGATCTCAGTTCTTGACACTGATTTATTCAAGGCTTTAAAACCTTGTTCGTGAAAGAATTGTTTTCCCGGCACAACTTGTTTTTTTTTCTGTGTTTTCAGTGATGTTTTCGTCGGTGACGCCGTCTTTATTGCATAAACTGATCTCTTGTGTTTCCTGGGACGTAATCACAGATAGAACTGGGACTTAATAAGATCCAATATTAAAACAAAGACGCGGTCAATGTCGAGAGAACAGGTGTTCTGTTGGCCGCTGACGTCATAGAGTTTGCAATATTAGGGAGCTTAAGCAACGACGACGGGGACGGCAACGAGAACGACAAAAAAGCAATAGGTTTTAGATTAGCAAAACAACGACTTTGCACGTGCATCACGCTTTTTGTACATTTCTTTGCCGTTGTTGCACGACTACAACGTGAAACCGTCTGGTTTCACGTTTTATAGAGGACGTGAACACAAGACAACAATTTTCTTTTTCTTTTTCTGATCTTAGATACAATCCTTTTAGAATTAACTCCTGAAAAATTCCCCAACATTTGACAAATTAAATGAAATGGGATAAGATGAATGAAGTTTGAAAAAGCAAGAGTTCACTTTTTAACTGACGTTTTCGCTGCCGTTGCCGTTGCTTAAGCTAACAGATTTTTGGCGATAAACAGTTTCATTGTTAGGTCATGTGACCTTAATGTAAGCAGTGACAGCGAGTGGTTAGCCTGTTCCAGGTGAGTGGTTAGCCTGTTTCAGGTGTTCAGATATTGGAGTGCTGCGCGAAGTGAGAGAGCGGAAAAAAATAAGGAGAAAGAGAGGAAGAGGGAGAGAGGAGGGAACCCTCTACCCCACCCCCTCGATGTTTTTCCTTCTCACATCTCTCTGCGCTGTCCTTACAATCTGAACGCCTGGAACAGGCGAGTGGTTTGTAGGAAAAAAATCTAGCTGTGATTATAAAAGTGTGTTTAAATTAATGCTGGTATAAGTACCACCTTAGATTTGCGCCTCATGAGAGAGAAAAAGAATTAAATAAGAACGGTTACTTTTTTAGTAACATAGTTATTCCTTGTGTTTTAGCCTGATGGGGCAGAGCTCTTCCATTTTGATGGTGGATTTTCATCTTGGGATGCCAACCTCACAAGCTTCGTGACAGATAATACATGGGGTGATCGCGTGATTCTCCATGGTGCTGCAAACCGCTTTGAGACATACATAGACATGACCAACAGTCCTCCACGTCACTATGACGTAATGATCTGCAGTAACAGGCTTGTGCTGGGACACGTACACGAGCTTCACGTTCGTAAAAAACAGATTACACCTCGTGTAAGAAATAACAAGCAAACGGCGGTTACAAACATGTGGAAAACCGCATTGCTGGAAAAATTATATTCTTCCTGAACCTGACGTTTTGTATGCTACAACATACATCTTTAGAAGCAACTCTGAATTAAAAAAACAACAACACCTTAAGTAGTTCAGTAAGGCTGTCAGTTGCCCATTTCTGTGCTTAGTAAGTTGGAGGGTTTTTACAAATTAATGTGGATGTGATCCTCGCAGGTTTTTGATTACCGTAAGCGATTGTTTCAAACTAGGTGATAAATTCATGTACGAATGTAGGTAATTAATTTGTCTCATCGTTAGTTAACTTATATGTCAAGTTCACTCTAAGCGATTCTGTGTGCTAAAGTTAATTTAGCAACTTAGTTTACTTAGGGCGCTTTCCACTCGTTAGATTTGACTGGCCAGACCATTCCCGTTGTAATGAGAATTTCATTTTTTATTAAAACTTTCCAGCCAAATCAGTCAAATCCAAAATAGGTAGTATCCACGAAAGAGATGGTTTTTCCGCAAAAAATCTTCCAAGAAGCCTATTTCATTGTCAAAATGACTGGTCTGGCCATGGTCCAGCCGGCCAGTTCTGAATTTTGGAAACCGCCCTTAGTTCTGTAACTAGGTGATCACAAAAGTAGTAACCTGCTTAGTTAAGTTTTTTGTTCAGTAGTTCTTAAGTACTGTTTCAGATACTTTTCAGTAAGTTCCTCAGTCAGTTTTCAGTTACTCAGTTCTTGAGTCCGTTAGTCCTCCAGTCAGTCCCACAGTCGTTCAGTTCATTGTCTGTCCGTCAGTCAGTTACCGGTAGTTAAAAATTTAGTCAGGCGGGTCATTCAATCTTCCAGTAAGTCAGTTAGTTATCCATTCTTTTAATCAGTTAGTCAGTACGTTATTCAATTAGTTAGTCAAGTAGTCAGTAAGTCATTCAATTATTTGGTAAGTCAGTCAGTCATCCAAACAATTAGTCAGTTATCCAGTAAATCATTCGATTAGTTAGTCAGTCAGTTAGTAAGTCAGTCAGTCATCCAAACAACTGGCCAGTTAGCCAGTAAATCATTCGATTAGTTATTCAGTCAGTCAGTTTTTTAGTAAATCAGTCAATCATCCGGTCAACTACAAAGTTTAATGTAAGTCATTCGACTAGTCAGTCAGTCCGTCAATTGTCCTCAGTTTATCAGTAAGTCATTCAGTCAGGTTACACGTTCAAGTATTCAGTCAGTCCTTCAATCAGTCAGTCAGTCAGTTGGTCATCCATTCCGTCAGTCATTTAGTTATTCAGTCGTTTAGTCATTTAGTTTGTAATAAATCGATTAGTTGGGTTGTCCTTCCATCCGGTTAGTTGGTCTGTTCGTCAGTCATCCGGTTAGTAAGTTAGTGTTTCATTAAATAAGTAATTAGCCCTCACGTAATAACAATAATAAAAATAGTGTAAATGATAATAAAAACTTTGTTCAAGTGTCAAGGTATTCAGCTTTACAGCTAATATGTGACACTGGTAAAATATTTTTTGGCCATGTTGACACTATAACGGCGAGTTTTTCATGTTGACATGAAAAGCTATCCAATATAGTATGAACACCTGTTTACACTGCACCAAACTGTGGTCATAGTGGAAAACTTAGCACCGGAAGTAGTCAGGTTCAGTCCTTTTCGTTCTCTCGTGACGTTGTGTTTTCTTTGATGGTGGACGTTACATCACTTTTTATGTCGCTTTTTTTAACGACAGATCTAAGTCAAAACGAGGTATTTGGCAAATTTCTTGAAATATATTTGAGTTGTCAGATTTCTGCGAATCAGTGCGAAGCGTAAACGAGTGCGAATATAAAAAAAAAGTAGAAAAATATGTGCTAAGGGTAATGACGTCATAACTGATGTCACCTGCGCCAGTCAGCATTTCGCATCAACGTTTTCGATGCAGATATTCTAATTCCAGAGACATACCACAGGGCGCAGAGGAGTTACTTGTCATGGCAAGCGAAGAGAAAATTTTACAGCCGATCGTACGAGTCGCCTCTGTTTACGTAGAATCGACTATGAACTTGACTTATTGAACCGTCATGCGATCGTTTTACAAACCTGGTAAAATATTACTTATTAAATGCTCGGTTGGAACGAACGTCGCTGGGAGGGCGACGCATTTGGAAAGCGAAGCTTTCCAAGCGAGGCACGAAGTGCGTCGCTATTATTCGTCCGCAGTCATTACCTTCAGCGGTTTTCCCGGAGAATTGGATACTATACTGACCAGGTTTATAAGTTGATCAAATGACGGTTTGCTCGATTTTACAGTATAAAAACAAAGGCGATGCGTGGTATCAACCGTAAAATTTAACAATAACTCACAAATAACTCCTTTTGCGCCCTGTGGACGTACCTGTAGTTACAAGCCCTCCTTCCTTTTCCCGCCCCGCCGCCAGAGCGCCCCGGAGAGCTTACTCACAGGCTAATCCAGGTCTACAACTGAGAGTTCAATTCCTGCACCTGTCAATATCAGTTGTTTGTCGCTATGGTCGTGCTGCTATTTAATATTTTAAAAACACCTTCATTATCTGGATACCAAGCAAATCAGACGGGCCTTGAAAAGAAAGGAAATTATCATTACTGAAGAGCAGGTAAACTCTTTCTTTTAATTTTCTTGCCCTCCCCCTAGTACGTTGCCAGCATGACGTTTATGTTCTCCGTTCATTTCTCTTTCAGTTATTATTGTGGCTACAATTTGGCTCCAGTTTATAAACTAAATCAGCTTATTCTGGGCTTTGGCAGGAGCCCTAAAGGGTTGTTTCCGTTTTTCCGGGAACCGAGTTTAAACGAAGAAAAATTAAGGCAGCCAGTATCGGGGGCGATTACCAGCTATCACCGTAGTCACTAAAACGAGGAACCCCTGAGTGGGTACTCGACCAATATTTGGGTATAGGTGAGTCCCCGAGGGCTTAAAACCCTGACCCTGTTTAAAAAGTTCCTAAAACAGATACCCTGTTTAGGATAACACCCTCCATTTTTATAACCCTGTTTAGGACAAAGGTCGAAATGAACGGGGCCTTGTTTTAAAGCCAGTTATCGGCAATCGCAAGAGAGCAAATTCACGTTATAGTCATTGCTTTTGTTAACTTGGAGAACAAACAAAATTCATCCAGCAAATCAAATCAATCGTGCAGGAAATACCCTGTTGACAGACTCACAAAAAATTATATACCCTGTTTAGGATAGAGAGGTCAAAAACCATACCCTGTCCAGCGGCACATCCAAGTACTGTATAGGCTATATAAACCTGGGCGAGGAACCATCAAAACGATTTTCAGAAGCAGCAGGATCAGTGTTCTTGGTATCCCTACCGGGCCTACCAGGGGATACCGACCCAAATTACTTTGACCGTGGCACGCAACTCGCAAAGTGAGTTTTGTTGAGGTAGCTTGTGTAGCAAGGGCTTGGAAGTATTTGGGCTCAAAGACCCGGCGCGCGAGAGGCCTCTTAGGCACGCGCTTCCTCTCCTCCCGCGTGTCTCCCTAGCGCGTTCCGTTCTTTCTTGCGCCCGCTTCTTCCAAGCGCCTGCTACGCAGGCTATGTTGAGGTAGCTCTTTCTTCTTATTTCATGGTCTTTCCAAGAAGACATTATTTCTGCCTTTCCCTAGGCAGGGGAGTTCACATACTTTTCCGTAGCCTGTCGGTAAAGTCGCACCGGCTCGCCTCAAATTTGAGAAACTTGGACTTATTTGCGAACCATTTAGCTCAAATCGCGCGTCGTATTCCACTTGACGCAGGGGGGGGGGGGGGCGGGCACAGGGTTAAATTAACAGATTGTTATATGTTAACTGAAGAGGTGATGTTACACGGGACGATTCGTAACGATGATTTTAAGCGCAACACAGCGTTGCAATGTTGGAATAATGTTGTAACCATTCGAAACAACATCGCAACAACTTAACTGTGATGCGCTAAAAATCGTCTTTGAGAATCTTCTCGTGTGTCGTAAACATCACCTTAACGGTCTGAAATGTTCTTTTAATAGTTCCCATAAGTTCCAAAACATTAATTAGTTGCCCCCCAAATCTAAAGTTGCTGCAAATCGGCAAAAGTTGCCATAAAGTTGCGCCAAAGTAGCAAAAGTTGGCCACCCCCTCCTCCTCCCAATCAAACTCAAATAAGCGTTCACCCCACCCCACCCACTTGAGTGAATTAATTCTAATAAGAGACTTCCCCGAGGACGAAGTTTTCTTCAGAGTATTTTTACAGAAACCTTGCTTTGTTATTCTTCGTGTTTTGTTATTAGCATTTATTGTTTTGTTGCAAAATAAACATACTTCACTTGCTAACATCTGTAAACCTGAAGAAGGCTGGTATGGCCAGCCGAAATATTGTTATAAAAAACAATACACGTTATTTTAAATCAGCTTTGCTGTAGTCTTCGGACTTCTCGTTCTTGTTCTTTATATTTTGGCTGATTTGATCTCTTCTCTAGAGATCCAACGTTTACAACTAGCAGGATCTTCGTCCACGGATTTTGCAGTTAATTTAATCCTTTATTATTGAAAATTTAATAAGCGCCCAGCCTCGAATAAGCGCCCACTCCGAAGGTCCAAAAATTTAATAAGCGCCCAGGGCGGTTAATCGAATAAATACGGTACCCAGGGATACCCAAAACACTAATGTAATATGAAAAGGAGAGTGCACCACCCCTCTTTTTGAACAACTGGGGCCTGGAGCTGACCCAGCATGGGTAGTACCTCATGTCAAGCCATCATATAGTCTTCACTTGAGGTATTTGAGGTGTGTACACAGGCTTTGAAATTGTAGGATAGTACCTACAATTTCAAAACTCAACAAAATGCCACTTAAACCGGCCAGGAAAGACAAGGATACGTTCAGTTGAAGGTATCTCAGCTTTGTTTTGTTATATTTTGACTTTTACACTATTTTAGTCCATGGGAGTTTCGACGACTCATCGCATTAATTTGTCCATGTGGATATTAATATATTCATAAAGTGACACATACTACGTCTGGGCGGCCTGTGGTGTGTATTTTTCCAGTAGTGGATGATTCGGAGAGTGGAGAGGTGTTTTTTGCTATTTAAACAAGGGGACATTCAATAGCTTTCTTCTTTAGATCAGCAGACGTGTTTCTTTAAAGGTAAGTTTGATACTGAATACGTTCTTAACACACTCACACGCGCTGCAGAGCCACTAAAAAAAGCAATCTTTAGTAGTCCGGAAGTTCGGAACTACATTTCATTACGACCGAAAATAAGCTCTAGTTTTCTGTCGCTGCAAAAGTTTCAATCTAAAAGCGTGTGTACCTTGGTGTGATTTCGAAAGTTTATAACGCAGAGCCATGTTACTCCGAGTGTTAGTTAGCAGGCCAGCAAACAGTTGGTCAGCTGAATATAGACTAGTAATAGTTGACACTACAGCTATCCCCGCTCTGTATATTGTCGTTCAATAGTATTCTTGCTCGTTGTGTAGCTCTTTCAAATATACCGATTCATAATGAAGATTTTCACACTTATTCCATACAATAGGTGAGATAAAATACAGGAAACCCAAGGTTCCATGTACATCTTCAGTTCGATTTACACAGCTTTTATCAAAACATTCTCGGTTTCAAGAATAGTTTATTCTAAACCATAAGAAAAGATTTAATTAGAAGTTGAATTTTTCGCTTTTTCTCTTTCACTTTTTACATTTAGTTCATTTTATTTACCAGAAGGTAAGCCTTAGAAATTAAAAGGACATTTGATCATTTCACGCTCGCGCATTCTAGTCCTATTTTAAACTTTATAGCGGAAGGACATCTGTGAGCAGGAAATAAGTCAGCACAGAATTTGATTGTCTAGCTAGCCGTTGTTCACTCGTCTTGCTTAGTTTGGGGATGAGTCTTCAAAGTATTCCGGTCGAAGAGAGTGTCTTGGAAGGTGAACTCGTGTCTGGCAAACTCTCCAAGTGTTTATACATATACAAGTTAAACGCACCTTATAACTTCATCTGCGCTTAACAAGTGTCTTTTGGTCCATAACTTTCAAAACAACTGTTCTACAGAATGTCACTGATAACACGTAACGAGTATCGAAGTATAACTGCACAATAAATGTCACAAAATCTACCTAGGCGGTCCCTTCGGGATTTTCTGTCCTTACGACATCGAAACCATTTCGTACTTGCGGGCGCAAACAATAGAAATGTCATCATTACCTACCGATTCCTCGCGGCCCCTGTTCAAGCAAACCAAGATTTTTTCTCGCATACGGACTGTATAATTATTTCAACTGTGAGTACTTTCCTTAATATACGCACGAGTTACTAGGGTGCCTCCTCGGGATTTCGCCTTCTGCGGGGGCAACTACGAGTAGTGTCGCGTGTTACCTTTTCTCGCGTGGGGTGATTTTTATGCGCGCTCACATTTCGCTCGCTCTACTATCCCTGAAGGAAAATGAGGGATTACTTGTAGTCTAGCTGAATATCGACTCAGTCAATTGCAAGCATGCTCATTCCCCCTGCCGGGCAATTGTCGGGCATTTGTCAGTTTTTTAGGAAAAGATGCAAATGCCCCACGGTGCGGGTCCAGGCAGTTCATACATTAACTCCCTGGTGTAGCCTGTGTAGCTGGCAGGATTCTGGTGCCTGGGGTACTTTTTTGGTGGTAGAGCCACCACGTGAGGCAAGCGGAGAAGCTGCAAGGGATTTTCTTGAGTGGCTTTGCCGTGAGGGAAAATCTGGCCTGCCAGTACATTTCTTATGAGTTTTGAATGTCCCACACTTTTTTTACCTGGTTTGGAACAATGTGATAACCCAATCATGAAGGGTTGTGTAATACGAAACTGACCTGCAGAAACGTGCTAGGCCAAGCGTAACAGTCGAGTCAGGAACAAAACAACTAGTATTTGTTGAAAGTTACTCAGCATCCAGGCAGGATATGCTGCAGTTACTCCAAACTTGAGAAACTAAATTCTTCAGTAAACAGTCATTTAGTGGTAATAAAAAGCTTTTTATTTCAAAAGAGGTCGAAGAATTCCTGAAAATGTGTCAGAAGTCAAATTCTAGATCTGTCAGAGACAAAAACCACAGGAAATCAATGCTGGAATGCACAGGAAACACATCAGCCTCATGACCTCCCAATCAGCAAAGATACCATTTGCTCAGTCAAAAACAAGAATCCTCCACAGCATACTCCACCCGTATTTCAAAGGTTCAAGTTTTAAATGATCAAGCACTCTTTTTATGTTGACCTCGGATGGATCAGGGTGGCTTACACTGCGTGACAAAATGCATTACTGATGACTGCTTTTGTCATACAGCCAATTTCCTGTCGTAAAAAAAGAGATACAGTCAACTCTTTCTAAGACGGACACCTTTGGGACCGGCCCTAAGTGTCCGTCTTAGAGAGGTCTCCGTCTTGTAGAGAGTGAAATGAAGGGAGTAAAGAAAGGCAGGGACCAACTCTAAGTGTCCGTTTTACAGAGGTGTCCGTCTTATAGAGGTGTCCGTTAAGAGAGAGTCGACTGTAGTTTGTTTTTAAATAATGGATAGCAGAAGACGTGTCTTAAATTTTGAGATCTATTTCCCTCAAAAAATTGTCTTTTGAGGATTTCTTTCAAGCGAAAATCTTCTTGTGGAGTGGAGTGGAGCCAGTTTATAGCTTGCTAAATTTGATTCATTTCCACGTGAATGCACTAACTTTCCCTTGGGAGATAGTCAAGATATCAATTATCATAATTTGGTAACATTTTATTGCTTGTCAGCCAAGTAGAAAGTCCCGTAAACCTGGCTGCGGACTACAGTAAAACCCCGCGTGTAAGAACCTGGATTTTTTTAATTTAGCTTTAACAGGTTCTTATATAAATGGTACTTAGAGCAAATTTAGACTACCAAGGTTCTTAAAATAGGTTCTCATATTTTCATATGAATTTCATTTAAATATATTATAAATTATATCATCTCATAATACAATATACGGGTAAATCATTATTTTATACCATACAGTAATTAATGCCCTAAGGCAGTACAGTGCAGGTATGTCCTATGCAACTACACACTTTTACAGCAACTCCACTGATAAGAACCAAACTTAAAATTTTAGCCTTAATAGGTTCTTATGTGGAGGGGGCTTAAAATGAAAATTTTAGCGTAAACCCAGGTTCTTTTACACAGGGCTTTACTGTATTCAAAATACCCAAGAATTGTGGCAGGCAGGACTTCAAATTGACTTGAATACCCACTCTTCCCTCAGCTCTGGCGCCAAAACAGTACAGCATTCCCACACTAATCCGGCCAGCTACAAAGGCTCTCCATGGTGGGGCTTTAAAAAGTGTGCAAATTCTCCACCCACCAGTAATTTGGTAATTTATTAAGCTGCAAATGCCATATTTATAGGACATCTGTAAGAATCTCATCAAAATGCATAAAGCACCCTTCGCAAATTGCTCCTAGCTGCTAGTTATACCTAGAATTATTGTAAAAAAGATCACATCCATCTGATTATAAATATCAATGACAGAACTATAAACTTAGTAGAATTTTAATAATACCTTTCTTATTTTCAAAAGTGATTTAAAATAGTAAGTGATATTCAAACAACCGCTGAGCTTAACGTTTTCTCATCACATCAATGGAACCGTTCCATCAAAGCTTTAACTGTCACAATTTTGATTGCACAAAACACAAAGTTTATATTAGCTTTCAAGTCACTTTCACTCGTAGAGTTTTTCAGGCCTTTTTGCTTACAAATTAAGAATGTCAGGGGCGGATCCAGAATTTTTGTTAGGAGGGGGTGCACTCGTCTCTTGCTCTACTTCAACACCAATAAACCACATAGTTTTGTTTTTTTGCAGAATACCAGTTGTATTAGAAAACCGTGGTCATCTCAGGGGAGGGGGGCGCACCTCCTGCACCCTCCCCCTACATCCGCCCCTGAATGTGTCTTTTCCTTTAGACTCTTCAAATGATGCAGTTATTAATGTTTTGTTTCATGTGCGAACTGATCATGATGGCAGAGGCAGTTTTTTAGAGGGATACAAAAAATACTGTGGGGCAGGGTGGTCAATGGAGCAACAACCACACGAATCTTTTAAAAGTATACGTAATAATAATATTCTTTTTAGAAATATCTATAGCAATCTAAATAGGCATATTTTTTAAGTGAAATTTTGAAAAAGGAACAATGTTAAGGTTTTGGATCTGCTATAAACCATTCCATTTGAAAAATTTATTTCTTGAATAATAAAGAATTTTGCAAATTAAAAATTGCACAGGTCTATCAAGCGAGAGCTCAGAAAAGTGATATTTGAGGTGTCAATTTTCACACCTAAGGTTTGATTTCTGATTTATATGGCAGGCTCAAAAATTCAAAAATTCCATTATTTCTGGCTTTCTCTTGATTAAGCTAGGAATAAAAAAAGATAGGAGATGACCTATACTTAGATTGTTCATTTACCTTCAAATTCCTGGCTGTAAGCCAGTAAATTTTTCGTGAGATATACAGACCAGTGGAATTTTTTTGTAATGCCTGGTGACTTCAGGCCGCCAAAAAAATTTCCAAATTACTTCCGGGAATTGCTGGGAATTTAATACATTTTCCCTTAACATTATGTGAATAAACCTGAGGCAACTTTCAGTGTGGTATTATCAACCTCACCCTTTTACATCAATTTGTTTTCATTGCGGTCCAACGCAGCTGCAAAAATGCCCTTAACTGGCCCTTAATTTTCGTCGCGCTGCGCAGTTTTCTTCATTTCCATCTTAAATTCTTACGAGTAAACCACTGTCCTTAATGTTTGTTGTGACACTGCAGACCCGATTGTAGCACGGAAAGTGGCGAGAAAATGCAAAACTCTTCGTTTGAACTCGTTACGTGACATACTCGCTCTCAATATGGCTTCGTAAACAATGTTTTAGCCTTAGCAACGTGCTAATTTGCATAATAGGTCATTTAACTACGGCCTTATCTGTCATCGACCTTGCAAGGACCATATATCTATTGTGTCTCTAGAAGGCTTTTTACAGTCATAGAAAAGATTTAGAAATATCAAAATAATTGTACTTTATGCGGGATAGCAGAATGTAAGCAAATTTTGCTATAATTTTCCCTAACTTACTTGCAACTCATAACGGGTTATTGCATGTCAGTTGTGAAAATTGCAACATTTCTGTCAACAACGGAAAGTATCGCGTCAGATTTCATCCCTGTGATTATTAACATTTCCAAATTAAAGTAGTGCTGTTAGATACCAACTCTAATTTGGCCTTCGTGTTCTTGGCCTCTATTTGATGAAAATGCTTCATTTTCGGAATTTGAGTTCAGGTTGAGAGTACATTTCAAATAAGCGATTTTATAAGCATGATCATTTTTTGACTTTATTATTATATCAGTTCTATAGCTAATACCTTTTCTTACAAACTCCCCATCACCAGACCAACAAGATTACAAATGCCTGACAAAATTAAATGCCCTAGGGGTGGGATGGGTGGGATGATACAAGGCATATAAATTTCAGTCAAAGGTGTTACTTAGTAATAAATGTGAAGCAATTTAGAAACTCACACCATGCATATATATAGGTGGGTGTGATATTATTCACCTCCTTATTTTTAAGCTGGAGGAGGGGGAGACCAGGCATATAGGCCGGGGATTTGAACTAAAAGCATTTTTGCGCATCAAATACCCTACCCCAGTGACATTATGGTTGGTTAAAAGAAAACTAATTCTCTACCCCTCCCCCTACATGTAACTTAACGTGGTCAAAGTAATAATATCTTTCCAGTCTGCTCGAATGCCAGTGTCTTTCAGAATTTCCTTTCTGAGTTCAGTCTGTTTGCACATTTTGCATCATGCTGGGAATGTTTTCCACTTATAAATTAGGTAAACAAATTTTTATCTGTTAATGTGCAAATTTCCTTGCTTTCAAACTCAAGCAAAACAGTCAATAAGAGTTAAACTGACAAGACAAGAGCAAGACGAGGTGGGATTCACGAGTAGGAAAGAACCCTGAGAATGCTATGAGCTCGAACAATATATTAGGTACCTTGTTTCTTTTAATTTTCACATCATGTTCATCTCTCCTCCTCCTCCTTGCACATGTGATTAATAAGATACAATACCCACAGATCCCTATGGGAACAGCTATGACTGCCATCTTTGGTTATCACCCCCCTGCTTATGCAATTGGAGTGATAACCAGGTCTTTTTCAACTTCCAATCCAAATCCCTGGTCCCCACCAGCCCAGCAATTGGCAATTAAAATCAAAAGTGTTCACCACAGTAGGCTGCAGACTTGCTTTACATGTTTGTCAAATCCGCCAGATGTGCATGGCTTTCCCCCATCCAGACAGAGAACATAGAAAGAATGTTTATTTTTAAAAAAAATTTCATAACCCTCACCCTATTTTGCTCAACGGTAAAGCCAAGAAAACTTAAATGCACTCGCTAATATATGATCACTTAAATACCTACTATATTTAATTACCTTAAATGATGCAAATCACTGATACTCCACCTCGGTTAATTGTCACCAAAGTTGACCAATCGGATTACAGGAAAATAACAATACATTCGAAAAAGTAAGTTGTCAAATATAATTACCATGAAACAAAATAAACAGCATGGATCAAAATCAGCCAATTACAACCTAGAGATGTGACCTTTTGAACCTACTGAAGAAAGCACGTGTTTCCTGAGAGGTCTGTTACAGTGTGTGATGGAGGCAAAAAAAACATAAACTATACATGTATTTTTGACTTGCAGTGGCATGTTATTGCAATGCGTCGCAATAGTAGCAAAAAAATTGCCGATAGATGACAAAAATAACAGCGTTGTCAAAGAAATATGTCTCCTGGGTGTGGTATGCAAAGTTTTACATAGGAAAACATTGTCTGGTGAAACATTTTGCTATCAAAATTAAATTCTGTGCTTTGAGTAACTTATTGTTTTTTATGAGCTGCTGATTGGCCCACAACCATCCTTATTGGAATGTATTGTTATTTTCCTGTAATCTGATTGGTCAACTTTGTCTAAAGTGGCCCCGGTTACAGTAGTAACACTGTAAGGCTGTGTGGATAATTTCCAAAAAAGTGAAATGAATAATTCGTGGAATTGACAGCAAGTACAAAACTTCTTTATTCAAGGCTCCAAAAGATTGCTGTAGAAAAGGCAACTCTCTAGGAAGCTTTCAGGTTTTAAATTATTCCTGTCCCAGGCGACCAGAAATAAATGTTTTGGGGCAGAATAAAAGTAAAAATAGTTAATCATATAAAACCATGGAAGCTCAAGGAAGGTGACAGCTGTATTTATTCTTATTAATTTACAAGATAATTCGAAGATGTCATGTTTGGTTTGCCTAAAGTTAATGAGATATACTGAAATACCTCTTGCAAGTTGATGTTAACTTAGCTGTAACCTCCTGCAGGTATAGATGTGACCCGGTAAACGGAATGCCTTTTGAAAAAAGAGAAACAGAAAGTTGTACAATGTAAAGAAGGCTCTAAGTAGATAAATAAAAAAGGTATCTTTTTAAAAGGAAAGTATTACATTTAGCTAAATTCAGGTAAATTAATTACCTATCACACACATTTTTGGTGGGTAGATTAATAACAAACGTTTTAAGAAAGGATAAGCAGAAAATTATACAGAATGTATGATATAACCTTATCATGAAGGCTTTCAATAAAAAAGTTTATTTCTTAACTGGGAAATGCGTAAAGGATGGATAGGTAGTTGTTATGCAGTTGTGTTTTATTTGCGGAATTTTACCCACCATGCCCACTTCAATGTTACCTGGGTGCACACATCTCCTATTTCCTTCTTTGCATGCAGAAAGGTTTCTCTTTTCCACCTTTTCACATGCAACAAAGGAAATAGCAGACATCTGCATGCAGGCTTGGAGGATGTCACTAACAAAAACTGTTTGCCAAACCTTGTCCTTAATGTTAATAATTGATGGTCTCACTCTGCTGTGTACAATTGACATCATTGGTACCAATGTTGTGAAATTTGGGACCTTTCCACACTAGCAGACAAATTTGGAATTGTCTTTGAAACATCTAAACTGAAACTTGCATGGTGACAATTTTGTTTTTGAAAACTTGATTCACACTGAAAAACTATTTACTATTAACAGCCTGTCGCATCTGTCAACAGAATGGAAAGAATCAGTGGCGGATCCAGACCATCAGATAAGGGGGGCGGTCATCCAGACCCTGACCATCAGATAATGGGAGGAATCCGGTCTCCAAAAAATTTTTTTTTGGCCTTTTGGGCCTCAATTTGGTCGAAACATAGGGGGGCTGGGCCCCTCCCCTGGATCCACCACTGAGGATAATGGCTTTACAACAAATGATTGATAGGAAAAAGTCATGTTTTCATTTTTTAGGTGATTTTGTCCAGTACTTAACCCAGGAAAAATTTTGTCTGCGTTGCCTTTGAAGATTATCTCTTCTGGGGCAAAATTTGTGAAATCGTGACAAACTATCTGCATTTGTTAAGCATTGGTGATGACAAAAAATTTGTCTAAGACAACTTTTTTGCTAGTGCAGATAGGCCCTTGGTCAATACGAGCTGGTTGTGTGGAGTTGGCCGGGGGACTCAAGCCAATCAGAAACGGAGAAATATTTTGAGTAAAATAATATGATGAATAGCGTTCATGTGTACGCACTTTCTGAACCTTAAAGATTTTTTTCCTTTTTGTTCTTTAAAGTTTACCTATTTAAGATACACTGTCAGGGGGGATCAATAGTAACGTTTATTTGCTAATTACTATTTTTATTATTTTCATTTTAGATTACAAAGAAAGGACAAGGACACTTTTATTTAATATTTTGAAACATGGAGGATTATTCCATTGCAGAGTTAAAAACTTATGTTAAAGTTTGGTTTGGAGTGGTAAGTTTGGATCTAAGTCGAAAAGGACTCCCCAGGATACCTGATGCAGTCACTGAACTGACTGAAGTGCAGGAACTTACGCTGCATAACAATAACCTGACTGAATTACCAACAAGTATTATCAAGCTTAAAAATCTTATCAGGCTGCATTTGAATATTAACAAACTTAAAGAACTTCCTTCTGAGATTGGTGACTTAAAGGAGCTGAGGACACTGTATGTGAGTTGGAACCAGCTGGTTAGTTTACCTACCAGTATACAGAAGCTGAACCAGCTTGAGAAGCTGGACTTGTCTTGGAACAGACTTACAGAACTTCCTTCTGAGATTGGTGACTTAAAGGAGCTGAGGAGCCTGCGTATGTGTTCTAACCAGTTGGTTAGTCTACCAACCAGTATACAGAAGCTGAACCAGCTTGAAAGTCTGTACCTGTCTGGTAACAAACTTACAGAACTGCCCTCTGAGATTGTTGAGTTAAAGAAGCTGAGGACGCTGGATGTGAGTAACAACCAGTTGGTTTGTTTACCTACCAGTATACAGCAGCTGAACCAGCTTGAACAGCTGTTTTTGCTTGGGATCAAACTTACGGAACTGCCATCTGAGATAGGTGACTTAAAGAAGCTGAGGGTGCTGGATGTGAGTCACAACCAGTTGGTTGGTTTACCTACCAGTATACAGAAGCTGAACCAGCTTGAGAACCTGAACTTGTCTTCCAACAATTTTACGGAACTGCCTTCTGAGATTAGTGACTTAAAGAATCTGAGGAGGCTGAATGTGAGTAACAACCAGTTGGTTGGTTTACCTACCAGTATACAGAAGCTGAACCAGCTTGAGTGGCTGTCTTTGCTTTGGATCAAACTTACAGAACTGCCATCTGAGATAGGTGACTTAAAGGAGCTGAGGTTCCTGTATGTCAGTCACAACCTGTTGGTTAGTTTACCTACCAGTATACAGAAGCTGAACCAGCTTGAGTATCTGGACTTGTCTGCTAACAATTTTACAGAACTGCCTTCTGAGATTGGTGACTTAAAGAAGCTGAGGAGGCTGAATGTGAGTAACAACCAGCTGGTTAGTTTACCTACCAGCATACAGAAGCTGAACCAGCTTGAGGAGCTGGACTTGTCTGCTAACAAGTTTACAAAACTGCCTTCTGAGATTGGTGACTTAAAGGCGCTAAGGAAGCTGACTGTGAGTGGTAATCCTTTGACCTCTGATGCAAAACATTTTCTTGAGACGACGATAAAAGGAATGACCGGTACGCTTATTAAAGGTGAAATTGTCGTTAAGTTACTAGAATGGTACTTTTATTATTTATAGATGCGAAATATTTCAGTGGTCCCATTGTTTTTTATCTTTGTTTTTAATAAGGCTCGAGCAAAATTGGAAATGGCCAAATTAAACTTTCCTTTATACTGAAACTACTCACTACGCTGAGCATAAGTGAGGAAAAGATTCGTCGGAAATTTAATTTTTTGGGACTGACTCCTTGAAAATTCGTTTTGTTCAGTAAATATTTGAAATAAATGCATGAAGTAAAAATCATTTTTACTTAATAAGGAAATGCCATTCTTTTTCTCAACAAAAACGTTATCAGTTTTCCTACATCCTCCCCCCCGCCCTCCGTCTACTGATGACCTCCGTTTATTGCCCAGTTTACAAGAGGAAGGGAAATACATTATTTTCTCTAATTTCTGAACAAAGGTTTTTTCGATCAAAGCTTTAACAGGATGTAAATATTTTACCCGACACCTTTTTGCGTTGCAAGCAAATTGAAATGTGCACTTGAGAAAAATAGCACTTTTTTACAGCTGCTTTTCGCCGTTGATTTTCTTTTAATGTCACCGGGGCGATGTTAAGTGAGAGCTTTTTAATAGTTTGTATTTTTTAAGTTTTACAGTCAGTTATCGAGTAGAACAACGATTATTGGTTTTCAAAAACAGGTCTCGTGTGGTTAGCGGTTGATTTACGCATAAAACTGTCCCCAGATAACTTAGCATGATCTAATATGTTTTCTAGCAAAAGAGACTGCTTCGAATGGGCTACTTAGTAATTACTCAGTAGCACCCAACGACGATTTCCTCCTACATACGTTGAACACACTCTCTAGGCTATCCAGAGTACTCTTTGATCTTTAGAAATAAACTCCAATCGGCGCTACAGAATTTGAATCTGTTCGGTCATCCTAAGGCAACTTAAGTCTTTTCGAAATTTCGAGGACTTCAGTATTATTTCAGATGCAATTTTAAGTTTTACGAAAGTAAGAATTTGTCTAATTCCTCTCTCCATCAATTTTCGGTTCGATCCCTTTTTCTACGGAAAATATCTTAACCTGGGGAGTGAAATGCGCAAAATTATAAAATTTAAAAAATCTTAGTGAATTTATTAGGTATAAGCCGCTTCGAAAATTGTAAGTGAATGAAGTGAAGAAATTTTTAGCCTTCCTCAAGCTATAGAAAACTTAAAATAATTTTTGCTTCTCCAAACAAATATTTTACAGAAAACAATCATTGGGTGCCCCTGATTATTGAATGAGGTTGAGTATGATATGAAGAATTTTGCAGATCGAGGAGGATTTTAGGTGGATAACAGCCTACGAGATTTGCGGAATTCTTAACATCATTTGAAAGCCACTCCTAATTTCGGGCTGACGTACCGTACAAATGGCTAATTACCACTGTAGTTAGGATTACTGCCGCAAGTGGGCAAATGCAAGTTGTGTTATTTTAAATGTAGCAACTTTTTCTTTGACACCCAGTTCTCAAGTGGGGTACTCCGGATCTCAAGTGACGGGATGATCGAATGGGGACAAAATCAACCCCCCCCCCCCCCCCCAAAAAAAACCCTAGGGTGTCTAACAAAACCCAAACACCACTCGAGACACCCGAGAACATCTTCTGTTTCATCAATAACATAAGAATGACAACTTCAAATTGGTTTGAATACGCAAAAAATCCCCACGTAAATGAAACACCAACCAAAAAAATACCGGAATCGAAAATTTCAAGCCCAAAAAAATCCGTCAATCACGCCCTTCACTTGAGATCAGGAGTACCCCCTCGGACCCACTTATTTAAGTCGTTAGTGAGGAAAAGTCTTTGTCGATATCCAGTGAAGTTTTTCAGAGCTTCCATTTATTTCACTTGCTAACATTAAAACTGATCTTTAAAAGTATCGACAGCGAAAAACCAAAAGTAATACGATCAATCAAAATTTGTACCATTCAACGTGATATGCGAACGTTAATTTGTGTTTCATTTCTCTGAAGATAAAACTGAAGTTGAAGACAATACCTATCTCAGCCAAAACAGAATTGTCATCAAAAGGTAAGTACCGTTTGAAGTATAAAAATTCAGTGCCGGGAACCTCCGATGGCGACAATAGCAGTGAAAAGTTACTTACAAATATTATTTGTGTAAAGGTACCTCCGAGACGTTGTTTGTCGACCTCTGGTGAGTCCTCAACCGCTTCGATTTTCGAAACTGGTGATAGAGGAAGACCTACCGATAACCTCGTAATCAGAAATAACAAGCTTGAAAATTTACCCAAAAAGAGAAAAGTTAACTTAGATATGCTAGACTTGTTAAAAAAAAAAAAGAAAGCGGCAGTGAAACATTCTTGTTCTGGACGAGATTAGGTACCGTGAAGTCTTGCTTTAGATAGTTTTCCTTTTTCATCCTTCCACACCAGAATAGTGATCGGCAGGCCTGAGTGATCGGGGAAATCGACCTTTCCTCTCTGGAGAGCGTTATTTAAAAAGTTGCGTTTTAGTGTGTGCTTAATTCTGATATGCGTTATATCTGTAGCCGTAACTAATTCCACGGAACAAGATGCTGTTTTCAAAGAGCCGAAAAAGGCGTCTGCTCTCGCAGGCTTGGATACGTGTGGACGGGGCCTAATGTTTTTAATGTCTTTTATTTTTTGCACGGGTTGAGTGCATCGTGTGCACTCTACATCTGCAACATAAGTTTTGCGTAAAGGGCAAAAAGGCCATATTTTACCTGGCGTTTTGAATTTTCAGGTGTGCGAAACTTGTTGGAAGTACAATTACGTTCTTTTCAGTATCCTTATTATTTAAAAGATGATCTGACTAGTCTCATCGAAGACCCCGCAGTTTGAAAAGTGTTTCGCACACTGTAGCAGTACGCATAATTATACATCGCGGACAAGCATCCGACTGAACGTCGCGGCCAAAACATACGAAATGTTTTTTTTTTCTTTTTTTTTTCAGTAGAGAATTGTTTGAAATTCGACACCAACAGACTTTGTTTAGTTTCTTTGCTGAACGCTAAGGGTAGGGTGTCCTAATTTTGGAGGATAAAAGCAGCTAAGAGTTGATGTTGAATGATATAGTTAACATTATATTTCATTTATATTTCAATACGACGATTTTTTTGCCTTGAACTTTTTCATAAAGAGGAAGACTAGCATTGACCCCTGCACTGCGTAGAACACAACCTTTATTGTCCAGTCTCTGTCCCCATCCGCCCAAAAAACTTTAAAAATTATCTTTTTCATTTATTGTAGATTTTACTTGAACGTTTAACTAGGGAAAGATATGTTTTGAAAACAACTGACTATCAAAATTTTGGCTCATTGCAGAGAAATAGTCGCAAGTGAAGGTTCCCGTTTGGCCCTCAAAAAAGGGGCTGTCCATCTCATATTCCATCCAAATGCTGTGTCTGAGCCTACGTCAATAGTGGTGTACAGATGGAAATCCAGTGTCTGCTCACCCCCACTACAAGAACACGAGGCCCTTGTCAGCAATGTTATTGAACTATCTTCCCACGATGGCCAACGCTTGCAATTCAATGCCATGGTGACTTTATCAGTTTCTCACAGTGCACCGGGCCTACGGGGCTACGAAGTGGTGATAAAAAGGCAGATCAACAGGAAGACCAATGAATGGAAAGACGTGAGTGGAACCAAGGACTTGCGCCGTCGCCAAGGTATAGAAATTTTCTCTATGTAGTGGATTTATGGCAACTATAGAGAACCGTTTGGCAGATCCTGCATGTTTCCCTAAGCGGGAGGCAGGGTACGTCATCCGTATTGCTGAAGGGTTTGTTTGTTTATTTTTTTTGAGATAGTGTTTATTTATTAAGTGTTGCAGTTGCGATTGCGCTGTCGATCTGAAGCTTGTTTCCAGTCTTGATTTCTATAACGTCAGTCTTTTTTAGATGGCAAAGGAAATAAAAAAAGAGCATAATTATTATGATAGTTACATTTTACTTGTATTTTTTGTCGGTAGCAGATATCGAAGATGAGCACCCTTCTTACAAGGATATACCAGACCTTTTATTCCCCGTTGCCCAAGCTGATATAAATGAGAACTCAACATATGCAGTGGTTTGCCGTCTCAAATCTTCTCCGCCTTACACCATCACATCTACTGGCGGTTTATTCATTCATCCTGATTATCCAGGCGTGACGGTTACAGTCCCCGAGAATGCTGTTGCACCCGAGTCACCGTTTACCCTGGAGTTAAAGGTTGGTGTGATTCAAAATAAAGACAGTATTGACATGCGGGCAAATAAAATCAGCCCCAAGGCAAAGTGCAACGGTTTCTTATAAATGACGATCTAATAATGACCAGTCTAGAGGGCTTGACTGAAAAATCGTTTACTGAATATTTGGAGCGATCTTTTTGTTCCTTGAATTACGTTAACGTTTTATTTAACTGGGGAATCCACGTCAATTTTAACCATAAAAGAATAGAATGAAATTAACTGCTGATGATTACTCTTTTAAATGGTACAGGTGCAAGAAGTTCCAAATGAAGAATTTAAAGGAGAAGATGTATTTCTTGGACCTATTCTGCGAATTAATTGCTTTGAATTTATCCAGCTTTTAAGACCTGTTACCATTCAGCTGCCAGTTTCTCTTCGAGACCAACAAGACTTTAAACCAGATCCCATTGAATACCGTGTGAGAGTGTTTTTCATGAATTGCGAGGAGGAAAAAAAGGAATGGACTGAACTCACTGATCTTGTGGAACCGACACAGTTTGATGCAAAGTTTGTTAGGATCCAAGTCCAAAGATTTTCTAGGTAAAGATACTTAAGAAATCGCTAGTATTTACCAGATAGATGGCCAGTTGAGTCCCTTTTTGTCCAAAATGGTGATCCAAGTTCATTCAACGTTGTCGGGTGCAACATTTTAGAGCCGTTTGAACACCATGTTGAACGGCGCTGGGTGTTGCTGGATCTTGTTTGAACGTTCAAACTTAACATTCAACATCGTCAGTTATTTCTTTTGTTCAGGTGTGCGATGGCCTCAATGTTGAATGGGCGAACGCTCAATTAAACTCGCCCCTTTTCCACGAAAATCCCGCCTCCCACACTTTTTTCATCCGTGACTTTCCCGAACCCCACCTTTTTTTTTGAAAATATACAAGTAAAAAAAGTCCAATTGTTGCCAAAGCGAATAAATGTAAGATGTAGATAGGCCATTGCGATTGATATTTAGCCTCTTCACTTGTGCTTCACATTTCTTGTAAATAATCAGCTCAGGATTCCCTCTTCATCTACACAAGGCCCTATTCAACGAAGTCGGATGATGCGAAGCAGTGGCACTGCTTAACAACTTCTTTGCAGTTGGTGGGTCGGCCTAAGCGCACCGTTAGGTTCTTAAAATGCGTCGAAGTAATAAACAAAAATGCCGGTACCTCTTTCAAAGCATCTCTAAGTCAAATTTTCAAACAATACCCATGCGAGGCGATTTTAGTTACCATCTGCCTGTCAGGTGGTTAGCAAAAAATATCAACTCAAAAAGTAGAAAAGAACGTTTTTCCTTTTCAATCGACTGGAAACTTTTTCTTGGGCTCAGTGATTTACGTAGAATAATCCAACATTTGACCGTTGCCATTTTAAGACTCGTAACAATCTATCTACCCTGCTTTACACTAATTTTTCGATTTTTTCGTTGTTTTAGATATTCGTTTAGCCTTGAGCGGCGTAAAGAAAACTCCAGAGATTATGGACAGGGGATTTTAAGTTACCTTACCCGCTTCACTAGAACGCAGCCCCAAGCAGCAAGTTTCGTCGCTTACTTTCGTCCACATATTCCAAACATTTTGTCCCTTATTTGTTGCCCTGCTCACCTCAGAGAAGAGGTGATTCAGAATCTTGAAAAAAGGGAAGTAACGTTTGCTGATGGCAACTCGATGGAAGATATGATACCTGGAGAGGACAAAGCCTTTGTGTTTTTGTCAGGAGGAATGCGCCCATTTGATGAGGAAGACCTGGAAAGAATTTTTCTCAAGTAAGCTAATTTATTGCTTATTCAAAATATTTTCTTATTTTCTTGAAAACCAACCAACGTTGACCAAATTCGGAAGACGTTTACAATATCCAGAAAATGACGTCAATGCTGCAGCTTAATGCCAATAAAATGGACTGCGGCCGAAAAGTCCTGATAAGAGTTTGAGTTGTGTTGGTAGATCAGTACAAAATGGCGGAACATACATCACTGTGCATGCTTTTTAAGAACAGACCGATCTGAACAGTCATCATTAATAGCTGAATTCTCTCCGGTGACTGGACAGTTCTGTCTAATGGTAAGCGAAAGATTACGTCGGCACTATATCATGCATGTTTCTGTCTTACATTTAAACAGGTTATTAAAAGACGATATTAAGTTTAAGACTGAATTGCGAGTTCTTCTCGTTGATGACGAAGACCTAGCACAAGTGGAATTTCGAAACACCTCGATACACACGGACAGAATGCGTCTGTTGTGTAAGTTTCACTTAACTTTGCCCTCTCGCAAAATGCCTCGCGCGGTAAGTATAACCTATCATTTTAAGCTTGAGCATTTCATCTGTTCAAATCTTCTATCAGTTGAATAATTCTAGGTCGGTTATTTCACGGAATTTAGCATATGTTTAACAAATCCACGAGTACCGCGTTCTAGGTCATTTCATCAGTTTGCCAAACCGGCTATTATATCTAAACACTGTTTATCGTTAATAATTTCATGAAAGCACATAGTGTAGACTAGAAAAGCATTTATATGGAGATTCCATGATTTCTTAAACCGCGGCCTAAGTTAGACTTCGTTTCAATAACCAACCAGTTGTATTGCAACTTAAGAGTGAACGAGCAGTTTGGTCAAGGTACACTGTAGTTGTAAGTTGTTTCTTGTAGAATTTTAGCCTGCCCAAGCAATGAGAAAGTTACTCAAATTGCTGCAGGTATTAAAATTAAAATCATGTCATTAAAGACAATCAAGACTTTCCTCTTAATTAATATTACAAATATTAACATTCCAGTGGGTATTGTGAGAAAACAGCCAACATTTCGCGACGCAACCACTGTTTTCCCCGCGAAATTACGTCTGAGAAACGAGTGCAGAAATTCCATACTGATGACGTGTTTCCACCCAGATCTGAGTAGTGTTTCTGATCGGTTGAAGCAAAATTCCATCGAATAAGAAGCACTACCCAGATCTCTAAAACCTCTTAGTTCAGAGTCTTTCTGACCCTCATTCGCAATCAAGGTTACGGTCTCTATGCTATTCAAAAATTATAATTTTTCACCTTTTATGCCTTTCTAGGCAGGTCAGGATTTGAGAGAGCTTGAGCGACAGCCTGGTAAGTTTTCAGTTTTTCATGATATATTTCCACTTCTTTTACTCAAATTTAATTCAGTTTAGGTAGGCTCCTGGTTTTAAGATATTGCCTTATGATCTTCTATAAACTGTGTCTGCAAGATTAGCTTGTGACTCCGGCATTATCAGAACTTGTAAGCTTTAATGGAACGGATATCTCAAATTTATTGGCTGTTCTCAAGACTTTAGAGGGTCTTTAGAAGCTTGCCAGTCAATTTTCGGTTTGGACGGTCTGTGAAGTCTGTGCAGTTGAGACATCGAAGTCCACCAAACGTGAAACCACCATTCACTAACAGCCATCCTATGGCGCTAGCTTACTCACAATCCCGCACAATCAATAAATAACACTGTATGAAGAAGAGCAGCAGTGGAAACGTCGTTCTTTTATTCGGGAGTGTCCGTATCGCTCTTTGTTTGCTCTGAATGTCTTATTTGTGTGCATGCCGTATTCGCCACTTTGAGGTTGCGCGGGAGACCGGGGCGAGGTGGTTTTCAAAGGGCATTGTGGGACTGTTTTGACAAACTTGGCGCCATGTTGAAAATGCGCGCCCCAAAACAGTCCCACAATGCACTTGACAACCATCTCCACCCGGTCTCCGCGCAACCTCAAGGTAGCGAATTCCATCGGTCCAAGAGAGAATAATGGAAGAGAGAGGGAAACGCCCAGTCTCCCTATCCCTTCACCAAAGTTATTCCCTTCACCAAAGTTATTTTTAGACCAATTATACGCTTGAATTAATCGGAAGTCGGTTTCCGAAGAGGGCCGCAAACTTTCATTCAGTGTTGTCAGGAGAGAATTTAACAGTCGCCATTACAATATTCTGCATTTTTTGTTTTGAGGAAGTTAACGCGTGGACTTGATGACATTTCAAACCGACCAGTGCCCTAAGATTCCCCCTTTGTCTCATTACTCTCCCTTGGTCGGTCTGAAGATGGCCATGAAGGCATCGATTGCTTAGCATGTTGATCGTTTTTCTTTCCACAGAAATCAAAGATGGCAGTCCATCACCCGATGAACTGGAAGGTCTATCAGAAGAAATTAGTGAGAAGTGGAAAAAGCTTGGTCGTCGGCTACATTTCGGTGAAGCACAAATAACAGAACACGACAAAAACAACGATAAACTTTCTGAAAAAGCATACAAATTGCTGATGGCTTGGAAAGGAAGGGACGCCTCAGCTGCAACTTACAGTGTTTTGCACAAAGCACTGTCCGACGTAGAACGCAGAGATTTAGCACAAGGGTTTTGTTGTCAGTGAAAAAGGTATTTTGCCATTTTCTTTACATTATAGAACTACTGCAGCCGGATATTGAAAAGTTAAAAGAGGCCTGTTAAAAGTTTGCAACGATACGTGCTCTTGAATGCCTTGACCTGGAATTTCATCGTGTTGAACGTTTCATCCACTCTCATTTCGTGTTATGTGGTCTTTTACTAAATCTAGCGAAAGCAAAAAAAATAGGTTGATCCCAAGTTAGATAAATAGCTTTATTTTTCGTATTTACTGCTCCCATGCTCACTTAAAAGCCATTTCTTAAACTGTGATAAGAGGTCTTAGCCAATAAGATATGTTTCTAATGTAAAAGAAAAATCAGGCAGTTCAATTAGAGTTTGATTGGATGGGTTTCTTGGCACTTTTTGTCCGCCTTGTTCATGTCTTCAGCTTTCCCGCCTCAGTCGTCCCATAAGGGTCGGTTTCTATCTGTAAAGTTTTTATCTCTATCGAAAATTTCACACAGTCACAAAGCCTGCTTGTTGGTTTTCTGATATGACTGAACCAACTCATTTTCAAGTCGTGCATTGAAAATTAAAAAAGTCTGTTTCAGCCCCAAAGTACCAATTTAGCCCTGCAGGGTAAAGTCTAATTCAGCCTCCACTGAGCCATTTGAGCACAATTTAAGCCAAGAGAGCTCAATCAAAAGCCTATTCAAGCCCTAGCTAATTGGACTGAATTGACCTTGATAGGGGAGCCACATTAGACCCGAAAATTGCGCTGTATTATGCTCATCGAAACGGCCCAGATCTTTCTGGTTTACATGCAGTGTGCGTAAATTGTTCGCGCGCACTGTTACCAGTATTCCCTATGTCTAATGTCATGGCTACGTCAACGAGTAAACTTTATTGTCTTTTCCACAGTTTATGGAGAGGAGAGAGAGATAATCACAAGGTACGTTTTTTCCTTTTCTTTTAAAAAGCGGAAAAATTCCTCAGTCCAGCGAAAACTTGGGAGCCGCTAACCTGAGTTTCAGGCTTGGGAGAGCTGGAGATTTGAAAAGACGATCGCGGAAGAGGGCGGGGGTGTGGGAAGAGAAATAATGAGGAAAACTGCATGACCGTAAAAGGTTGTTGAGTGGCCAATATGAATCAAACCCTTCAAGGGTAAAAGAGTCCGTGTCTATTCGCCAGGGCTTTTTTTCCCTTTACTCGCTTCCCTCTTTGGGCCTATTCTTCTCGTCTTCTCTCTGCTGCGTTTCCCTTTACTGCGAACCCGTCATAATTCATTTGGGAGGGGTGGGGGGTGACTGGTAAAAGGAAAATGGAAGGGACTGCAGTGGTTTCTCTGACTTGGTTTTTCATTTTGTTAAACCATACTGTTATGTGTCATTAGTTGTGCAATCAAACTGACGCACTCTTGTTGTGCTTTCTTTTACAGAGGGGTTTCGTACTATTTTCCGACTTCGAGAGAAGGAACTGGAAAAAAACTGAACAGACCAGCAAAACTGAGCAATGAATTTGAATCATCTTTGTAAAGAGACTTTCTGGTTTCTGACGATGGAGGATCAAAAAACTGTGTGTATATTCCGCTTTCAAAATATATTACCTCATCAAAGCAACTCACCCACGAAGACCTGAGGAAGGCAGCGTCATGAAATATTTTGAAGACAACGACTCTGCTGGTTAGTGAAGTATGTTAATACTAATTTGCCTTGATCTCAGTTCTTGACACTGGTTATTCAAGGCTTTAAAACCTTGGTCGTGAAAGAATTGTTTTCACAGCACAACTTGTTTTTTCTCTGTTTTCAGTGATGTTTTCATTGGTGACGCCGTCTTTATTGCGTAAACTGATCTCTTGTGTTTCCTGGGACGGAATCAAAGATAGAACTCGGCTTTAATAAGATCAAATATTAGAACAAGGACGCGGAAAATGTCGCGAGTAAAAGTGTTCTGTTGGCCACTGACGTCATAGAGTTTGCAATATTAGGGAGCTTAAGCAAACACAACAGGAACGGCAACGAGAACGACAAAAAAACAATAAGTTTAGATTAGCAAAACAACAACTTTGCACGTGCATCACGCTGTGAGTTTTTGTACATTTCTTTGCCGTTGTTGCACGACTACAACGTGAAACCGTCTGGTTTCACGTTTTATAGAGGACGTGAACACAAGACAACAATTTTCTTTTTCTTTTTCTGATCTTAGATACAGTCCTTTTAGAATTAACTCCTGAAAAATTCCCCAACATTTGACAAAATAAATGAAATGAGCTAAGATTAATGAAGTTTGAAAAAGCACGAGTTCACTTTTTAACTGACGTTTTCGCTGCCGTTGCCGTTGCTTAAGCTAACAGATTTTTGGCGATAAACAGTTTCATTGTTAGGTCATGTGACCTTAATGTAAGCAGTGACAGCGAGTGGTTAGCCTGTTCCAGGTGAGTGGTTAGCCTGTTTCAGGTGTTCAGATAGTGGAGTGCGGCGCGAAGTGAGAGAGCGGAAAAAAATAAGGAGAAAGGGAGGGAGGGAGAGGGAGAGAGGAGGGAACCCCCTACCCCACCCCCTCGATGTTTTTCCTTCGCACATCTCTCTGCGCTGTCCTTACAATCTGAACGCCTGGAACAGGCGAGTGGTTTGTAGGAAAAAATCTAGCTATGATTGTAAAAGCGTGTTTAATTTAATGCCGGTATAAGCACCACTTTAGATTTACGCCTAATGAGAGAGAAAAAGAATTAAATAAGAACGGTTACTTTTTTAGTAACATAGTTATTCCTTATGTTTCAGCCTGATGGGGCAGAGCTCTTCCATTTTGATGATGGATTTTCATCTTGGAATGCCAACCTCACAAGCTTCGTGACAGGTAATACATGGGATGATCATAGGATTTTGCATGGTGCTGCAAACCGCTTTGAAACATGCATAGACATGATCAACAGTCCGCCACGTCACTATGACGTAATGACCTGCAGTAACACGCTTGTGCTAGGACACGCGCACGAGCTTCACGTTCATAAAAACAGATTACACCTCGTGTAAGAAATCACAAGCAAACGGCGGTTACAAACATGTGGAAAACCACATTGCTGGAAAAACTTATATCCTTTAGCTTGACTTTTCGTATGGTACAACATTCATCTTCAGATGTAACCATCAATTCAAATATTAACAGAACACTATAAAGGCTATCAGTTGCCAGTAAGTCATTTGATTAGTTAGTCCGTCAGTCAGTCAGTCAGTCATCTAGTCAGTCATTCAGTCATTTTATCAGTCAGTCAGTCAGTCAGTCAGTCAGTCAGTCAGTCAGTCAGTAAGTCATTCAATCAGTCAGTTAGTAAGTCAGTCAGTAAGTCATTTATTTAGTCAGTCATTTAGTCATTCAGTCGCCCAGTCAGTTAGTAAATCATTCAGCTATCCAGTCAATCAGTAAGTTATTCAGTCAGGTTAGTCGTTTAATTTGTCAGTCAGTCAGTCAGTCAGTTAGTCATTCATTCCGTCAGTCACATAGTTATTCAGTCATTTAGGTGAGTCATTCTGTGAATAAGTTAGTCATAAATTGATCAGTTGGGTTGTCCTTCCGTCCGGTTAGTTGGTCTGTTTGTCAGTCATCCGGTTAGTAAGTTAGTGTTTCATTTAAATAAGTAATAATAGCCTTTCTGTAATGACAATAAAAAATAATAACAATAATAAGAATAGTGTAATTTATTTAAGTGTCAAGGTATTCAGCTTTGCCGGTAATATGTGACACTATTAAACTCTATTCACTAATCAAATGTCATGTTGACATGAAAAGCTATCCAGTATAGTAATGTATCTGAGAGGTAAAAATGAAGATTCTATAGTTAAACAGGCCTTACAAATTTCAATTGACCTTCATCATAACGGAAAAACTAGCTTTTACTCTAATCTCATGAAAATGGTTGACTACTATGATCTAAACTATGACTTTTCCTGTAACTCATTGAGTGACTCAATAGTTAATAGGTATATCGGCATAATGAAAGATAAATACGTCTCTTACTGGAATCAGACCCTTCAACAATCACAAAAACTCAGTTTATATTGTACAATCAAAGACGACTATAGCCCCTCGCCGTACCTAGTTTTAACAAGAAAAAACCCTTCGAGAAAAGCATGACGGTTTGCTCGATTTTACAGCATAAAAACAAAAGCGATGCGTGGTATCAACCGTAAAATTCAACAATAACTCACAAATAACTCCTCTGCCATTTATTGGCAATTGCAAGAGAGCACGGTACGTTACAGTCATTGCTTTTGTGTACTTGGAGAACAAACAAAATTCATCCAACAAATCAAATCAATCCTGCAGGAAATACCCTGTTGACAAACTCTCACGAAATCATATACCCTTTGCGATAGAGAGCAAGTAATAAACCATACCCTGTCCAGCGGCACATCCCCATAGTGTATAGGCTATATAAGGGTGTACCATCCAACCCGGGTGAGAAACCAGCCGAAACGATTTTCAGAAGCAGGATCAGTCATGTTCTGGGTATCCCTACCGGGCCTACCAGGGGATACCGGCCCAAATCACTGTGTCCTTAGAACACCACTCACAAACTGAGTATAGTTGAGGCAAGAACAAGAAGTCCAAAGACTACTGCAAAGCTGATTTAAAACAGTTAACGTGTATTGTTTTTTATAACTTTATTTCGGCTGGCCATACCAGCCTTCTTCAGGTTTACAGATGTTACTGAACTTATGTAGCAATCACAATATTATATAGACGGAGAATGTGGCAATAAAAATAGTTTAAAAGGGAGAGGCGGAAATGAAGTACAACACAAAAACTGGAAAGGAAAAATACTAAAGAGATGGATTACAATAATTCGTCACGGCGGTTTAGGCCATGAGGTTCAAGGGTCATGGCCTTATCTATCAAATGCGACTCTCTGGCCTTACGAACTGAGTCACGTGAAGAATGAATTTTCTGTAGTGGGATTAACTGCATGTAGCTCTTTTTTTTTTGAGGTAGCTCTTTTTTCTAATTTCATGGTCTTTTCAAGAAGACATTATTTCTGCCTTCTCTAGGCAGGGGAACTTCACACAGTTGTCCGCAGCCTGTCGGTACAGTCGCACCGGCTCCCCTCAAAACAAAGAGAGCTCAAATTTAGCAACGACGGCAGCGAAAACGTCTTTGTTTAAAATGAATTCGCTTTTTTTCAAACTTTGTCGCGTTTATTCCAACTCGCTTAAAGAATAATAATTCTTGTAAGAATGAATTTTCTTGGAGCCGGTTAAATTCTTGGGACTACAGCCAAGCTTAGAGACGGAAAGTAACATTCTTCTTTGTGTGTTTACATCCTCTAAAATACGTTGCATAAGGAAATTTCACGTCTTGGTCGTGCAGGGACGCCCAAGGAAATGTACTTAAAAGCAAGCTGGGTGTGCAAAATTGTTGTTTTGCCAATTAAGGGAAATTATTAAGGGATGGATCATTATAAAAGAGTTGGGAAGGGGGAATGGGTGGTGATTTTAAGACATTCAAGATTGATGCAAGACTTTTTTTTTTGGAACATGTAATTAAGGTGGGAATCTTTTTTTTTTCCTCCAAGGGCATATATATATTTTTGGCCAAAATCCTTAGGAATATTTTTTGTTATTAATAATTTCCTGGGTAAATTTCTTTTTGGTTTTACTCTACCCCCACCACTCCTTCCCGCCCCACATGACTTTTCAAACGGTTCATCCCTAAACCATGGCCAATTACTTTTTTGACGTTGTCAGTGCCGTCGCCGCCCTTCTTGCTAAACTGCCTCCCTAAAATCAATCAAGGAAAATGAGAAAGCGACAGAATCGCTCTTTCAGATTTTTTTAAGGAGAGGGGGCACAGGCAGCCCAAGCTCACGTCACGTGAAAGGATTAGATTAATTATTAGCGGTGTGCGAGCCGGGACGTGACTGTTCAACGAAAGCGGTATTGGGTTACATGGCGGCCGTGAATTTATAAAGGATTTGTATGGGAATCCACGTTATAGATTTAGGAAGATAAATACTCGTAGAAATTCTCAATAAAAAACGTCTTACCTTATTTACATGGTGTGTTCTTTGCTTGCTGTGTGGTTATTTTCCCGATCCGGTGCGATTTTAGCGATTTTTTTCATTTCTGAGTTTGAAACTCAGAAATGAAAAAAATGGGCTGGGCTGCCTGTGGAGGGGGCGGCTGATAGCCAACTTTGCAGCCGGACTTGTCACTCGGACGTTTCGAAATTTAAACGTCGCTAGCGGCGAGGAGCGAGGAAAGATGGCTGTATTCGTAGGTTATCTAGGGGTATTTGATCTCGTACCCAGATCTCACTCTGTCTTACGGGAGATCTGGTATGACGACTAGGCGGCAACACAGCCCCGGTGGGGGTGGGGTACTACCTATAATGGCATATACGCCGGGGGAGGCTCCCCCCGAAAGGGGTATCTTTTTTAGGCATCAGGTATTATGTATGAGAGGGTAGGATTTCACTCGTTGAAGTATATGAAAGGGTAAGGAAATCTGTCACTTCAGTCTGTAAGAAAAATCAAAAGGGCTGAAAGATGTATTTTATGGCTGTGAAAAAGTCGAGAAAACAAGTTCTGGTTTCTGATTTATTCATATTCAAAAGACGGTGTATTTACAGGGGTACAGAAACTACGGTAATACTCAGTGAATTTACCTGTAAAATAGTGTTTACAAAAAAGAAAACAGTCGCATAGGGAAACCTTCTAATGTCTTAGCCTGCGTAGCAGGCCCTTGGAAGTAGTGGGCACAAGAAAAAAACGGTGTTCACCCCTCGCGTGTCTCCCTCGCGCGCGCCCGTTATCTCTTTCGCACACTACTTCCAGGCTACTAATGTCTTTGATAAATTAGATATCTTGGGCTTACCTATTCGAAAGGGGAAAGCTTTTCAGCACACAGAGCGGAAAAAACAAGCAAACAATTTTGCAGGAATTTTGCAATGTCACGCGGGATACCCAGATCACTAGTGATCTAGGTATCGCCCGGATGGATACCTTTACCAGGGGACACCCAAAACACTAACGTAATATGAGATATCAATAGTGATTTGGTACGGGGATCGGGAGGCTACGGGGAGGGTTACGCTGGGTATCCCCGCCGGTCTTCTCTCCCGGCAGGCTTAGCACTCGGAAGAGAGACCCTGGGAACAAGCTTGTTAGAAGAATGTCTGGAGCTGAGCCAGCAGCCAGCAGAGGATCCGGAGAGCAATAGAGGGTGTGATTTTTGCCATAAACAAGAGGATATTCAAAAGGTTTCTTCTTTAGATCAGCCGACGTGTCTCTGTAAAGGTAAGTTTGATACTGAATACGTTCTTTTCACACCACACGCGCCGCCTGTTAAATATAGAGTCACTAAAAAAGCATTCTTTAGTAAGGCCGGAAGTTCGGCACGTTTCATTGCGACCAAAACTAATCTTTAGTTTAATGTCGCTGCAGAAGTCTCAGTCTAATAGCGTGTGTACCTAAGACGAGTGCGTTTTCAGGATTTTAGAACGCAGAACCATGCTGCTCTGAGTAGTTAGAACGCTAGCGCACTTGTCATCGCAAACAGTTGGTCAGCTGAATAACGACTCAGGGGCTGTTTACACGAAGGGAGGAAGCTCCTAGTACCAGTAAGATCTGAGAAGGCGGACCATCCTAGCACCATATGTTTTCTGTATTCGGTTTATATGCAACGGGTAGTACTTGTTCCTAGTCCTTGGATCCTCCTAGTACTAGGATCTTCCTTTTAAGATGATCCTAGCACCATGTAAACTGCCTTCGCATGGAAGATCCTAGTTAACCAGGGAAAAAACAGACAAAAATAGCGGCGGGTCTTTCAGTGGTTAATCACACAAATAAAGGCCGACCATTTTGTCTGGTGTTACCACGAGCTGATTATTGTGATAATTCTGCTGAAAGCAAGTTCTTAAAGCCAGTAAAGAGAGCAGAAGGGCCCAAATTGTACCCGCCATTTTTAATTCCTTCTCAAACATTCTAAATTTGGGTACCACACGGACCAAAATTTCTGCATGTAAACCCAACGTAAAGTTGATCCGCCTTCTAGGATCTTCCTGGTACTAAGATCTTCCTTCTTCCATGTAAAGAGCCCCTCATCAATTCCAAGAGTGCTCATCCCCACTCCTGGGCATTTGTCATTTTTTTTTTCAGCCAGACAGTTCATACAAGAACCCCATGGTGTGGCTTAAAAAAGTGTGCAAATGCCCACCCACCTAAAGTCCATTTTCCAGTAAATAAGCTGCAAATGCCATATTTATTTTATTCAAAAGGGACTCTAGTCTATAGAGTGTTTTCACATGACGTCACAGTGGCCATATTGGTGTCCCAAAACAATGAAATGGCGGCCTTGTTGGTGACCCAAACCAGTCATGCAGGAGTTGAACTCTTTTCTTGTCCAAACGCTTTCTTTTGTTCTGATAAATTTGCATAGATGTTTGCCACATGAGTAAAAACGCTCTATAATGACATTCAAGCGCATTAATGAACTTGCACCTGATTACCTTGCCTGTAATTTTCATGCAGATATCCACACTCGAAACACCAGGTCTCGCAATAACCTAAACATCCCAAGGTATAGAACAACCAGTGGCCAGCACTCTTTCAAGTCTGACCTCAAAAGTGAAGGCAATCTTAGTAAATTTAAGAAAGACATCAAACTAGCTTGCCTAGCAACCTGGGCATATGCTTCACAAGACATGGGTGGCTATGCAATTTTCCCACCAAAATAACCTTGAGTTGCATTTGGGTTAATAATTGCCATACCTGTTGATTGAGTTGTTTTACATTGCTATGCCTGTGGTGCGGACAGACGGATGGACGGACAGACGGTCGGGCATACAGTCACGTGATTACCAAAATTTCTCATATGGGAAGATTACCACATTTTCTTAGGTACCTGTATGGGGCTATGCTAGGGTGTGCTTTGTGCACACGTGGAGCTTTGCCCTAACTGAATGATAGATGTGTTTATGAGTTATTAAGATAGCACTCTTAGTTCCAGTATCAGCAGAGGAAATTGTCATGGAATCATGAACATGGAAACTGAATTGAACAGCACAGTAACTGACATTTAAAAATGTGAAGCCAATGCTACTATTGAGAACATATAAAATTTTTTTTGATTTTTTATGAAAACTTTTTTCATGACCTTTACCCTATTTTGAATACTGCTCAACAGTAAAGCTAAGAAAACTTGAATTCACTCTGAAATCTATGATTACTTTAACTAGTACTTAAATTACCTTAAAAGATGCAAATCACTGAGTACTCCACCTCAGACATTCTACCCAACTGTTGCATTCAATGAATGGGATGCATACCTTTCAAGTCATTAATTTTTCTCATGGGATTGCCGTGCCTGTGGGTTTCACAGGTTATTCTTGTGCAACCGGAAATAAATGTGTTTGGAGCAGAAATAAAAGGAAAAAAAGTGAAACATATAAAACCACGGAAGCCTATTAGGAAGGCAACCGCCATGTTCATTCTTCACTATTTTAAAAAAGACAAATTATTGTTCACACTGAAACCTCATTATTACTCTTAACAGGCTGTTGCATCTGTCATTACATAATGGAAAGAATAATGGCTTTACAACAAATGATTGATAAGAAAAACACGATTTTGTCCAGTTTTTACTTGGGACAAATTTTGTCTGCATTGCCTGTGAAGATTGTCCGGTCTGGGGCAAACTTTGTAAAATCATGCCAAACCATCTGCATTTGTGAAGCATTTGTGATGCCAGCAGGTTGTGAAGAGTTGGCCAGGGGACTTGAGCCAATCAATATATTTTGAGTAAATTAAATGATGAATAATTTTGTCTTGCCAAGATGTTTAATTTATAAGCACTTTTGATTCTGAACCTTGAGATTTCTTTTCCTTTTTGTTCTTCAAAGTTCACCTATTCACCTATCAAAAATTAAGATACATTGTCAGGGGTGATCAATAATTATTATATAACATTTTTTATTTGCTAATTATTACTATGTTTGGTATTTCATTTTAGATTTTACAAAAAGGGCAAAGCTACCTTTTTAAATTAATAATTTCAAACATGGAGGATTATTCCAGTGCAAAATTGAAAGTTTATGTTAAAGATGGAGGTGGAGTGGCAAGTTTGGATCTAAGTGAAAAAGGACTCTCCAGGATACCTGATGCAGTCACTGAACTGACTGAAGTGGAGGAACTCAAACTGATCAACAATAACCTGACTGAATTACCAACAAGTATTAACAAGCTCAAAAATCTTATCAGGCTGCATTTGAATAGTAACAAACTTACAGAACTGCCGTCTGAGATTGGTGACTTAAAGGAGCTGAGGAGGCTGGATGTGAGAGAAAACCATTTGCTTTGGTTACCTACCAGTATACAGAAGCTGGACCAGCTTGAGGAGCTGCACTTGTATGGTAACAGACTTACAGAACTGCCTTCTGAGATCGGTGACTTAAAGGAGCTGAGAAGGCTGGATGTGAGATACAACCAGCTGGTTAGTTTACCTACCAGTATACAGAAGCTGAACCAGCTTGAGGAGCTGCAGTTGTATGGTAACAGACTTAAAAAACTGCCTTCGGAGATTGGTGACTTAAAGGAGCTGAAGAGGCTGTATGTAGGTGCCAACCAGTTGGTTAGTTTACCTGGCAGTATACAGAAGCAGAACCAGCTTAAGGAGCTGCACTTGTATGGTAACAGACTTACAGAACTGCCTTCTGAGCTTGGTGACTTAAAGGAGCTGAGGAGGCTGGATGTGAGTAACAACCAGTTGGTTACTTTACCTACTAGTATACAGAAGCTGAACCAGCTTGAGGAGCTGTACTTGTCTCATAACAAACTTACAGAACTGCCTTCTGAGATTGGTGACTTAAAGGAGCTGAGGAGGCTGGATGTGAGTAACAACCAGTTGGTTAGTTTACCCACCAGTATAAAGAAGCTGGACCAGCTTGAGGAGCTGTACTTGTCTTGGAACAAACTTACAGAGCTGTCATCTGAGATCTGTGACTTAGAGAAGATGAAAAGGCTGGATGTAAGATACAATCCGTTACGTTCTGATCCAATTCATGTTATAGAGAGGAAGAGAATGGGACGTCCCAGTCCGGTTGTTACAGGTGGGTTGGGGATAATTTTCAATCAAATTGCCATCAATAAGACAGTTTTTCAGAATGGTACTTTTATTAGTTATAGATAGAAAATATTTCAGTTGAAGTAGTGCCATCATTCTGGCTTTGTTTTTCATAATTAGACGCTCAAGGAAAATTAAAAATGGCCAAACGAAACCTTCCTTTATACTTTGTGTAGTTAGTTGTTAATAGTTTCAGATGAAACTACTCACTGTGGCATTTGTTTGACTTCTATCAAAATTAAACCTGCGCTCAGCATCGGTGGGGAAAAGTTTGGGCCGAATTTTTGAAACAAATACGTGTAGTTAAAATTCTTTTTACTTCATGAGAACATGCCATCCTTTCTCGCAACAAAAAGGTCATCAGTTTTTCTACACCCCTCTCCGCCCGCCCACTGATGACCTCTGTTTATTGTCATTTACAAGAGGAAGGGGAAATGTTTTTTGAGAAGGCTAAAGAAGACATTTATGAACAAAAGTTGTAACAATGTAAATATTTTACCCGATAGCTTTTTGCATGGCTAGCAAATTTTAGACGATTTACTTCGAGTCGTTTTGTCCTTTCAGCAACAGAGAGAAAACTAAAGTATTAAATCGTCTGAAATTCAGGCTAATTAAAATGTATACTTGAGAAAAAAATTAGTACTTTTGTGCAACTGTTTTTCGCCGTTTCTTTCTTTTAATGTCATTGGGGCGATATTAAGTGAGAGCCTATTAACAGTTTGTATTTCAACAGTCAGTTATCGAGTAGAATGATGAATATTGCTGTCAAAACAGACCTCGACTGGTTAGCGGTTAATTTACGCAAATAACTGTCCCCAGGTAACTTAGCAGGATCTAATATGTTTTCAGCAAAAGAGACTACTTTGAATAAACCATTTAGCAATTACTCAAGGGCACCCAACGACGGTTTCCTTCCACATACATTCAAAACACTTTCTAGGCTATCCAGAGTACTTTTATATCTTTAGAAATGCATTGCAATCGGCGTTACAGAATTTGAATCTGTTCGGTATAGCCTGCGTGGCGGGCGCAGAAAGGGGAGGGGGAGGGAGAAAAGCGCGAAAGCGTGGAAAAGGGAAGGGAGCGCCTTACCAACTCTCCTCAATCCCCCTTCCCTTTTTCCATTCCCCCCTATCCTCTACCTTTTTCGACGCCTGCTACGCAGGCTAGTTCGGTCGCCCTAGTTTAACTTTAGTCTTTTCGAAATTACAAGGGCTTCAGTATTATTTTCCCGACAATTTAAGGTGCAATTTAAAGTTTTACGAAAGTAAGATTTTCTCTCCATCACATTTCCGAATCCGAAAATTTTAGGTTTCCTTTTTCTACGAAAAATTGCTTAACCTGGGGAGTGAAATGCGCGAAATTAAACTTTAGAAAATCGTTGGGGAATTTATTAGATAAGCCGCTTCGAAAATTATAAATAAATGGAGTGGTCATCTAGAAATTTTTAGCCTTCCCTTCCTCAAGCTATAGAAAATTTTGGGCAATTTTTGCTTCTCCAAACATATATTTTACAGAAAACAGTCATTGGGTGCCCCTGATTATTGAATGAGGGTGAGTATGATGTGAAGAATTTTGTAGATCGAGGAGGATTTGAGGTGGATAACAGCCTCCGAGATCTGTATAATTCTTCACATCATATGAAAGCCGCTTCTAATTTTGGGCTGACGTAACGAACAAATGTCTGATTACCACTGTAGTTAGGTTTACTGCCTTACGTGAGCAGATGCAAGCTGAGTTATTTTGAATGTAACAACTTCTTCTGTGGCACCCTGTTCTCAGGGGGAGGGAGTACTCCGGATTTTAAGTTACAGGGATGCTCGAATGCGGACAAAAATCGACCCTCCCCCCCTGAAAAAAGTCCATAGGGTCTCTAACAAAACGCAAAAAAATCACTGCAGAAAAATTAACTCCCCCCCCCCGAAAAAATCCCATGCCGAATATCAATGAAAGCCTTCTCGCTAACAACACTCGAGACACCCAAGAACATCTTCTGTTTCATCACTAACTTTATGCAGAATGACAACTTCAGATTGTTTTGAATACGCAAAAAAATCCCCACGTGAATCAAAATTTTCCTAATAAAAATAATACCGGAATCGAAAATTTCAAACTCAAAAAAATCCTTCGATCATCCCCGTCAAATGAAATCCGGAGTACCCTCGATCCTTGGACCCATTTATTTAAGGCGTTACAGAGAAAAAGTCTTTGTCGATGTTCAGTGAAGTTTTTCAAAGCTTCCATTTTTTTGTTTGATAACATTTAAAATGTTTAAAATGTATCGACAGCGAAAAACGCAAAGTAATCCGATCAAGCAAAATTTGTACCATTTACGGTGATATGCGAACGTTCTGTTTCATTTCTCAGAGGGGCTGTCCAAACTTGGTTCCCGGCCGGGAACCACGGCATGGGTACCGTGAGTACCCGATATGCAACTGTGTACATAGTTACTCCATTTCTCCCTGTCAGACGCCATTTTTTAAAAACATGAGCTTTGCAACGATTACAAAGCCGTGGAGTCTCACAGAACTAGTAATTACCTGTGTGCACATAGGGACTCAGTGTCCACTTTTGTGCCCCAGTACAAGTTCTCGATCTTGTACTCGGACACCAGCTCCGTGTCCGAATTCTAGCATGGGTATGCTTGAAAAAAGGGTGTGTTCACATTAGTGCCCAGCGAGTACAGTACTTGGGCACCGGGTCCGGGCACCAAGTGTGAAGGCTGCCTTACTTTTCCCCGTGCAACAGAGGAAATAGGAGACGTCTGCACGCAGGCTATTTGTTCCATTGATGTCGAATTCCGCTTTTAATAAAACAGAATAGTTTTTTTTTGTGGGCATAAAAAGCTTTCTGGTATACTCTATCCGTAGATATACAGGCAGCTTCAGGTTTATCCTAATTTATCTTATTATTGTATCTTATGTTCCGCAAGGAGGAATGAGTACGCCTTGGTTCGAACGAAAGAAGAGGTTAGAGGTAGTAGAGCCTGAAGATGAAACTAAACTTGAAGACGATACTAATGTCCCTCTCTGGAGAGCGATGTTCAAAAAGTCGCGTTTTAGTGAGTGTTTAATTCTTATATGAGTTATATCAGGGCCGTTGCTAGGTTTTTGTAACGAGGAGGGCGGGCGGGCATTATCGCGGGTGCTGAAAGCAAGAGCCTTGAAAGGGGATGTGGGGGTATCCTCCCTTAGAAAATTTTCAAATTTGGAAGCTCTGAAACGCTATTTTCAGCACTTGTCACGAGATATGTTTTCGAAAAATCGACCTCGAATCATGAAAATGGCAAGCAATTGCAAGTCACTGTAATCAAAATAACTGAGTCTAAAGAAAACAAATCCATCCACAGGCTTGATTTGCCTGGCTCAACAGGTCCAGAGGTGGAGGGGGGGAAGCTGTCCCCCTTGCGCCTCCGCTAGCCACGGCTCTGTATATCTGTTGACGGAAGACTGATTCCACGAAAAAAGATACTTTTTTCAAAGAACCGAAAAAGGCGTCTGCTCTCGCAGGCCTCTATACGTGTGGACGGGGCCTAATGTTGTTTTAGAATGGCTTTTATTTTTTGCACGGGTTGAGTGCATCGTGTGCACTTTACATCTACAACATAAGTTTTGCGTAAAGGGTAAAAAGTCTATATTTTGAGTTTCAAGCGTGTGCGAAACTTGTTAGGAGTTCAGTCACGTTCTTTTCAGTATTCTTATTTTTCTTTTATTTAAAAGATGATCTGACTAGTCACATCGAAGGCCCCCTTTAAAAAGTGTTTCGCTCACTGTGATAGTAAGCATAATTATAATCCGATCAAGCAAAATTTGTACCATTCAACGTGATATGCGAACGTTCTTTTTCATTTCTCACCTATAAATTGCGCGTTCAACAAGAGAAACAAGACACATCTGCCGGCACGCAGGTTATTTGTTCCATTGATGTCGAACTCCGCTTTTAATAAAACAGAACAGTTTTTTGTGTCAGCATAAAAATCTTTATTATATAAACACCAGTGAAATACCAAGTGAGCTTTCGCGCGAAAACTTGATATCTTCACATGTGAAAATATCACCATTGCGATTGCTTCATAATAAACCGCACCTTTCAGACCAAAAAACTTTTTAAGTAAAATGGTTTGGCATTTCATTGGTGTTTAAATAATGAATAGAATATTCACTCGTGAAATATTTTTCAACACTCGAAGAGAAATTTCGTATCTCCGCGCGTCCATGTAATATCCTCTATTTCTGATATGCTGTGTACGTAGTCATACAGACATCTTCAGGTTTATCCTAATTTATTTTATCATTGCATCTTATGTTCCGCAAGGAGGAAAGAATACGCCTTCGTTCGAACAAACTGCTGAAACTGGAATGCTTTCGAATGCTGACGAAGAGGAAGAAGTGGCCGAACCGGTTTTACCTGTGAAAGCCGCTAGACAAGAGGTTGTAGTAGAGCCTGAAGATGAAACTGAACTTGAAGACGATACTAATGTCCCTCTCTGGAGAGCGATTTTCAGAAAGTTGCGTTTTAGTGAGTGTTTAATTCTGATATGAGTTATATCTGCATGTAGACGGAAGACTAATTCCACAAAAAGATGCTTTTTTAAAGAGCCGAAAAAGGCGTCTGCTCTCACAGGCTTCGATACTTGTGGACGGGGCCTAATGGTTTTAATGTCTTTAATTTTTTCTCCGGGTTGAGTGCATCGTGTGCACTCTACATCTACAACGAAAGATGATCTGACTGGTCACATCGAAGACCCCCTTTGAAAAGTGTTTCGCTCACCGTAACAGTAAGCATAATTATAATCCGATCAAGCAAAATTTGTAGCATTCAACGTAATATGCGAAGGTTATTTTTCATTTCTCATCTTTCCGCTTGCAACAAAGGAAATAGGACATTCCGCTTTTAATAAAACAGAACAGTTTTTTTTGTGTGTCGGCGTAAAAAGCTTTCTGATATGCTGTGTACGCAGTCATTCAGATATCTTCAGGTTTATCCTACTTTATTTTATCACTGCATCTTATGTTCCGCTAGGAGGAAAGAATAAGCCTTCGTTCGAACAAACTGCTGAGACTGGAATGCTATCGAATGCTGGCGAAGAGGAAGAAGTGGTTGAGACACTATTACCTATGAAAGCCGCTAAAGAAGAGGTTTTAGTAGATCCTGAAGATGAAACTGAATTTGAAGACAATACTTATGTCGGCGAAAGCAGAAGTGTCATTACAAGGTAAGTACCGTTTGAATAAAAATTCAATAAAACCTCCGATGACGTCAACGGCAGCGGAAAGTTATAATTAAAAGTACGTTTGTGTAAAGGTACTAGCGAGACGTTGCTGAGTCGTTTAAGGCTTCGATTTTCGAAACTTGTGATAAAAGACGCCCTACCGATAAACTCATAATCAGAAATAACAAGCTTCAACATTTTACCCAAAAAGAGAGAAATGAACTAAGATATGCTACACTTGGTAAAAAAAAAAAAGAAAGTGGCAGTGAAACATTCTTATTCCGTGCGAGATCACATACCGTGACGTCTTGCTTTCCATAGTTTTCCTTTTTCATTCGGCTTCCACACCAGTGATCGGGGAAATCCGCGACCTTTACTCTCTGGAGAGCGGCGTTATTTAAAAAATAATGTTAACTATATTATTTAACATCAACTCTTAGCTGCTTTTATCCTCCAAAATTAGGATACCCTACCCTTAGCGTTGAGCAAAGAGACTAAACAAAGTCTGTCGTTGTCGGATTTCAAACAATATTCTTTTGAAAAAACAGAACCCTTAGTAAATTTTGACTGCGACGTTCAGTCGGATGCTCGTCTACGATGCATAATTATGCTTACTGTTACGGTGAGCGAAACACTTTTCCAAGGGGTATTCGATGCATGTGACTAGTCAGATAATTGTTTAAAATAAAAAATGAACCATTGTGAAAAGAACGTAACTGTAATCCTAATGGGTCTCGCACGCGCTGGAAATTCAAAACGCCGGGTAAAATATAGACTTTTTGCCTTTCACGCAAAACTGATGTTGTAGATGTAGAGTGCACACGATCCACTCAACCCGTACAAAAAATAAAAGACATTAAAAACATTAGGCCCCGCCCACATGTATCCAAGCCTGCGAGAGCAAACGCCTTTTTCGGTTCTTTGAAAAAGCATCTTTTTTCGTGGAATTAGTCTTCCGTCTACAGATATAATTACGCATATGCATGAGCATTGGACACTCACTAAAAACCAACATTATATTTATATTCTAGTACGACGATTTTTTTTGTCTTGAAATCGTCATAAAGAAGAAGACTAGCATTGACCCCTGCACTGCGTGGAAAAAAACCATTATTGTCCAGTCTCTGTCCCCATCCGCCCAAAAAGCTTTACTTATTGTATTCTCCATTTATTGTAGATTTTACTCGAACATCGAACTAGTGAAAGTTGTGTTTTGAAAACAACCGACTATTAAAATTTTGACTCATTGCAGAGAAATAGTGACCAGTGAAGGTATCTGCTGGGCCCTCAAACTAGGGGCTGTCCATCTTATATTCCATCCAAATGCTATGTCTGAGCCTACGTCAATAGTGGTCTACAGATGGAAATCCAGTGTCTGCTCACCCCCACTACAGGAACACGAGGCCATTGTCAGCAATGTTATAGAAATATCTTCCCACGATGGCCAACGCCTGAAATTCAGTGCCATGGTGACTTTGTCGCTTTCTCACAGCGCACCGGACCTACGGGGCTACGAAGTGGTGATAAAAAGGCAAATCAACAAGGAGACCAATGAATGGGAAGACGTGAGTGGAACCAAGGACTTACGCTGTCGCCAAGGTAATGTAGTAGACTTACAGCAACTATAGAGAACCGTTTGGCAGACCCTGTTTCCCTAAGCGGGAGGCAGTGTACGTCAGCCGTATTGCTGAAGGGTTTGTTTTGTTTTGCTTTTTTGAGATAGTGTTCATATCAAGCGTTGCAGTTGCGATTGCGCTCTCGATCTGAATCTTGTTTCCAGTCTTGATTTCTATAACGTCAGTCTTTTTTAGATGGCAAAGGAATTAAAAAAAGAGCATATGAACATTTTACTTGTATTTTTTGTCGGTAACAGACATCGAAGATGAGCGCCCTTCTCACAAGGATGTACCAGACTTTTTACTCCCCGTTACTCAAGCTGACATAAATGAGTGCTCAACATATGCAGTGGTTTGCCGTCTCAAATCTTCTCCGCCTTACACCATCACATCTACTGGCGGTTTATTCATTCATCCTGATTATCCAGGCGTGACAGTTACCGTCCCCGAGAATGCTGTTGCACCCGAGTCACCGTTTACCCTGGAGTTAAAGGTTGGTGTGATTCAAAAGGTCCATTTATAAAGAAAGTATTATAGGCTTTTTAAAGTGATACGTTTTTTAAAAAATGACGAACTGATAATGACCAGTCTAGAGGGCTTGACTGAAAAATCGTTTACTGAATATTTGTAGAGATCTTTTTGCTACTTAAATTACGTTAACTTTTTATTTAACTTGTTGGGAATCCACGTCAATTTTAAAGCCTAAAGAATACATGAAATTAACTGCTGATGATTACTCTTTTAAATGGTACAGGTGCAAGAAGTTCCAAATAAAGAATTTGAAGAGGAAGGTGTATTTTTTGGACCTATTCTGCGAATTAAATGCTTTGGGCTTGCCCAGTTCCTTAGGCCTCTAACTATTCAACTACCAGTTTCTCTTCGAGACCAACAAGACTTTAAACCAGATCCCATTGAATACCGTGTGAGAGTGTTTTTCGTGAATTGCGAGGAGGAAAAAAAGGAATGGACTGAACTCACTGATCTGGTAGAACCGACACAGTTTGATGCACAGTTTGTAAGGATCCAAGTCCAACGATTTTCTAGGTAAAGATACTTAAGAAATCACTAGTATTTACCAGATAGATGGCCAGTTGAGTCCCTTTTTATCCAAAATGTTGATCTAACTTCATTCAACGTTGTTGGATGCAACATTTTAGAGCCGTTTGCACACCATGTTCAACAACGGTGCTGGGTGTTGCTGGATCTTGTTTGAAGGTTCAAATTTAGCATTCAACATCGTCAGAAATTTCTTTTGTTCAGGTGTGCGATGGCCTCAATGTTGAATGGGCGAACTCTCAATTAAACTCGCCCCTTTTCCACGAAAATCCCGCCTCCCACACTTTTTTCATCCGTGACTCTCCCGAATCCCGCTTTTTTTTTTTCGAAAAAAGTCCAATTGCTGCCAAAGCGAATAAATGTAAGATGTAGATTGGCCCGTTCGATTTATGTTTTACCTCTTGACTTGTGCTTCATATTTCTTGTAAATAATCAGCTCAGAATTCACTCTTTCTACGCAAGGCCCTATTCAACGAAGTCGGATGATACGAAGCAGTGGCACTGCTTAACAACTTCTTTGAATCCAGTTGGCGGGCCGGCCTAAACGCACCTTTAGGTTCTTAAAATGCGTCCAAGTAATTAACAAAAATGTCAGTACTTCTTTCAAAGCATACCTGAGTTATTTAAACAATACCTATGCAAGGCAATTTTAGCTACCATCTACCTGTCAGGTGATCAGCAAAAAACATCAACTCAAAAAATAGGAAAGAACGTTTTTCCTTTTCAATCGACTGGAAACTTTTTCGTGGGCTCAGTGATTTACGTAGAATAATCCAAGATTTGAGCGATGCCATTTAAGACTCGTAACAATCTATCTACCCTGCTTTACAGTAATTTTTCGATTTTTTGGTGGTTCTAGATATTCGTTTGGCCTTGAGCGGCGTGAAGAAACCTTCAGAGCTGATGGCGTGGGATTCTTAAATTTCCTCACCCGCTTCACTAGAACGCAGCCCCAAGCAGCAAGTTTCGTCGCTTACTTTCGTCCAGATATTCCAAACATTTTGTTCCTTATTTGTTGCCCTGCTCACCTCAAAGAAGAGGTGGTTCAGGATCTTGAAAAAAGGGACGTAACGTTTGCTGATGGCAATTCGATGGAAGATATGATACCTGGAGAGGACAAAGCATTTGTGTTTTTGTCAGGAGGAATGCGCCCATTTGATGAGGAGGACCTGAAAAGAATTTTTCTCAAGTAAGCTGATTTATTGCTTATTCAAAATATTTTCCCGTTTCTGCTTGGCTCAAATCCCAAGGCTTATTCTTGAAAACCAACCAACGTTGACCAAATTCGGAAGACGTTTACAATATCCAGAAAATGACGTCAATGCTGCAGCTTAATGCCAATAAAATGGACTGCGGCCGAAAAGTCCGGATAAGAGTTTGAGTTGTGTTGGTAGATCAGTACAAAATGGCGGAACATACATCACTGTGCCTGCTTTTTAAGAACAGACCGATCTGAACAGTCATCATTAATAGCTGAATTCTCTCTGGTGACTGGACAGTTCTGTCTAATGGTAAGCGAAAGATTACGTCGGCACTATATCATGCATGTTTCTGTCTTACATTTAAACAGGTTATTAAAAGACGATATTAAGTTTAAGACTGAATTGCGAGTTCGTCTCGTTGATGACGAAGACCTTGCACAAGTGGAATTTCGAAACACCTCGATACACACGGACAGAACGCGTCTGTTGTGTAAGTTTCATTTAACTTTGCCGTCCCGCAAAATGTCCCGCGCGGTAAGTATAACTTATTATTTTAAGCTTGAGCATTTCATCCGTTCAAACCTCCTGTTAAGTTGAATAATTCTAGGTCGAGTATTTAACGAAGTTTAGCTTATGTTTAACAAATCCACCAGTACCACGTTCCAAGTCATTTCATCAGTTTGACAAACCGGCTATTATATCTAAACACCGTTTATCGTGAACAATTTCGTGAAAGCATATAGTGTAGGCTAGAAAAGCATTTATCTGGAGATCCCATGATTTCTTAAACTGCGGCCTAAGTAAGACTTCGTTGTAATAACCAACCCTTTGTATTGCAACTTAAGAGTGAACGAGCAGATTGCTCAAGATACACTGTAGTTGTAAGTTCTTTCTTGTAGAATTTTAGCCTGTCCAAGCAATGAGAAAGTTTACTCAAATTCCTGCAGGTACTAAAATTTAAATCATGTCATTTAAAGACAATCAAGAATTTTTCTTAATTAATGTTAACAATATTAACATTTCCAGTAGGTATAGAGTACTAAAGTGATGACGTCATAAAAATGAAATTTCTGAAATTATAGGATTTGTCAGGATATTCTGAAAGAACAATGTCCAAAGAGGCCTACTTTTCAAAAATGAGCATTTCGGGGCAAATTTTCTCTGAGTTATGCTTAGAAAACTCCATACAAACCCTACTAAATTTTTTTGGGTCGACCCCCAAAAAAAATTAGAATTACCATAGGCGATTGTTTTAAACTGGGTGATAAATTCAGGTACGAATTTAGGTAATTAATTTGTCGCATAGTTAGTTAACTTATATGTCAAGTTCATTCTAAGTGATTCTGTCTGGTTAAGTTAATTTAGCTACTTAGTTTACTTAAGGCGCTTTCCACTTGTTAGATTTGACTGACAGACCATTCCCGTTGTAATGAGAATTTCATTTTCTCATTAAACTTTCCAGCCAAATCAGTCCGCTAATCCTAAAAAGCTAGTATCCACGAAAGAGATGGTTTTTCCGCAAAAAATCTTCGAAAAAGCCTATTTCATTGTCAAAGTGACTGGTCTGGCAAGGGTCCAGCCGGCCAGTTCTAACTTTTAGAAACCGCCCTTAGTGCTGTAACTAGGTGATCACAAAAGTAGTAAACTGTTTAGTTCAGTTCCATGTTAGTTCTTAAGTACTGACTGTTTCAGATACTTTTCAGTTAAGTTCCTCCGTCAGTTTTCAGTTACTCCGTTCTTGAGTCCATCAGTCATTCAGCTGTTATTTAACAGTTAATGAATGAGGCTGAGTATCTTATGAAGAATCATGGAGATCGAGGAGGTGTTATCCGTCGAGGCCGTAGGCCGAGGCGGATAACACCCTCCGAGATCTCCATAATTCTTCATATGATACGAAAGCCGAATTCAATAACTGTTTTATTATTCATTCAAAATAATTCCTAGTTTAAAAACATAGCTAAAAGATGCTTACCTTCATCGATCCATCGATGTTCAGTTCGCCTTCGATAGTGTACGTTTAGGTTTGTCCAGCTCCGCAAATATTCTCCAAATAGCAGATGTCGCCCTTCGAGTTGTCTTCTTGCTGTTCTTGCCATGTTTTTAGCTATTTTTTCGCCTAGTTCTTACTCTTGAAACGAGTGAAATGTCCGCCATTTTTTCAAGTTCACAACCAAAACAACTCAACCTCGTCCCCAGGTCTTCTCGGTTAACGGTGCCTTAACCTGCGAAAACGCTGCATTTTTGACGTCATTTCCTCGTTAAAGTTAAATTTCTTCCAAATTTGGTCATCATTAACTGGTTATGGTGAATTAAACGTGTACTTTTAGCCAATCAGAATCGGGGAAATATTTTGAATGAATAATAAAACAGTTTATCTGTCATTCAGTTAGTCCTCCAGTCAGTCCCACAGTTTTTCAGTTCATTGTCTTTGAGTCAGTCAGTTAGTTAAAAATTTAGTCAGGCGGGTCATTCCATCTTCCAGTAAGTCAGTTAGTCATCCATTCTTTTAATCAGCTAGTCAGTACGTTATTCGATTAGTTAGTCAGTCAGTCAATTAGTTAGTCAAGTAGTCAGTAAGTCATTCAATTATTTGCTAAGTTGGTCAGTCATCCCAACAATTAGTCAGTTAGCCAGTCAGTCAGTTAGTTAGTAAGTCGGTCAGTCATCCAAACAATTAGTCAGTTAGCCAGTCAGTCATTTAGTTAGTAAGTCAGTCAGTTATCCAAACAATTAGTCAGTTAGCCAGTCAGTCAGTTAGTTAGTAAGTCAGTCAGTCATCCAAACAATTAATCAGTTAGCCAGTAAGAAATTTGGTTAGTTTCTTTAGTTAGTCAGCCAGTCAGTCAGTCAGTCAGTCATCTAAACAATTCGTCAGTTAGCCAGTAGGTCATTCGATCAGTTAGTCAGTCACTGAGTCAGTTAGTTAGTAAGTCAGTCAGTCAGTCATCCAAACAATTAGTCATTTAGCCAGTACGTCATTCGATTAGTTCGTCAGTCAGTCAGTTAGTTGGTAGATGAGTCAATCATCCGGTCAACTACAAAGTTTAATAGCCAGTAAGTCATTTGACTAGTCAGTCAGTCAGTCCGTCAGCTGTCCTCAGTTAATCAGTAAGTCATTCAGTCAGGTTAGACGTTCAAGTAGTCAGTCAGTCCTTCAATCAGTCAGTCAGTCAGTTGGTCATCTATTCCGTCAGTCATTTAGTTATTCAGTCATTTATTTAGTCATTTAGGTAGTCATGAATCGATCAGTTGGGTTGTCCTTCCATCCGGTTAGTTGGTCTGTTCGTCAGTCATCCGGTTGGTAAGTTAGTGTTACATTAAACAAGTAATTAGCCCTCGTGTAATAACAATAATAAAAATAGTGTAAATGATAATAAAAACTTTATTCAAGTGTCAAGGTATTCAGCTTTACAGCTAATATGTAAGACTGGTAAAATATTTTTTGGCCATGTCGACACCATAACGGCGAGTTTTTCATGTTGACATGACAAGCTATCCAGTATTGTATGAACACCTGTTTTCACTGCACCAAACTGTGACACAGAAACCTGTCCTATATCAGTGTAACCAACCTCGCAGTGTCAGAGCGGAAAACTTAGCACCGGAAGTAGTCACGCTTAGTCCTTTTTGTTCTCATCTCACGTTGTGTTTTCTTAAATGGTGGACGTTACATCGCTTTTTATGTCGCTTTTAAAATACGTTTCAAGGGTAATGACGTCGTTACTAATGTCATCTGCCCCAATCAGCATTTCGCATCGACGTTTTCGCAGCTGATATTCAAATTCCAGAGATGCACCTGTTGTTGCAAGCCCTCCTTCCTTTTCCCGCCCCGCCGCCAGAGCGCCCCGGAGAGCTTACTGGCAGGCTAATCCAGGTCTACAAATGAGTGTTCAATTCCTGCACCACTCAATCAGGGATGTTTGTCCCTATGGCCTCGAGCTGCTATTTAATACTATCCTTTAAAAACACTTACATTATCTGGATAGCAAGCAAACCAGTCGCGCCTTGAAATTATTAACAATTATTGCCCCATCCAAGAGAATCCGAATTCCGTAATCTGGGAAATTTTTGCTCGTGGAATCCGGAATCCGGGAAAAGTTTGCTTTTGGAATCCGGAATCCTCGGTTTGGGAACCCGGAATACAGCTCAAGGAATCCGAAATCCCACTAAGGATTGGAATCTAGAATCCAAGTTGTACTGGAATCCAGTACCTGGAATCAGGAATTCACAGCGTCGAATCCAGAATCCAAGACTGTCCTGGCTTCCACTACGTAGGGAGAGAATCTGAGGTAAACTCTTTCTTTTAATTTTCTTGTCCTCCCCTTAGTACGTTGCCAGCATGACGTTTGTGTTCTCTGTTCAGTACTCTTTCAGTTATTATTGTCACTGCAATTTGGCCTCAGTTTATAAACTGAAACAGCTTATTTTGGGCTTTGGCCGGAGACTTAGAGCCCTAAAAGGGTTGTTTCCGTTTTGGAACCGAGTTTAAAGGAAGAAAAATTAAGGTAGTATCGGGAGCGATCACCGTAGTTAAAAAAAAAACTAGGAACCACCCAAAACGGTTTTCAGAAGCAGGAACAGTGTTTTGGGTATCCTTACCGGGGGTACCTGCCCAAATCACTGAGTCTAATTTCTTAGTCTTCAGTAAAGAAGACATTATTACTACCTTGTCCCCAGGCCAGGGAATTTACACAGTTGTTCGTAGCCGCACCTGTTTACATTAAACGAAAGGGAGCTTCAGTTCAGCATTGGCGACGGCGACGGCAGGGCGAAAAACGTCTTGGTAGTGTTTATTCCTTCTCCGGGCCGTCGCCGTCGTCGTGGCCCTAAAATCGATCGGGCAAGTGAGAGCAGCGAGTTACTATCCCCGATTTTTTTTAGGGGAGGGAGCGGCTGTTAGCTTCCCTGCTGGCAGAGGACTCTTTTCTCTGTAGGTATTCGACAGCCGCACTTCTCCCTCAGAATTCTTGGTGGAGAATATCGGGGATTTAGATGACTAGCCGGAGGTTGACCGAAGAGAAATGATAACTTCTCGAAATGTAAAAACCTTTGGATGTGTGGAAAGGAAAGTGAGTCAGGCCTACAACTAGTGAAAAAGCTGGCTACGCCCCTTGCTAAACGCGTAAATAAAACCGACTGGTTCTTTCTTGCCGGTTCTCCAGTGTAGAGATGCTAGTGGGAATAAACACAAAACTGAATACAAGGCTGGCAATACAACAAAGGGCTGATTTATTTCTACCTGGAGTTTTGAAAACCGGCTGCCTGAAATCTTAAGTCAAGTGCAGTACATTGCAAGCATTATCCACCCTCAGCTCTTAACCATGGGCTCCAAATAACGTCCTGAAATTGACAATATCATTGGAAATTCCAGAAAAAATGCACGAGGGGGCCGGCTATTCCTTTTTGAGGGGGGCTTCCGTCAAACTAAGTGTCATGTTGTTGCACAGACACAGGGCTGTCTGGTATGAATTTAAAGTAGGCTGGTTAAATTCCAGGGGGGTGGGGTTGTTCTAAACGGCATGCTTGTGTTAGACTGTGGATTTGCTGAATGTTTGTGCCGGGGCTTATCCCTGTCTTTCAAAGCTCAGTGTCTCCCTCAAATTCAGGACGGGTTTGTGTCTGGCTAGGTGTCATATTGTTGCACATACACAGGGCTATCATCTGGTGTGCATTTGGGGTAGCCTGGTTATATTCCATGGGGGTGTGGTTGTTTTAAAGTTTGATGTGTTTCCGCACTGTTATGCAGGTTTTTGTGCTGTTTGCATGCAAGCAAATGACCCACTCTGTTGCTAATGTTCCAAGTCAGCAAGCAGTTAAATTGGTGCTGTAGGAGCTGCTTTTATTGAACAATATTGGTTTAGGTTGTTTTGGGGAGACCAGAGGCAATAAAAAGTGGGGTGTATCGGGGAAATGGCTTTGCAATCGGTTATGCTAAAATTGTCCCTTAAAATGCCTTATTTTCCAGACTAATGAGGAAAGGTTCATTTTTGTTATCTTCAAGACAGGCCTTTCTATCAAATGGAAGCTCGTGTTTTCAAGAACTCCTTTTTGAGCTGAGATTTTACTTTTGCAGTAAGAAGGGGCATAATATTACCAATCTGTGCGAGAGACTGACGTGTTTTAGTAGCCCGGTTTTCAAAAAACCGGGTATATTTGAGGAGGCCAATATTATACGGCTGACAAAATTAGCCTTCCTTTCAGTGTGGCTCTGGCCCTGAGAAAGGCTAATTTTGTTAGCCGAAATATTGGCCTCAAATAAATTAGCCCTTTGCCGTATTGCAAACCTTGCATTCAGTTTTGTTTTAATTCTCGAAGTATCCCCAAAGGAATGTTTAAACCTATTAATAAGTTAAGTTTCAGTGTCTTGTTCCTAAATTACCTGTTTTATTTCTAGTGCATTTGATTAAAGAATTAAAAACGAACGGAGCTTTCCATAGGCCAGCTGCATACCCTTGCCAAATGCGGCTTAGACTGCGAGCAGTCTCTCTTTTTCTTCAGATTTAGTGAGGGTAGTGTACTTGCGCGCGAGAGAGCGTCGAGCGGTGAGTCGACGCACTAAGAAAAAGGAGAGACTGCTTGCCATGTACCTTATTATAGGAAATTAACGCTCCATGAAATTAAAGTATTGGAAAATAACGCGACTTAAATTAACGCGAATTTAATGAAAAACGACTTTCGAATAAAGAAAATTAACGCGAAAGAGGAGGTAGAATCTCATAATAAAGGAAATTAACGCGACTAAGACACAGTGGGTGGCCGAAATCAAAGGACAAGATACTGACATCACTTCTGACAGCGACGACGATGAAGATGAACTCGAAATATTGTAAACATTCACCTTAGCTTTTGTGAAAGATGAAAAATAAGGGGTAAATGGGAAGAAAGAAAGCTTGTAGTTAATGTTTTTTAGGTGTCAAGAATGTCTGGACAGGTTCCAAAATTGGGGTTAAAATACTGGAAATTAAGAGCGCGGAAATTAACGCTGCACTTAATTAACGTCACGGAAATTAACGCTCAACAAAATTAACGCGACTTAAATTAACGCGAATTTTAACGATTCGCGTTAATTTCATGCAGCGTTAATTTCCTATAATAAGGTAGTCTGAATGCGGGCGGCTTGGCATTCGGAAGAGAGATCCTGGACACAAGCTTGCAAAAGAATGACTCAGACGATAGTAAAGACGTAAAGGAGAGTATGCTTAATTCACGATAAATAGTCCAGGACATTCAAAAGCTCTCTTTTACAGATCAACAGCCGTGTCTCTGTAAAGGTATGTTTGATATTGACTAGTGACTTCGTTCTTTGCACACTTACAGGCGCTGCCTGTTAAATAGAGTCAGTAAATTTGCATTCTTTTACACTCGGCCCGGAAGTTCGGCATATTTCATTACGACTCGAAAATAAGTATAACTGTCGCTCCAGGCGTTACCCATAACAGCCGTGCGAACTTTAGTTCGATTTCGAGATTCTAGAACACAGAACCATGCTACTCTGAGTAGCTATCGTAAACGGTTCGTCAGCTGAATAACAATGAAGCTGTCATTGAACATTTATCTCAGATTTAACGCTTGTTTAATTGTTCAAGTTTGGGGACGATTTCAAGTTTATTTTCATTTAAGAACTTCGATAAAAGACATAAATTCAATCAAAGGTGTTAGTAAATGTGGTGAGGCAATTTAAAAACCAAATGCCTAGGTCAAGGTTGGTTTGATTATGAAATCGCGCCTATTGAAACGTGTCGATAGCAAATGCAAATTTTTCTGACAAAATGATTTGTAGGTGGAAATTAGAGAAACAGTTTGACTTTTTTTTTAGTCATTAGAAAACCAAAAGATACCAGAAAAACTCAAGTTATGTTACTCAAGTTATTGCGTGACTTTAATTATCAGTTACCGCATTTCTCATAACTTTCCTGCATTAAAACTTCAGAATGATCAGTCTGAAGTGAAGCTTATAAAATCGTGATCAAGAGGCGGAATTCAGGAATGTATTCATCGCGCAATGTTATGTTAAGATAGGGGAGACAAGGGTGTTTGAATTCTCCTTCTTGTTATATATAGGCTAGGGATTTGAACTAAAAGCATTTTTCGCTTCAAATGCCCTACCCCAGGGACATCATACATCATTAAGTTGGTCAAAAGAAAACTAATAGAATAATATCTCTCCAGTCTGCATGGATGCAAATGTCTTCAATCAGCACATTTTCTTACATCCTGTTGGGAATGTTTTCTACGTAGAAATTTAAAACAAATTTTAAGCTGAAGAACATACAAATTTCCTTGCTTTCAAACTCAAGCAAAACAGTCATATGTGAATAAGAGTTAAACTTCCCAAATCAACGAGAGAGGACAAGATGCTGGAATGCAGGGGCGTAGCGTCCTTTACGCAAATACGCACGTTTGGTAGGATTTTTTAAAGATTTTCTGTTATAAGTAAAAACCATTTATAGTGTCGTGACTTGACCTTGTATTGTGCACATATGTTCCTGTCTGTCGATGTCTCGCTGTTATTCCGCATCGTTTTAACAAAAAACAACACTTGAGTAGTTTGAGTGGTGGAATGTGATAATTTGAGACATTTTTCACATATACATTGCGTTTTCAAGAAAAGCGAATGAGGACTGGGGAAATTCATGCCAACATTTGTCGCCGCAAAGAATCGACCCTGCCTGATTATAATGAGGCCCTGCCAGGGTAAATTCCGACAAGCGACATGACCCAAAAAGTAGCGACAGAGCCTAAAACGAAATGGCGACAAGCGACAACCTCCCTCGGCCAAATTGCGACAGTGACGGCAAAGCCGAGAATATGCGACAAAGAACGGTGGTTTGGCTAATTTATCACCAGTCTGAGTGCCAAGAGGAAGTAATTTTCGTCAATTTTCCTTGCGCTTCAGAGGTTGTCTCTCGTCAGGGAGTTTCAGTAGACCCTCCTGAGCGCGTCGCGTTGGCCCGTCGCGTAGTGTTCATTTACGCAACCCCGCACAACTCCTGGGAGACCTTGGGACTAGGTTGTCCGTCAAATAGCTTAATTTACGCACGCTTTACATCTCTTGTAATCACTACTTTCATATAGACCATGACGCACCTTGTTTTCCCCCTCAGAATTTTGCATAACCAATGTTTCCAAATTCTCCAGGGTATTACAGTCGTCCCAAGAGAAATCGAAAACAATGGTTATGCAAAGTTTTGGGGGGTAAACAAGGTGAATTATGGTCTATGTGAAAATGGTGAATACTTTGCTTGTTTCTGAACTTCTCATATCCTTGTCGACCTCTGTCGGACGGTGACGACGGTGGAGAGACCAGGGACCAGGTAACTTAAGCACCGCACAGCGTAGACCACCCGTTACCGGCCTTCACGTATGATTTATCAGGTCAGTTAGTCTTAAAATGTTGAACGTGGATCACTTAGGGTGTGCTGACAGTGTTCCTTTAAGCGAATCCAAAAACGGATTTCTGATCCGAGATTTGCCGGGTTTCGCGGTCGAAAGGAACGTGAAATCCGAAATTGGATTTGTGACCTTGGTAACCTTTCGCAAACGCGTGCAATATGCATGACAGCCTGAGCCTCTCAAGAAATGACATGTTTTCTACTATTTGACAAATTATGCGATTATACCGCGCAGAATTTTGTGGTCGGCAGTTCGAATAACGACGATGGAACACAAATAGATCAAGAAAGTAGCGTGTTAAAGTTGAAAATTATCTCAAGGTTGTCGGCTCAGTTTGATCCAGTTTCGTAGCTCGGTTTTCTATGTAACACGATCGAGTGCCTATCGCGTCCAAGAGCGAGTTTGTAGAAAGATAGCAGTTATTTGTCCCTTTTACTTATTTGTGTTTTTAAGCAATCTTTAGCGACAAATGGTCAGCACATGGACATTTACTGTACCACCATGAACAATCTTCTAATGTTTTCAGATGTTTTACGGCAAATGGCAGCAATTAGGAAACTCTACGGGAATACTTCAACTGGAAGTACAGCTGGATCATCTGACTAATTTCGAATCCACTGTGAATGGAACCGCGTAGATGACTAATCCGTTAATCTGGATTCGGATTCTTTGGATTTCAAATCCAATGTGAATCCTTTTTCAAAAAGGATTCACCAGATCAAAAATCCGAATTTGGATTTGCCGAAAGGAACGTGAAATCCGTTTTAAGATCCAAATCCGCGATGTATAGGTGTTCTATACGCGAAAGGTTAACTGAGAAATTGCTCAACTGTAATGGTTTCTTTAACACCCATCGTTATCCCCCTTTTCTAAAATTCCGACAAAGACAAAGAATTTTCGTTCAATTTCCGACAGTGACGTGAAGCATTAATAAACACCGACACGAGACGTTTTAAAATTCAGACGAGCGACATGGGAGCCCCCCCTGGCAGGGCCTCTATAATTCCTTTTCAAGATTTATCTGGAAATTTTTTTCATTCAAAAACTGGTGATTTTTTTATATTTCTCTCTCTATATAAATGTCGAAAAAGTCTAACAATTAAGACTGCTTTAATGTCCTTCAACTGGGTAATCGTGGACCAGACCATGCAGAAAATTTACACAGCCACGCAACGTCGCAATTCTTTCAACCGATGCATTTTAACTCCAAATTTCTGCACATAAAAAGTACGCTTTAAGTGGACATATTTCTTGAGTGAAAAGCGACAGTAGAGCTAATCTTTTATTCTTAATATAAAATATTTTGCCAAATTTTTGTTTAGCATTTGAAGGAAACATCGTATTTGAAACAAGTTTTGAATTTCGTGTGAATTATTCAGCGCTTAATTGGAAGTTTATTTAGGGAAGGCTTGTAAACATTCCAGTACCAGCTCAAAGAAGAACGTTTAAACGCCTTTTCAATATCACGTTCTATAGATCGTTTTCACTGTCACGCAACAAAAAAATAAATTGGAACCGTCCGGGGCTTATCCCTGTCTTTCAAAGCTCAGTGTCTCCCTCAAATTCAGGACGCGTTTGTGTCTGGCTAGGTGTCATATTGTTGCACATACACAAGGCTATCATCTGGTGTGCATTTGGGGTAGCCTGGTTATATTCCATGGGGGTGTGGTTGTTTTAAAGTTTGATGTGTTTCCGCACTGTTATGCAGGTTTTTGTGCTGTTTGCATGCAGGCAAATGACCCACTCTGTTGCTAATGTTCCAAGTCAGCAAGCAGTTAAATTGGTGCTGTAGGAGCTGCTTTTATTGAACAATATTGGTTTAGGTTGTTTTGGGGAGACCAGAGGCAATAAAAAGTGGGGTGAATCGGGGAAATGGCTTTACAATCGGTTATGCTAAAATTGTCCCTTAAAATGCCTTATTTTCCAGACTAATGAGGAAAGGTTCATTTTTGTTACCTTCAAGACAGGCCTTTCTATCAAATGGTAGCTCGTGTTTTCAAGAACTCCTTTTTGAGCTGAGATTTTACTTTTGCAGTAAGAAGGGGCATAATATTACCAATCAGTGCGAGAGACTGACATGTTTTAGTAGCCCGGTTTTCAAAAAACCGGGTATATTTGAGGAGGCCAATATTATACGGCTGACAAAATTAGCCTTCCTTTCAGTGTAGCTCTGGCCCTGAGAAAGGCTAATTTTGTTAGTTGAAATATTGGCCTCAAATAAATTAGCCCTTTGCCGTATTGCAAACCTTGCATTCAGTTTTGTTTTAATTCTCGAAGTATCCCCAAAGGAATGTTTAAACCTATTAATAAGTTAAGTTTCAGTGTCTTGTTCCTAAATTACCTGTTTTATTTCTAGTGCATTTGCTTAAAGAATTAAAAACGAACGGAGCTTTCCATAGGCCAGCTGCATACCCTTGCCAAATGCGGCTTAGACTGCGAACAGTCTCTCTTTTTCTTCAGATTTAGTGAGGGTAGTGTACGTGCGCGCGAGAGAGCGTCGAGCGGTGAGTCGACGCACTAAGAAAAAGGAGAGACTGCTTGCCATGTACCTTATTATAGGAAATTAACGCTCCATGAAATTAAAGTATTGGAAAATAACGCGACTTAAATTAACGCGAATTTAATGGAAAACGACTTTCGAATAAAGAAAATTAACGCGAAAGAGGAGGTAGAATCTCATAATAAAGGAAATTAACGCGACTAAGACACAGTGGGTGGCCGAAATCAAAGGACAAGATACTGACATCACTTCTGACAGCGACGACGATGAAGATGAACTCGAAATATTGTAAACATTCACCTTAGCTTTTGTGAAAGATGAAAAATAAAGGGTAAATGGAAAGAAAGAAAGCTTGTAGTTAATGTTTTTTAGGTGTCAAGAATGTCTGGACAGGTTCCAAAATTGGGGTTAAAATACTGGAAATTAAGAGCGCGGAAATTAACGCTGCAATTAATTAACGTCACGGAAATTAACGCTCAACAAAATTAACGCGACTTAAATTAACGCGAATTTTAACGATTGGCGTTAATTTCATGCAGCGTTAATTTCCTGTAATAAGGTAGTCTGAATGCGGGCGGCTTGGCATTCGGAAGAGAGATCCTGGACACAAGCTTGCAAAAGAATGACTCAGACGATAGTAAAGGCGTAAAGGAGAGTATGCTTAATTCACGATAAATAGTCCAGGACATTCAAAAGCTCTCTTTTACAGATCAACAGCCGTGTCTCTGTAAAGGTATGTTTAATATTGACTAGTGACTTCGTTCTTTGCACACTTACAGGCGCTGCCTGTTAAATAGAGTCAGTAAATTTGCATTCTTTTACACTCGGCCCGGAAGTTCGGCATATTTCATTACGACTCGAAAATAAGTATAACTGTCGCTCCAGGCGTTACCCATAACAGCCGTGCGAACTTTAGTTCGATTTCGAGATTCTAGAACACAGAACCATGCTACTCTGAGTAGCTATCGTAAACGGTTCGTCAGCTGAATAACAATGAAGCTGTCATTGAACATTTATCTCAGATTTAACGCTTGTTTTATTGTTCAAGTTTGGGGACGATTTCAAGTTTATTTTCATTTAAGAACTTCGATAAAAGACATAAATTTCAATCAAAGGTGTTAGTAAATGTGGTGAGGCAATTTAAAACCAAATGCCTAGGTCAAGGTTGGTTTGATTATGAAATCGCGCCTATTGAAACGTGTCGATAGCAAATGCAAATTTTTCTGACAAAATGATTTGTAGGTGGAAATTAGAGAAACAGTTTGACTTTTTTTTTAGTCATTAGAAAACCAAAAGATACCAGAAAAACTCAAGTTATGTTACTCAAGTTATTGCGTGACTTTAATAATCACTTGCCGCATTTCTCATAACTTTCCTGCATTAAAACTTCAGAATGATAAGTCTGAAGTGAAGCTTATAAAATCGTGATCAAGAGGCGGAATTCAGTAATGTATTCATCTCGCAATGTTATGTTAAGATAGGGGAGACAAGGGTGTTTGAATTCTCCTTCTTCTTATATATAGGCTAGGGTTTTGAACTAAAAGCATTTTTTTTCGCTTCAAATGCCCTACCCCAGGGACATCATACATCATTAAGTTGGTCAAAAGAAAACTAATAGAATAATATCTCCCCAGTCTGCATGGATGCAAATGTCTTCAATCAGCACATTTTCTTGCATCCTGTTGGGAATGTTTTCTACGTAGAAATTTAAAACAAATTTTAAGCTGAAGAACATACAAATTTCCTTGCTTTCAAACTCAAGCAAAACAGTCATATGTGAATAAGAGTTAAACTTCCCAAATCAACGAGAGAGGACAAGATGCTGGAATGCAGGGGCGTAGCGTCCTTTACGCAAATACGCACGTTTGGTAGGATTTTTAAAGATTTTCTGTTATAAGTAAAAACCATTTATAGTGTCGTGACTTGACCTTGTATTGTCCAAATATGTTCCTGCCTGTCGATGTCTCGCTGTTATTCCGCATCGTTTTTACAAAAAACAACAGTTTGAGTAGTTTGAGTGGTGGAATGTGATAAATTTGAAACATTTTTCACAATACATTGCGTTTTCAAGTAAAGCGAAGGAGGACTGGGGAAATTCATGCCAACACATTTGTCGCCGCAAAGAATCGACCCTGACTCACAGGAAAAAATAACGGATTCCCATTTTTGGATATTTTAGGTTATTTAAAGAATACCCATAAAAATCCCAAATTTGGCATAGTGAGACAAGTCCCAACCAGGGAATTCCCAACCAAGTTCCCAGATTGGGACTTGTCACACTCTTCCAAATTTGGGATTTTTTTGGGTATTCTTTAAATACTCAAAAATATCCAAAAGTGGGAATCCGTTATTTTTTCCTGTGAACTGATTATAATTCCTTTTCAAGATTTATCTGGAAATTTTTTTCACTCAAAAGCTGGTGATTTTTTTAAATTTCTCTCTCTATATAAATGTCGAAAAAGTCTAACAATTAAGACTGCTTTAATGTCCTTCAACTGGGTAATCGTGGACCAGACCATGCAGAAAATTTACACAGCCACGCAACGTCGCAATTCTTTCAACCGATGCATTTTAACTCCAAATTTCTGCACATAAAAAGTACGCTTTAAGTGGACATATTTCTTGAGTGAAAAGCGACAGTAGAGCTAATCTTTTATTCTTAATATAAAATATTTTGCCAAATTTTTGTTTAGCATTTGAAGGAAACATCGTATTTGAAACAAGTTTTGAATTTCGTGTGAATTATTCAGCGCTTAATTGGAAGTTTATTTAGGGAAGGCTTGTAAACATTCCAGTACCAGCTCAAAGAAGAACGTTTAAACGCCTTTTCAATATCACGTTCTATAGATCGTTTTCACTGTCACGCAACAAAAAAATAAATTGGAACCGTCCGGGGCTTATCCCTGTCTTTCAAAGCTCAGTGTCTCCCTCAAATTCAGGACGCGTTTGTGTCTGGCTAGGTGTCATATTGTTGCACATACACAAGGCTATCATCTGGTGTGCATTTGGGGTAGCCTGGTTATATTCCATGGGGGTGTGGTTGTTTTAAAGTTTGATGTGTTTCCGCACTGTTATGCAGGTTTTTGTGCTGTTTGCATGCAGGCAAATGACCCACTCTGTTGCTAATGTTCCAAGTCAGCAAGCAGTTAAATTGGTGCTGTAGGAGCTGCTTTTATTGAACAATATTGGTTTAGGTTGTTTTGGGGAGACCAGAGGCAATAAAAAGTGGGGTGAATCGGGGAAATGGCTTTACAATCGGTTATGCTAAAATTGTCCCTTAAAATGCCTTATTTTCCAGACTAATGAGGAAAGGTTCATTTTGTTACCTTCAAGACAGGCCTTTCTATCAAATGGTAGCTCGTGTTTTCAAGAACTCCTTTTTGAGCTGAGATTTTACTTTTGCAGTAAGAAGGGGCATAATATTACCAATCAGTGCGAGAGACTGACATGTTTTAGTAGCCCGGTTTTCAAAAACCGGGTATATTTGAGGAGGCCAATATTATACGGCTGACAAAATTAGCCTTCCTTTCAGTGTAGCTCTGGCCCTGAGAAAGGCTAATTTTGTTAGTTGAAATATTGGCCTCAAATAAATTAGCCCTTTGCCGTATTGCAAACCTTGCATTCAGTTTTGTTTTAATTCTCGAAGTATCCCCAAAGGAATGTTTAAACCTATTAATAAGTTAAGTTTCAGTGTCTTGTTCCTAAATTACCTGTTTTATTTCTAGTGCATTTGCTTAAAGAATTAAAACGAACGGAGCTTTCCATAGGCCAGCTGCATACCCTTGCCAAATGCGGCTTAGACTGCGAACAGTCTCTCTTTTTCTTCAGATTTAGTGAGGGTAGTGTACGTGCGCGCGAGAGAGCGTCGAGCGGTGAGTCGACGCACTAAGAAAAAGGAGAGACTGCTTGCCATGTACCTTATTATAGGAAATTAACGCTCCATGAAATTAAAGTATTGGAAAATAACGCGACTTAAATTAACGCGAATTTAATGGAAAACGACTTTCGAATAAAGAAAATTAACGCGAAAGAGGAGGTAGAATCTCATAATAAAGGAAATTAACGCGACTAAGACACAGTGGGTGGCCGAAATCAAAGGACAAGATACTGACATCACTTCTGACAGCGACGACGATGAAGATGAACTCGAAATATTGTAAACATTCACCTTAGCTTTTGTGAAAGATGAAAAATAAAGGGTAAATGGAAAGAAAGAAAGCTTGTAGTTAATGTTTTTTAGGTGTCAAGAATGTCTGGACAGGTTCCAAAATTGGGGTTAAAATACTGGAAATTAAGAGCGCGGAAATTAACGCTGCAATTAATTAACGTCACGGAAATTAACGCTCAACAAAATTAACGCGACTTAAATTAACGCGAATTTTAACGATTGGCGTTAATTTCATGCAGCGTTAATTTCCTGTAATAAGGTAGTCTGAATGCGGGCGGCTTGGCATTCGGAAGAGAGATCCTGGACACAAGCTTGCAAAAGAATGACTCAGACGATAGTAAAGGCGTAAAGGAGAGTATGCTTAATTCACGATAAATAGTCCAGGACATTCAAAAGCTCTCTTTTACAGATCAACAGCCGTGTCTCTGTAAAGGTATGTTTAATATTGACTAGTGACTTCGTTCTTTGCACACTTACAGGCGCTGCCTGTTAAATAGAGTCAGTAAATTTGCATTCTTTTACACTCGGCCCGGAAGTTCGGCATATTTCATTACGACTCGAAAATAAGTATAACTGTCGCTCCAGGCGTTACCCATAACAGCCGTGCGAACTTTAGTTCGATTTCGAGATTCTAGAACACAGAACCATGCTACTCTGAGTAGCTATCGTAAACGGTTCGTCAGCTGAATAACAATGAAGCTGTCATTGAACATTTATCTCAGATTTAACGCTTGTTTTATTGTTCAAGTTTGGGGACGATTTCAAGTTTATTTTCATTTAAGAACTTCGATAAAAGACATAAATTTCAATCAAAGGTGTTAGTAAATGTGGTGAGGCAATTTAAAAACCAAATGCCTAGGTCAAGGTTGGTTTGATTATGAAATCGCGCCTATTGAAACGTGTCGATAGCAAATGCAAATTTTTCTGACAAAATGATTTGTAGGTGGAAATTAGAGAAACAGTTTGACTTTTTTTTTAGTCATTAGAAAACCAAAAGATACCAGAAAAACTCAAGTTATGTTACTCAAGTTATTGCGTGACTTTAATAATCACTTGCCGCATTTCTCATAACTTTCCTGCATTAAAACTTCAGAATGATAAGTCTGAAGTGAAGCTTATAAAATCGTGATCAAGAGGCGGAATTCAGTAATGTATTCATCTCGCAATGTTATGTTAAGATAGGGGAGACAAGGGTGTTTGAATTCTCCTTCTTCTTATATATAGGCTAGGGTTTTGAACTAAAAGCATTTTTCGCTTCAAATGCCCTACCCCAGGGACATCATACATCATTAAGTTGGTCAAAAGAAAACTAATAGAATAATATCTCCCCAGTCTGCATGGATGCAAATGTCTTCAATCAGCACATTTTCTTGCATCCTGTTGGGAATGTTTTCTACGTAGAAATTTAAAACAAATTTTAAGCTGAAGAACATACAAATTTCCTTGCTTTCAAACTCAAGCAAAACAGTCATATGTGAATAAGAGTTAAACTTCCCAAATCAACGAGAGAGGACAAGATGCTGGAATGCAGGGGCGTAGCGTCCTTTACGCAAATACGCACGTTTGGTAGGATTTTTTAAAGATTTTCTGTTATAAGTAAAAACCATTTATAGTGTCGTGACTTGACCTTGTATTGTGCACATATGTTCCTGTCTGTCGATGTCTCGCTGTTATTCCGCATCGTTTTAACAAAAAACAACAGTTTGACTAGTTTGAGTGGTGGAATGTGATAAATTTGAGACATTTTTCACATATACATTGCGTTTTCAAGAAAAGCGAATGAGGACTGGGGAAATTCATGCCAACACATTTGTCGTCGCAAAGAATCGACCCTGACTCACAGGAAAAAATAACGGATTCCCATTTTTGGATATTTTAGGTTATTTAAAGAATACCCATAAAAATCCCAAATTTGGCATAGTGAGACAAGTCCCAACCAGGGAATTCCCAACCAAGTTCCCAGATTGGGACTTGTCACACTCTTCCAAATTTGGGATTTTTTTGGGTATTCTTTAAATACTCAAAAATATCCAAAAGTGGGAATCCGTTATTTTTTCCTGTGAACTGATTATAATTCCTTTTCAAGATTTATCTGGAAATTTTTTTCACTCAAAAGCTGGTGATTTTTTTAAATTTCTCTCTCTATATAAATGTCGAAAAAGTCTAACAATTAAGACTGCTTTAATGTCCTTCAACTGGGTAATCGTGGACCAGACCATGCAGAAAATTTACACAGCCACGCAACGTCGCAATTCTTTCAACCGGTGCATTTAAACTCCAAATTTCTGCACACAAAAAGTACGCTTTAAGTGGACATATTTCTTGAGTGAAAAGCGACAGTAGAGGTAATCTTTTATTCTTAACATAAAATGTTTTGCTAAATTTTCTTTTAGCATTTGAAGGTAACATCTTATTTGAAACAAGTTTTGAATTTCGTGTGAATTATGCAGCGCTTAATTGGAAGTTTATTTAGGGAAGGCCCCTCCCCTTGTGCTTGTAAACATTCCAGTACCAGCTCAAAGAAGAACGTTTAAACGCCTTTTCAATATCACGTTCTATAGATCGTTTTCACTGTCACGCAACAAAAAAATAAATTGGAACCGTCCAGTGGAAGAAGCCAGAAAATGAAATATTATGAAAGACTAATATATAAAAAATTTGTCCAAGTCTCAGGTCTTTGTGGCCCACAGTTTCTGAGTTATTTGCCAAAACGTTTGACGCAACTTTGTAGAGCTTTGTATGGAGACGCCATATTGGTGTACCGTTTTGGTCCACTACTATGGCCGCCGGAAATCAACAAAATATCTGGAGTTCACTTTTTCTATAAAAGCTCTTTCTTTTCACTCGAGAACTAGCATACGTGCGCATAAATATATTTCTAGTGCTTGAAATGGTTACACTGCTGAAAATCAAGAGGAGAGTTTTTTTCTCAACGAGATAGCATTCGTATTTTGGTGTCACGCACTGTGAAAACTCGGAAGTTCAAATTGTTGTATTTTCGAAATGAAACATGCTACAGGTCGGAATGGAAACTTGTATAAAAAACGTTATTTTGGGGCAAAAACGTTATTTTTTGCAAAGTTTTTGAGACCATATGGACCCGTGTGCGTACTTGCCAAAATGGTCACGCTACGTCCCTGGAATGGATAGATTTACGAGGACGAAAGAACCCTGAGAAAGAGCTTGAACATTCTTTATCTTAATTGTCACTTTTAATTTCTATCATACATGTATTCATCTCTCCTTCTCCTTGTGTTTAATAACATACCCACAGATCCCTATGGGATCTATGGCTGCCATCTTTGGCTATCATCATTGCGTCATTCGACATACAAAAGAGAAAAATATGCTTTCATTAACTGATTAACGCCAAAATCCAAGTCATTAAGACCATCTTGAAAGTCAATAGGGACCTTCAAGGAGACAAACAGTAAAGTGCAAACACTATTCATTAACATTTTTATGACACTGTTTGCAATTCAATAGATAACCTGAGATTAGGTTCAATTTTCGTTTCGCTTTGTAATAACATTCCGGCGGGCAAGGCGAAACGAAAACAGAGCCTGAGACAAACCTTCTACGAAACGTCTGCCGTCCACTTTTTTGATGGATTGACATTTGTCGAATCAGCCAACCAAAATTACTTCCGTTGTTTGTTTTTCTAGTATGCAAATTTTTCATGCGTGGGAAAAATGCAGACTGGCTGACTTAAAAAAATAGCTTTTTTCACCTAAAAATAAAACAGTCAGCACAATCACATTTAACTTCTTGAGAGATTAAAGGAGATCTTAAAGTTGTTTCTGTACGTTGGTGTAGAAGGTAAAAAGTTTTCGAAATGACAGCGACACGATGTTCTGCTTGTTTTATTATTTTGGCTAGGCGCGCTCGAATTTTAAATTCTGAAATTTCTATTTTTCTCTTCCCTTAATATTTTCATGAATCAAAAATATGAATTTTCTGAATTTCCATGGCACATATTGAGGCATATTTTCCTACCATAAGACCATAAAACAATAAAAAAGGCAGCAAAATCGATCCTTCTCTCCGCCGACGGCGGATCATTCACGAAAACAACCAGACGAGGAATAAGCCCTTTCAACTTCCGGCGTTTCCGACAGCCAATCAGATCTTGTGGCATTGTTCCAACAGCCAATCAGCGTTACGGCCAAAATCTGGCTGTAACGAGCACAAACGTGAGAGAGTTTGTATCAGGCCCAATTTTGGCGGTAGGCGTTGGAGAGGTTGTATGAGAACCGCTAAAATTGGGCCTGATGTCAGATTATTCAATAGCATTCCTGGACAGCCTTAAGGACGGCTAAGACAAACATTAATGGGCTTGTACAATCAATTGAGTGTTCTTTACATTTACATGTAATATGCAAAAATCGATTTTCAATTAAACAAAAGAAATTCAAACAAATTTGGTCAGTCAGGTCGGCTACTCACACAGTCCTCTGTTACTCAACTACTTCGGGGCTCTGGTTGCCACGCGGGACTCCCGTGCAGATGCAGTGGCATCGAGGTGCAGCATCTGCGGGCTTACCAGACTGGTTTATAAAAGTTTTTTAGGTCGTTGGTTCTACAATCGGCGACAAAATTGTTGAGACATTGTACTCAAATTAGGTAACTTCAGAGAACATAAGAATCCACACCCCCTCCCCTGTCCCCTCCATTCAAAGTTGGGATGTTTCTTGTTTTCTAAAGGTAGCTCGAACAGTGGCACAACATTGCATGGAGGGGATGGGAAAACGTCAAAAAGTACATTTAGGGCGAAGTGTCTCAACTCATTTTGTCGCCGATTGTCTGAATCAAAATCTACGCGCTGTTGTCCTATTAGCGCAGGTTAAGAGACGATAACTAGTTGAGATTACTATATTCACTGGGTCGTTTTTAACAAGATAGATAGGATACCTATATCATCGCGTTGTTGTGTTTTTTGAGGGAAAATTAGTTTTGCCAATCTTTTTACTGGGTAGTGTTTTCCAGTAATTACGCGCCACACCCACGTACCTAAAGATTGATTTTCCTCTGGTATCTAAGTGTGGTTGCCAGGAGTCGATGGCTCATAATATATTGTTTTTGAATATCTCCCGAGTAAGTTCGAAGTGTTTCTTTGAAGTTTGGCTATTCAATAAGGGTGTGATCGACGATAAAATGGCCATAACTGCTATGCGCTGGAGAATTTTCAGGAAAAGAGCTCCGACTTCTAACGCACAGCAAACCTGCATAGCATCGCTACATCTGTGCAGAAGATTAGTTTCCAGTATACTTAAACGAGTCTTTGAAGAATGTACTTTACAGTAGAAACAATGAGGTTAGGAGGAGACTGGCCACGAGTAACCACGAGTAACCAACTTTGTTCTTAAAGATAATCTAATTATTTTATTTTACACTCATCCTGGTTACTCGTGGTTACTCGTGGAAATTCGTACTAAACAGGAATTTTAGCGATTATAACTGCTTTATTGCCTAGAAATCGTTTTCGTTTTCTGTCCTATTCACTTTGTACTTTGTTTCGATAAAGGAGAGAATAGAAAAACTTGCGCGACGCGCCACATCGCACAATGTCAAGGCATGATAAACGTGACACGAAATGTTACGCACAGAAAATAACGAAATCGCCATTTTCTAATTGTTCTCAAATAGGCATGACGACGTTAAACATAGCAAATAAAAAGCCACCGGGGGTTTTACATCCCAGCACGAAGACATGAGCTGAATTCATTTTCTCAAGGATGTGTCGCCACTTTTGCGATTCAGACAATCGGCGACAAAATTGTTGAGACATTGTACTCAAATAGGGTAACTTCAGAGAACATAAGAATCCGCACCCCCTCCCCTCTCCCCTCCATTCAAAGTTGGGATGTTTCTTGTTTTCTAAAGGTAGCTCGAACAGTGGCACAACATTGCACGGAGGGGATGGGGGAGGAAAAGCTATCTTTTTCCCTTTCGAAGTCCGGAAAACGTCAAAAAGTACTTTTAGGGCGAAGTGTCTCAACTCATTTTGTCGCCGATTGTAGCCTTTGGCATCGCTTGTGTCTTGCCATCTTATTCATTTGCCTTAATCTTGTCCGATCTGGCCCGTGCAGCGCTGGGAAGATAAGAAAGGCTCTGCCAATACTCTTGTCCAACCCCACGGTAGTGAGGCAATAAGTGAGGCTTGTGTTTGTGTTTTGCACATAATGTAAAGTTGCTATAACCTGCCAGAGGGCTCTGTCCCCCCCCCCGTTATTATGCCATTTTGTAGTTATTGTCTTATTTAACCTGTGTGTGTTATTTTGTCGTGTGACTTTTTTATGGGTATCTGCGGAATAGTAACATTACGAATGACAAGACCCAGGTACTGCCCTTGGGGCAATGCCCGTATATAATACATTGTTCTAAAAGGTAAAACTAGGGACCCAAGAGTCCATGAAAATTCTTGGGGTTACACTTGATAAAATGTTAACCTTTTTAAAGGTTAAAAGGATCATATATCAGGGCAACTTAAGAAGGCATATGCCAAATTTTCAGCGCTAAGACGCCTTAGGCGTTTTGTTCCAGCTGAGCTTATGATAATATAATTATAGTCTCCTTCGCAGCCGTTTTTAGGCTCGTCACGCAATGCTCCGCCTAAAAATGGCTGCAAAGGAGATTAAGGTTTATGATAAGTCTCAACAATTCCTTTGTTTTACTGCACTTAGAATACTGCAGTCCCCTCTTATTGGGTGTGGGCAAAGTGCAACCAAGTCGTCTTGAGGACGTTAACGTTTTACATTTTGAGATCTAATTTAGGTTACGGTAAAACTATCTCATATTAAGAATTACTTGGGATTGTGAACATGGAAACTCGCCCTAGAACATAAGAGACTGTGCAGTTCGCTTTTGTTACTTTATAAATCGTTATTCCGCAATGGACCTAGCTAGGTACGTTCATGACCGTTTTTGTTTTAAAGACTCAACTTATAACTTAAGAGGTAGTGGGGTTAATCTTAGCATGCCAAGGTACGGTTTTACCTTAACTGGATGAAGATGAACTCTTTCACTTACAAAGCCGCTAAAATCTGGAACTCACGTGAACCTGATGTAAGGAAAGGAAACTTTTCCAAGTTTGCGAAGTTGATTAAGAATAAATCATCTACATGCAGTTGTACATTTTAGCTTTTTATGATAAACCTAGTTGTTAATACATAAATATATATATATAAACATATATGTTGCACAAAAAACGGTCCTTGTAAAAAAGCCTCATTTTTATGTAAAAAAGCTGCTTTTCTACAAGTTAAACGGTTGTGAAAATACGCTTTTTTATGTAAACAAGAACGCTCTTAGTAGAGAGTTTTGTTGTCAAAGGCCCCGGTGCTGTTATACTACTTTTTCGTTTGGAATACTCTCCCCGGCAAACGAGTGTTGCATGTCATAATGTATATAGTCAAAAAGAAAAATTGCAAGGAGAGACAGGCCGCACATCTTAGCCTCAAACCGGTGTGGAACCTTTGAAAACCTTCTGCATATTGATATTGCTTGATTGAGGAGTACTCTTTCAGGGATTTTACACTCGAAAAATTGAACGATGATTTTATCGGTATCAGAGGCCCACGACTCTGTCTGTATAAATATACATAGCTTCTTTGTACCGGACCAAGATACGGCTCGGTACAGTATATGTTCAGCACACAGTTAATTCAGTTCGTGCGTATTCCTGCTGAATTTGTTGTCCATTTTATAAGATATTAATATCACGTGGAAGTAATGACATTTTCCATAGCTGCTTAGTATCTACTTTTAATATCTCCGTACAGTCTCAGAGTACAATGTTTAGAGTTGTACACAGTATGCATTTTAGATAGATAGATAGATAGATAGATAGATAGATAGATAGGCAGATAGATAGATAGATTGATTGACTGATTCACTTTTATTTGAATACGTTAATTTCATAAGTTACATAACTTCTTTACATGAAAGCTGTATAGAAACAGAAGTAAATACTGTACAACTACACTAAAGATATGTACAAATAATAAAATATAGTAAAATGTGGTCAACAGTTTGCCTGCCTACTAGCCAGTTTTCTTTTAAAGATAGCTTTAGATTCGGACGCTTTTATGTCATTTGGTAATGAATTCCACAGCATTCCTCCTCTGTATGAGAAAGACCCCTTATAATATTCTGTTTTTGGAACGTGGTCCAGTACAACATTATATTCCGTATTTCTTAGCATAGACTTAATAAGGTTTGTTCTCACAGACAATTGAGAAAAGATCGCTTAAGTAACTAGGTACATTTCCATTCACTGTATCATACATTAATAGACTTAAGTGCCTTTGACGCCTTGAGGCAAGCTCTTCCCAGTTTAGTTGTTTTCGTATTTGTGCTGAACGAACGTCATAACCTTGAAAGGTTATTATGCGTGCTGCACGATTTTGTAATTTCTGGATCCTAGTGGCAAGTCCCTGGTCTAAATTGTCCCAAACAACGTCGCAGTAGTCGAACACAGGCTGGATAAGAGATTTGCAAATAGTATTTAGAACATCTAATGGTACATAATCACGTGCCTGTTTTAGACCACTAATGGATCGATTGACTTTTGAACAAAGTTTGTCAACATGCTCGTTCATTTAAGATTTTCATCTAAGTGAATTCCTAAATATTTTGTTGTTTGGACTCGTTTAACATGATTGTTGCCAATCTTAATTGGAAAGTCTCTTCCTAAGTTAGATAATTTGAAGGTAGTTGTTAAGAACATATTCTCCGTTTTAGTGACATTTAAGCTTAACTTATTTGCAAGAAGCCCGTCCCTAACGCGAGTTAGGTCATTATTTACCTTGGCATATAGTTCAGCAGTGGATACAGAGGACGCATATATCGTGGTATCATCAGCATACATGTGTGCTTTGGTATGGAGAAGACATCCAGGGAGATCATTGATATATAAAAAACAACAAAGGGCCTAAAATTGAACCCTGTGGAACTCCACAACTTATCAACTGGGGCTTAGATACACAGCCCTCTACTACACACTGCTGTTACCTATCTGATAGGTACGATGAAAACCAGTCGAGCGTTACACCCTTCAGACCATAGAGCTCAAGCTTTTTTAATAAAATATTAAGTGAAACGGTATCAAAGGCTTTGGCAAGATCGAGAAACACAATCAAATTGGTCATGCCTTTGTCAATGTTAAGATACCAATTATTTGTTAAATGTAACAGCGCTGTCACTGTAGAGTGAAGGGAACGAAATCCAGACTGTTTTTTTGTTAACAGGCCATTTGAATTTAAGTACCCGCATAGTTGATGGTAGACTACCCTTTCACAAATCTTAGAAATGGCTGGCAAGACAGATATTGGTCTATAGTTTTGTGCATCTGTGCGATCATCCTTTTTATACAAAGGAAATACTTTAGCCATTTTCCACCGTGAAGGAAAGAGGCCAGTATCTATGGTTTTGTTTATGATACAGGTTAAAGAAGTGGCAATAATTGGGCCAGCTTCTTTTAGAAGACGACATGAGATGTTATCAAGGCCAGTGGCCTTGTTCGGAGATAATTTACCTAATAACTTTAAAACTTCAGTGGTAGAGGTATGTTGTAAATTAAAAGTCGTGGAAACAGGCTTTATGTAAGAGTCAAAACTTGTATTTCCACTAGGCATTGTTGAGGCTAGGTTTGGACCGACAGATGTAAAATGGTCATTTAAAATCTCACACATTTCTGCGGGTTTTGTGAAGGAATTATCACCACTTTCTAGTTCACTTATTGAAGAGTTACTAGTGCACTTACGATATGTTAACTCATTGATTGTCCTCCAGACAGACAGACAGATAGACAGACAGACAGATAGGTAGATAGATAGATAGATAGATAGATAGATAGATAGATAGATAGATAGATAGATAGGTAAGTAGGTAGTTAGGTTTAGGTAGGTAGGTGGGTAGGTAACAACCTTAGTTTACGGAACGATAAAAAGATCAGCATTGCTGGTGGGGTCGTGCATACAACAATTACAAGAAAAATAAGGAGTACTGAAAGCAAATATACACTTAAAAATTAAAAACTGTTAAAGTTTTTTCTTGTATTACAGTATCACCGGGATAAAGCGTTTCATTTTCCCGGAAAATTTCACTTTCTCGTCAAAACAATCACTGACTCAGACAGACTCGGATTAGTTTACTTGAATTTAGTGTTCAGTACAGCGAACGGGTTATGTTCTGTGAAATTTATCTACAGTCTGCGGCCCACATCACCACTGATCCACGATTTATTTATTTATTTTATTTTCAAGTTCTTTTTAACCGATCCTCGATCCCTGATTTCTCGATCCTCAACGTTAGGGTGGATTTCCACTGATGCGTTTTTGGCTCCGCACGTTAACGCACGTAAATTTTAATCACGTAAATCAAATAGAGGCAAGACATAAAGTATTAAACGTCAAATTAAGCGAGTTTCTACTTTTACGCTTACATAATTGTACGTGCGGCCTTTCATACATTGCCTTTATTTTATTTGCGGACGAAAATTTTACGCACGCACGTGCAAAATTACGTGACAGTGGATACTTGATATCTCAAGTAATTATGAAGTGCAACACGGCTTCACATCTTAACAACTGCAAAAATCTATCAATTAAATACATAAAACAAAGTGAATCTATTTAACCGTATATTTCCTGTAATTGCGACAATATTCTGAGAAACGTAAGGCCTTAAAAAGCCTCAAAATCCTCAGGATTTCCCCGCTATAATATTTTCTCATCCTGCTTGCATAATTACACGAAAATCAAGGGCCTCCATTCGAGGAAAATTACATCATTGCCAAACTTACATGCGTCATTTCAGTCATCGCCGAAAAAAACCGCATTCTCATCACGAGACTCATTTCCATACAATGAAAGTCGTCACGATTCTTATCCCCAGTTTCCACGGTCTTCGCTAGGAACGCGGGGCCTACAAGCTAGGTCCCACCGACAAAAAAAAAACGACTGCATTTTAAGTCTCGCTCTGCTGAAACAAGCTCGACTAACGAGATCTGACTTCTTCAACCTTTATTGACACTAGCAGATCATTACATTCACGTACATGAGCAAAATTGTTCCCTTTTCTAATACATTACAGTTCTGAAGACAATTTTCCGTATGTTGTAACGTAGAACGCCATGCGTAGAACAAAACGACATTTATCATCACCTGTACAATAATATTAATGATGTACGAAATGTCAAGTTGTTCGTTACAAGTATCCAGCATCATGAAAAAAAGGAAAAGAATCAGGCTGTTGAACAGGAGAGGTAAATTAACGACGATTTGCTTGTTGTTTTTTACCTCATCATCGAAGTTCTGCTCATGAACATTCTTCCTTGTTTCAACATCTGATGTATTCACTTCTTTCAAAGTTATCAACGCTTTCAAACGACAGAATTCGTGGAACGACCCATTCCGAAAACGCTCGACATCTTTTAGTGTGGGTCTACCACGAATGGTTTGTGGATTTGTAAGCGACATCACCGTATAATCCATTAATCTTTGCAAATTTTTCGTCTCAAAACATAACATTCGGACAATGGTACGTTGTTTTTTGAAGTGTTCACAGGGATTGAGAGCATCGTGTCGATTTTCATCCCCAGATTCTGCGCTACCATGACCCGGAACACGTGTTGACAAAACTATTCTTTCTGTCACGTTTAGCTGTATTTACTTTTTCGCACGTGAAGGTCAAAACCAAATTACCATGAGATCAAAGAGAGCACGTGTTTATAGTTTTACTTTTTGTTATGTCTGTTTTGCACTTACGATTTTATCGGCTTACTATGTCATGTAAGCATGAAACGTAACCTGTTTTAACGAAAAAGATAAAGTCTGATTTCTTACATGGAAGATAAGCACTTAAACGTGATAAACATTGCGCTTTATTCCAGTCATCCCCCAAAATAAACCACATGCTCATCACGAGACTCGTTTCCATACAATGAAAGTCGTCACGATTCTTATCCCCAGTTTCCACGGTCTTCGCTAGGAACGCGTGGCCTACAAACTAGGTCCCACCGAAAAAAAAAACGACTGCATTTTAAAAGTCTCGCTTTGCTCAAGCAAGCTCGACAAAAAAGCTGCTTTTTAACAAATTAACCGGTTGTAAAAATACTGCTTTTTTACAAAAATATATTTTTGTAAAAAAGCAGCTTTTTTATGCTTCATGCTATTCCTTTAGACCATTTGACAAACCCATTTATCGAAGACAGGCTGTTTTCTATAACATGGTTCGAACTTTATTGAACTGTAGTTTTCGTGCGCTTCTCAAACCGTACATTATAAGATATCCGGCTAGTAACGTTCACGTTCCCGTGTTCCCTTTATTGTGGGGCTTTTAAATTCCCTTGTTAACTCGCTGACAGCGTTAAAAATTTACGTTTTTTTTATTCTTTTTATTATTTCCTCTTGTTTCGTTTGTCATTCAATTTTCCAGGACCTTCTAATTGTTGGATGCAAAGAAGGAACAGGCAGCAATTTCATTGGCCGAAGTCACGCACGGCAGTAACTGCATGTTAGGCAATAATAGAATAGCTGGGTTATTCACTGTCTTATTTATAAGCAATGCCTGTCACAATCTCTTGCAGCAACCAAGGCCTTCTATTCTCTCCTTCATTGCTACTTTTGTTCAAGCCGAAAACTGTTCAGAATATTGTGCTGTATTATTTATCTATTTCCCAAGGTTATCAGCTGCAATAATCGGTTTAACTGTCAACAAAATACTTGGCTATAATGCTTTGATGCTCTTAGCAGTGGACAAATAAATTATAACTCCATTTCTAGCATAAAATCTTCAGCAAGAATCAACGACAGCAATTGTTAGGCAATTTCCTGTATAATGTATGTTGCACTAGACTTCTATCACGGGATTCATGCTATGTTGAAATCCATGTTGATGCATGCAAGAGTGTCATGTCTAGGAACATGTTCAGTCGGCTAATCAAGCAAAAGGAAACGCTAGCCTATAGCTACAAGCGTACATACACTCGCTTGTTAGTCTAATTTTTACAATACACAGAGCAACTTGTAAGGCCATAAAAACAGCAGCCGATTTGTTTATAAGAATTAGGGACTATAAAGGCGGTCTGTAACGTACTGCCAATGCGTGTTTTATTTTAGAGATCGCGAAAAAAGCCAGAAAACACTTGTAAATGCTGAACAACTTTAATATGAACACTAGCTGAATTCGCCACCAACATTTAGAGTATGACCGTTTTTTTTACAAAATATATTTTTGTAAAAAAGCTGTCCTTTTACAAATATAATATTTTACAATATGAACTTCGCCTTCGGCGAATAATTGTTAAATATATATCTGACTGGATTTACAAAAACATGCCTATAGAAATCCCTCTTATATACCTTCTGACCGAGCCTTGTAGTGGAGCATGTTTCTTTTTTTTTTCTTTCTTTTCTTTTTTTCTTTTATAGTCACCTTTTATTTATTTAATCGATACCGAATAAGCTGCAGGCTACAGTAGATAGACTTTGATGAGTTTTTCACTGGCTATTAACCTTCCCCCCTTCCACCCAAAAGAGTTTCTCATAACTTCCCATAATTCTCCCTGTATGTCAGTTTGAAATAAGAGTTTTTTCGGCTGCCTTGAGCAAAATTTTCTGGAAGGCATCGTTAAGCCTTATGAAGGAACAATTCTCACGACTGGCAAAGTCTGCTGCTTCCAATATCTTCTCGTATTTCGTCTCATTTACACGGGGCTACACGGGTGAAAGACTGATCCCGGGCTTGAGACTGAAAGATTGGATATCGCGAGCTTTGTTGTTGGCAGTTGTTGGCCTCCCTAAGTAGGTTCTAGGGATGAAATCTATTCGGCGAGATGGAAATTGACGCTGATTTCTGACGAGGCCAAAGACTTCGTAAAACATAGGCGCGTTTTACGTGCATGAGCTATTTTGAATGCTTCAGTGTAACAGTATCGGCAATCTACTGTCTTAATCCTAAATTAAGGCTATGTTTTGTGCGAAATTGGGTATTGCTGTGCATTAATGAAAACGAGAACCGCAGCGCATAGCTGATTCGATCTGACAAATTCACTTTTCTTTGTCTTTTCTTCAGACATCTGGTGCAAAATAAACAATTTTTTAACGTACTATCAATATCAACTCACCAAACGTTGCTTAGAGGGAAGACTCGAAGTCAAGGTTTCTTCATGGTTTCGTAAAATAATGAAGGTCGTCGAATACCTAATAGCTAAGATTTTCATCATTGTGAAAGGTTTGAACCCAGGAGCCATTTCAAAAGTAGGTTGAGTTTGATCGTCCGGGTGAACGTAGTCCTGAATAGGACTGTTGTTGTTGACAGTGACTGACGTTTCGACAACCTGTGCGGTAGTCATCTTCAGAGTCAAAGTGAGTTGTATCACGTCAGTTGATGGTATTATACTCTGGTTATTGATCTGATTGGTCAAGATTGGTCGTCTGTCAGTTAAGCCGTGATTTTATTGGCTATGAAGACTCGTAATCAGTGATTGGTGCGTTTCGATCCGTCTATTGTCACAGTTAAACAGTCGTCTATTGTTAGTCAAATTGTCAGTTCTCCAGTTGTTCTCTCGTAGTTAGTTTTGCTTGATCTCGTCAATAAGTCGTTTGTACGGCGCTGGTAACTGTTGGCTACGATTCAGTGGCGTTTGTTCTGTATCACGTGCGATTCTACTTTAATGAAACAGTATTTAAGTCTGACCACTTATTTAATTCTAAGAGTGTTATGAGTTTTTGCTTCTTAAAAGAAAAGAGCCCAGTTTGCTTAGGCACTAATTACAAAACTACAGATGTCTTCATACGTTCAAGTTACTATTATTACTGTGAAAAGCCAGCATGAGATGTAGAATCACACAGTTTGCACCTAAAAGTGTCGGACTTTGCCCCTTTCGTGGTTCGTGCGTGAGGGAATTCGAGTTATCACACAGTAATCCAGTAAACAGAATTACAAAAATAAACTCAATTTGCACGTGAAGATGTTGGACTTTGTTCCTTTTCCAATTCGTACCTAAAACAACTCAAATTGTTTACAAGAAAATTTCTTAAAACGATTTTAAAAAATCACCTCGGCTTAACAATACATGTAACTGCAATTAAATTACGCTTCAGTCAACCTTAAGGTTGATAGCCTAACATTCATTTCCTTCCAAGGAAATTATCAAACTGCCGACTACTCATATCATATTATTCCGCTCAATAAAACGATATCTAATGGGATCTAATTAGTGTCAACTAGCTTCTTCCAATTTTATTCCCTAACGCAACTGCTTCTACTTAAAGCCTGGTTTCTATATGGTCGCTACGATCGCTGTGATCGCTGAGAGAAAAAAAAAAGTTCAGCGATCGCAGTGATCATAGCGATCACATGGAAACCACTTTCCCAGCGATCGCAGCGACAACGATCACTGAGATAGGACTTTTTATATCTAGCTCAGCGATCGTTATCGCTTTTATCGCTGCGATCGCTACGATCGCGGGAAAGTGGTTTCCTTATGATCGCTGCGATCGCTGAATATGATCCGTATGATCCTAGCAATCATATGGAAACCAGGCTTAAGTTACGCTTCTTTACTAAATGAAATACGTTTCAATAACTATAATACTTAGTAAGTAGGAAGGATGTATCATGTTGTTCACTTATTCATGTTTTAATTGCCAGAAGGAAAAAAGTCTGTTGAACTTTGTAAGCGACAGAATAAAGCTTGTTTACGGGATTAACAATACTCGGTACAACTTCCAAAAAAATAAGCTGCCTTTCAAACATCGAAAACCCCAATTTATAGGCCGCATACTTTCGAACTGAAGTCCATATCGAAATATCAATTATTGTTTCATTAGAAGAGCTTTGAAAATATATGAACTTTTATACTCTACCTTGAAGTAGGTGAAACAAAACTCATAAATGAGTGCATGCGTTGTACCGTTCGCGATAGCCGAATTCGGTCAGAAATGTCTTGAAGCAGCATCCACACTAAAATATGAACCCTTAAACAGCTGCATCACTGTGCACTGAGTTTGAAACATGAAGATATTTCATGTAATGCTTCTAAACACCTGTAGCCGTAATAAAAGACGAAAAAATTGTGAAGAATCAAGATGGCGGTCTCAATGCCCTTGTTCGACCTTTAGCAATGTCATGTTTAAATAGATGCAAGATCTCATTGGTTCCTAAGCATCAACTAATAGTACCTTCAACCTTATTGGCTCTTGCAACAAACATCCGAACATACAAAGCCACAAAGATACATACGCTCACTGACACATGAGCTATTTTTTCAAAATAGCTCAAAAATTGTTTGGAAGGTGGGGGCTGTATGTCTCCTTTTCAACCTCTGGTTTACAGCCGGGATCTTGAATAAATCGACAGTCAATGAGTCGAGAAAAGTTCCATATGACGATTTGTGTGGACAAAGGGAGAGTTTTACGGAGTAATTTGACGATGTTTCGCCCGTATTAAGTGTGGAAGTATTATGAGTGGTTTTCGGATGATTGCCGCCAAAGTCATTTATGGTGTCATTTACCAAAAGTGTCGACAGACTAATCTCAGGTATGTGCGGTTGAGCTCGTGTTACCCGAATACTTTGTGCCAAGCATAAAAACACTTCGTGAGTGTTTAGTTTAGGTAATTTTGTCTTGGAAAGCCTATTCTTCGCTCAAAGATTGTGGATTCTTAATCTGTTTTCGGCCGACGCTGAGCTCTGGGCCTCACGGTTTGACTGACTAAAAGATTACTACAATTTCTGGACGTTTCAAATGTTGTTTATTTTATCGCAAAATTCTGTTACTTCTGCGAGAGAACTTTACCGTCTATTGCCACCAATAATGCTGTCATTGTTTAGCCTGAGCTAGTCAGGACTTTTAACTGCTTTCCATTCCTCTTAGATGTCAAATTGTTGAAATGCACTTGAAATTTCCTTAGCCACGTTTTAGCAAATCCAGTCGGATATATATATAAGATATGTTTAATTCTCTATATTTTAAGGCTAGGCTATCTTTATTAGCACGTATATATGTATTTTGAATGAGCTTTTTAGCTCACTAGACGCTCGTGGGTAAATAAAAGATTGATTAATTGAATGATTTCACTAGCGGAGATAGGCTCTTCGGCATTGTGCCACGAGGTTGCGAAGAGTTGGCTAGGGGACTTGAGCCAACCAGAAACGGAGAAATATTTTTTAGTAAAAAACGATTACTAATGTTCTCTTGCCAAGATGTTTAATTTATATGCACTTTCTGAACCTTAAGATTAATATTGCGTTTTCTTTTTGTTTTAAATTTTTTAAAGTTCACATACGGTTGAACCTCTCTAATACGGATATCTCTCTATTACGGACAGTTTCCAATGTCCCGACAAAATTCTCATATATATTTTCTTCAAAAAAAACCTCTACAATACGGACTCTCTCTAATACGGACAACGGACACTAAATCTCGGCCCAAGAGAGTAAATTCCTACAAGCTTAACCTCTTTATTGCGGACACTGCGGTGATCAGGTAAATCCCGAATCCCGATCAGATGAATTTGCACAGGGTGAATCCCGTCTTGCAGATGAGCTATGCAAGGTGACTTCAAAAGCCCAGTCGCTGTATATCATTGAACGATTTCCGACAGGTGTACAGAGGAACATACTGACCGACTTTTTTAAGGCTTGAATAACTACAGATAGCATAAAGACCTTTTTTCTTACATTTTGTACTCTACGTAGTTACTATTTACTGCACTTGCAAACTAGCGAAAGACGCTTCAGAATTGTGCTTTACGTTACAACTTTTTACATGCTGTTGCAGCATTGCGCTGTAGCTCGTTTCTTTTTTAAACAGTAATTTGTCTACGACTGTACGTACGTAGCTGATATGTACAATGTTGTATGCTACTGAAAGACAGTGTCTGTACTGGGAATTGATACACTTAAATGAAGTTTAAAGATGAGTGTAAGCCTGGTTTTAGCTACTGAACACTTAAAACTGTAAGTAAAGTAATAAAAGTGATGTCATCGTAATGACCTCTTTTATACAGACACCTCTCTAATATGAACACTTCGTTCTGTCCCTTCGGTGTCCATATTAGAAAGGTTCGACTGCATTTAAGATGCACGGCTGTCAGGGGTGATCAATAATTACAACATTTATTTGCTAATTACTATTTTTATTATTTTCATTTTAGATTACAAAGAAAGGGCAAGGCTGCCTTCATTTAGTAATTTGAAACATGGAGGATCATTCCAGTGCAAAATTAAAACCTTATGTTAAAGGTGGAGGTGGACTAGCAAGTTTGGATTTAAGTAGAAAAGGACTCTCCAGGGTACCTGATGCAGTCACTGAACTGACTGAAGTGGAGGAATTTAGGCTGAATTACAATAACCTGACTGAATTACCAACAAGTATTAACAAGCTGAAAAATCTTATCAGGCTCAATTTGAATAATAACAAACTTACAGAACTTCCATCTGAGATTGGTGACTTAAAGGAGCTGAGGTGGCTGGATGTGTGTAACAACCAGTTGGTTAGTTTACCTACCAGTATACAGAAGCTGGACCAGCTTAACGGGCTGCACTTGTATGGTAACAAACTCACAGAACTGCCCTCTGAGATTGGTGACTTAAAGGAGCTGTGGAGGCTGGATGTAAGTGGAAACCAGTTGGTTAGTTTACCTACCAGTATACAGAAGTTGAACCAGCTTGAGAGGCTGTACTTGGATGATAACAAACTTACAGAACTGCCTTCTGAGATTGGTGACTTAAAGGAGCTGAGGAGGCTGGGTGTGAGTAACAACCAGTTGGTTAGTTTACCTACCAGTATACAGAAGCTGAACCAGCTTGAGACTCTGTACTTGTCTGGTAACAAACTTACAGAACTGCCTTCTGAGATTGGTGACTTAAAGGAGCTGAGGAGGCTGGGTGTGAGTAACAACCAGTTGGTTAGTTTGCCTACCAGTATACAAAAGCTGAACCAGCTGGAGAATCTGTACTTGTCTGGTAACAAACTTACAGAACTGCCTTCTGAGATTGATGACTTAAAGGAGCTGAGGAGGCTGGGTGTGAGTAACAACCAGTTGGTTAGTTTACCTACCAGTATACAGAAGATGAACCAGCTTGAGACTCTGTACTTGTCTGGTAACAAACTTACAGAACTGCCTTCTGAGATTGGTGACTTAAAGGAGCTCAAGAGGCTGGGTGTGAGTAACAACCAGTTGGTTAGTTTACCTACCAGTATACAGAAGTTGCACCAGCTTGAGAAGCTGCACTTGTATAATAACAGACTTACAGAACTGCCTTCTGAGATTGGTGACTTAAAGGAGCTGAGGAGGCTGGATGTGAGTGGAAATCCTTTATCTATGGATGCAATACATGTTCTAGAGATGAAGAAAAAGGGAATGACCAGATCGGTTATTACAGGTGGGTGTGGGAATAATTTTCAATGAAATTGTCATCAATAAGTCAGTTTTTAGAATGGTACTTAGTATTATTTATGAATGGAAAATATTTCAATTTATGAAGTGCCATTATTTTTGTCTTTGTTTTTAATAAGGCTCGAGCAAAATTGAAAATAGCCAAAAGAAACCTTCCTTCATACTTTTTGTAGTCAGTTGTTAATAGTTTCAGATGAAACTACTCACTGTGGCATTTGCTTGACAGCTATCAAAAACCTGCGCTGAGCATCAGTGGAGAAAAGTTTGGACCGAATTTTTGAAACAAATACGTGTAGTTAAAATTAGTTTTACTTCAAATGAACATGCCATCCTTTCTCGCAACAAAAACGTTAACAGTTTTTCTACACGCCCCTCCCCCCACCCACTGATGACCTCTGTTCATTGTCATTTAAAAGAGGAAGGGAAAATGTCTTTTTACAAGGCCAAAGAAGACATTTATTTATGAACAAAAGTTGTAACAGAATGTAAATCAGTATTTTACCCGATAGCTTTTTGCATGCATGCAAGCAAATTTCAGAGGATTACTTCGAGTCGTTTTGTCCTTTCAGCAACAGAGAGAAAACTAAAGTATTAAATCGTCTGAAATTCAGGCTAATTAAAATGTAGGCTTGAGAAAAAATTAGTTCTTTTGTGCAACTGTTTTTCGCCGTTAAAGTGCGGTGTGCGACAAACTAAGACTGCAGACTTGCAGACTGGCAGGTAATCGAGGTAAACATTTTTGTGGAACTTTAAGTCTAGTTTAGGGATAGGGAATCTGTTAGAGCATTTCACAACAATGTTTACCTCGATTACCTGCTAAGTCTGCAAGTCTACAGTCTGCGTTTGTTGCACACCGGTTAACGGGGAACCCGCTTACTAACCCGGTTACCGGTTACAAAACAGTGTATCTTTCTTTTAATGTCATTGGGGCGATATTATGCGAGAGCCCATTAACAGTTTGTGCTTCAACAGTCAGTTATCGAGTAGAATGACGATTATTGCAGTTCAAAACAGGCCTCGTGTGGTTAGCGGTTAATTTACGCAAATAAGTGTCCCCAGATAACTTAGCAGGATCTAATATGTTTTCCAGCAAAAGAGACTACTTCGAGTGAACCATTTAGCAATTACTCAGGGGCACCCAACGACGCTCAGTCCTTCTACATACAGTGAAAACACTTTCTAGGCTATCCAGAGAACTTTTATGCATTGCAATCGGCGCTACAGAATTTGAATCTGTTCGGTCTAGCCTGCGTGGCAGGCGCAGAAAGGGGAGGGGGAGGGAGAAAAGCGCGAAAGCGGGGAAAAGGGGAGGAAGCCCCTTACCAACTCTCCTCAATCCTCCTTCCCTTTTTCCATTCCTCCCTATCCCCTACCTTTTTCGACGCCTGCTACGCAGGCTAGTTCGGTCATCCTAGGGCAACTTAAGTCTTTTCGAAATTACAAGGGCTTCAGTATTATTTTTCCGACAATTTTAGGTGCGATTTAAAGTTTTACGAAAGTAAGAATTTCTCTCCATCATATTTTCGAATCCGAAGATTTTAGGTTTCGTTTTTCTACGAAAAATTGCTTAACCAGGGGAGTGAAATGAGTGAATTAAACTTTAGAATATCGTAGGAAATTTATTCGATAAGCCGCTTCGAAAATTGTAAATGAATGGAGTGGTCATCTAGAAATTTTTAGCCTTTCCATCCTTAAGCTACAGAAAATTTAAGGCATTTTTGCTTCCCCAAACAGATATTTTACGGAAAACAGTCATTGGGTGCCCCTGATTATTGAATGAGGGTGAGTATGATGTGAAGAATTTTGCAGATCGACGAGGATGTTAGGTGGATAACAGCCTCCGAGATCTGCACAATTCTTCACATCATATGAAAGCCACTTCTAATTTTGGGCTGACGTAACGTACAAATGTCTGATTACCATTGTAGTTAGGTTTACTGCCTTAAGTGAGCAGATGCAAGCTGGGTTATTTTGAATCTAACAACTCCTTCTGTGGCACCCAGTTGTCAAGGGGACGGGGTACTCCGGATTTCAATTTACGTGGATGCTCGAATGTGGATACTTTTCCGCGTGTAACAAAGGAAAGAGGACACGTCTGCACGCAGGCTGTTTGTTCCATTGATGTCGAATTCACTGATTTCCACTTTTAATAAAACAGAACAGTTTTTTGTGTGGGCATACAAAGCTTTCTGGGATGCTGTATACGTAGACATACAGACATATTCAGGTTTATCCTAATTTATCTTATCATTGCATCTTATTTTCCGCAAGGAGTAATGAGTATGTCTGAAACTGGAATGCTTTCGAAAGCTGGCACAGATAAAGAAGTGGTTGAGACGGTGTTACCTGTGAAAGCCTGTAAAGAAGAGGCTGTAGAAGAGCCTGAAGATGAAACCGAAGTTGAAGACAATACGTATGTCGGCGAAAGCAGAAGTGTCATTACAGAGTAAGTACTGTTTGAATAAACATTCATTGAACCTCCAATGACGGCAACGGAAGCGAAAAGTAGCTAAAAGTTACGTACAAAGTACATTTGTGTAAAGGTACCTCTGACGCGTTCGTCGACTTCTGCTGAGTCGTTTTTCATCATCATCATTTGCCATCTACTAGTAGGAGATCGGCTATCATGGATCTCCAGCTGTTCCGAGTCCTTTTTAACGCGTCGATTTTCAAAACTGGTGATAAAAGAAGGCCTATGGATAACAAGCTTGAACATTTTACCCAAAAAGAGAGAAATTGACTTAGATAGGCTACACTTATTAACAAAAAGGAAAGTGGCAGTGAAACATTCTTGTTCTTCACGAGATCAGATACCGAGACGTCTTGTTTTCGATATCTTTCCTTTTTCATCCTTCCGCACACCAGTGATCGGGGAAATCGACCTTTCCTCTCTAGCCTGTGTACAGACGTCCCCACTCCCTCAGGAAAAATCGGGAGAGGAGACGTCTGTGAATCGCCGTCGATAATCGTGTTCAGGTATAAATTTGCATAAATTATTTTTTGTTCTTTCGCTGACAGTTGAAAAGAAACAGGTAGGTCGAAAAATAGCTCTGGCGTCTGTGCACAGGCTAGACGAACATCTTCACGCAATGTCCACCCAAAAATCCAGATATAAGATCTCTGATTACAGTCAAGCCAGGTCAAGCGTACCTCCCTGGCCAAGATCCATTAATGTATTTATTATTCGAAATTAAGTTGAACCGTTGGTAGTTGTAGATTTCAGATTCATCTCTGAGTGCATTTTTGCATGCGTAATGAGCCGTGAATTTACACGCGATTTAGTTACGAAATTTCTACCAGCTCAGTTTCCCTGAATTTGATGTAAATGTCTTCTAAGACATTTAATCCATTCAAAGATTTTCAATCTGACCAAATGCAGAGAAGTTCTCTTAAAATATTCACTGCTCATTACGCGTACAGGAATGCCGATTTAAATTTGACACCAGTTACGGGAACGACTAACGATTCATTTTTTCAAATGATCAATTCATTAATAGAATCTTTTTGGGGTAAGCTTGACCTGCCTTGGCTTTTAACGTTGGATTTTGTATGCCTCCTCTTTTATTTACAATACCGACCGGTACAGACAGACGCATCCACAACTGGTGCAGCAAAACATCGTTGGTATTAACTTCTCATGCCTTTTCGAGAGAGCCGGAATACAAATACCGGTAAACAAATATGAATGTCCACAAAGGCTGAGCTTTCCCCCGGGGAATCTATTCTGAGGTTCATTCACCAATCACAACACCGGAAATTATTTGCGTCATGGCATTAACATTACAACCAATCAGAGGCTGTCCCCAACATTCCGGGGAAACGGGAACACGATTATCGTCGGCGATTCACAGACGTCTCCTCTCCCGATTTTTCCTGAGGGAGGGGGGACGTATGTACACAGGCTATTCCTCTCCGGAGAGCGTTAGTTTAAAAGTTGCGTTTTAGTGCGTGTTTAATTCTGATACGAGTTATATCTGTAGCCGGAAGACTAATTCCACGAAAAAAAGATGCTTTTTTCAAAGAACCGAAAAAGGCGTTTGCTCTCGCAGGCTTGGATACATGTGGACGGGGCCTAATGTTTTTAAGGTCTTTTATTCCTTTGCACGGGTTGAGTGCACCGTGTGCACTCTACATCTACAACATAAGTTTTGCGTAAAAGGCAAAAAGTCTATATTTTACCCGGCGTTTTGAATTTCCAGCGTGTGCGAGACCCATTAGGATTACAATTACATTCTTTTCACAATGCTTAATTTTTTAATTAAAACAATTATCTGACTAGTCACATGCATCGAATACCCCATGGAAAAGTGTTTCGCTCACCGTAACGGTAAGCATAATATATTATACACCGTAGACGAGCATCCGACTGAGCGTCGCAGTCAAAATTTAGTTAAGGTTCTGTTTTCGCAATAGAATATTGTTTGAAATCCGACAACGACAGACTTTGTTTAGTTTCTTTACTCAACGCTAAGGATAGGGTATCCTAATTTTGGAGGATAAAAGCAGCTAAGAGTTGATGTTAAATAATATAGTTAACATTATATTATATTTATATTCTAGTACGACGAAATCGTCATAAAGAAGACTATCATTGAAAAAAAAAACATTATTGTCCAGTCTCTGTCCGCTATCCCCCAAAAAGCTTCACATATTATATTCTCCCTTTATTGTAGATTTTACTCGAACATTGAACTAGTGAAAACTGTGTTTTGAAAACAACCGACTATTAAAATTTTGGCTCATTGCAGAAAAATAGTGACCAGTGAAGGTACCTGCTGGGCCTTCAAACTAGGGGCTGTCCATCTTATATTCCATCCAAATGCTGTGTCTGAGCCTACGTCAATAGTGGTCTACAGATGGAAATCCAGTGTCTGCTCACCCCCCCTACAGGAACACGAGGCTATTGTCAGCAATGTTATTGAACTATCTTCCCACGATGGCCAACGCCTGCAATTCAATACCATGGTGACTTTGTCGCTTTCTCACAGCGCACCGGACCTACGTGGCTACGAAGTGGTGATAAAAAGGCAGATAAACATGGAGACCAATGAATGGGAAGACGTGAGTGGAACCAAGGACTTACGCTGTCGCCAAGGTATGGAAATGTTCTCTATGTAGCAGACTTATGGCAACTATAGAGAACCGTTTCGCAGATCCTGTTTCTGTAAGCAGGATGCGGTGTACGTCTTCTGTATTGCTAAAGGTTTCTTTTCTTTTTTAAAGATAGTGTTGTTAAGTGTTGCAGTTGCGCTTGCGCTCTCGATCTGAAGCTTGATTCCAGTCTTGATTTCTATGACGTCAGTCTTTTTGTTTTTTTTAGTTGGCAAAGGACGTCAAAGAAAGTGCATGTGATAGTCATATTTTACTTGTATCTTTTATCGGTAACAGATATCGAAGATGAGCACCCGTCTCACAAGGAAATACGAGACATTTTCTTTCCCGTTGCTCAAGCTGATATAACTGAGTGCTCAACATATGCAGTGGTTTGCCGTCTCAAATCTTTTTTTTTTTTTTTTTTTTTTTTTTTTTTTTTTAAATTAATTAATTTATTTATTTGCGTCACTTATTTACATTACTTACATATAAAGCATATAGATACATGATTACATTGCTACTATACAGTAATTACTTAACAGTCCAGATATATAATACAGAGTAGCGAAAGTTACTTAAGTAGTTTTTGCATACTCACGCGCACACCCACACACGCACACACACGCACCACGCACGATTACTGATTATCCGCCTAGAAACGTCCTGAAAGAGCCTCTAGAGAGTTAGCGCGATTGCTGTTCTCCGTACATCTCGACAAAGGAAATAAGACTAAAGATCATTTTCCTGGATAAACGCTCCCCATTTTGCATTGAAATTTCTTAAAGTCCCAGTTTTAATTGCATAACGTCTTTCATAATCAAGACAATTTAGAAAGGTTCGAAAAAAGAGTTCCCATGAAGGGTTAAAACCTTTTTGGTTGGAGAAATAGATGTGATACCTCGCGATTAAAAGTGCATGATGGAAAAGCAGGTTTGTAGTATCGTTCACGAGGCCTATGCAAGTCAAAAAGGAGAATTCTTCGTTAAGAAAGCAAGAGCTTTTTTTCATCCAGTTACTGATTTCATTCCAAAAAGATTTAACGAAAGGGCATTCCCAAAAGAGGTGCAAAAGAGTTTCCGAGCTTTCTTTACAGAAACTGCATTGATCATTAGATTTGATTCCAATTTTAAAAAGGAAATAGTTCGTCGCCAATTTTCTATGCAGAAGTTTAAATTGAAATACACGTAATTTAGATTCGTTGGTACATAGGAAAGCAAGGGTATATGACTTACCCCAATCAATCGTGTCAAAGTCACAAAAGTTGCAGTCTGTCAGCCATTTTTCCTGACTTTTACAAGGGATAGAGGCGGTTTGAGTTAGAAAAGATTTGTAAGCTAATTTACAGAAAGCTTCAGAGGATAATAGGCTTCTGGTGTCGGTTTTAGCACCGTTCATTTGTGGACAATGGTTTTTACAAATATCAACTAACCTACAAATCTTTTCCTTTTTTTCTTCATAGTTCAGTGTTAGAGATTCGCCTTTAGTTGTAGAGAACCAGACCCCTAAGGCTTTAACTTTATTAACAGGCCACATAATATGTTGAAAACCCGGGATTACTCTTCTTTGCAAACGCGAAGAGCCAATCCAAAGAGCCTCTGTTTTTTCGTAATTGATTCGTAAGCCAGAGATAGTTGCGAAAGAATCTAAAAGACTAAAAGACTGGTGAACTGAGTTGTCTGAGCCATCTAGGATCAAGGTTGTATCATCTGCGTATTGACTTAGTTTACATTCTGTGCCTAAAACACAAATGCCTTTGATTTGATCGTGGTTTCTTATGGCATTTCCTAGTATTTCAACACATAAAATGAATAAATACGGGGATAAAGGACAACCTTGTCTGACACCTCTAGTAAGATTGAAAAAGGCGGAAGACCAACCGTTATTTTGAATGCAGCTGCTTATATCATTATAGAATAATTTAACCCAGGTAATCAAGGAGTCACCAAAGTTATAATAGCGGAGAGTTTTTTCAATAAAGTTCCATTCCAAAGTATCGAAGGCTTTCTCAAAATCTATAAAAAGTAAAATGCCAGGGATGTTCTGGCTTTCAGCGTAAGTTATTATACTGTCTATTAACCTAACATTTTCACCAATTGATCTACCTTTGAGGAAGCCCGTTTGATCATTGTTTATCAAATCAGGTAACACTTTTTTTATTCTTGCTGCAATTGCTTTTGTTGCAATTTTGTAGTCGCAGTTTAAAAGGCTTATAGGTCTCCAGTTTTTTAGATGCTGTAGCGGTTTGTCTTTCTTTGGTATCAGGGTTATCAATCCCCTGCGCTGCGAGATGGAAAGGTGACCCTGGGTAAAAGACGAGTTTAAAGCGGCGAGTAAAAATGTAGACAAATCGTCCCAAAAAACTTTATAAAATTCTGCTGGAAAACCGTCCGTCCCAGGCGATTTACCCGATTCCATTGTTTTTAGACTCTCTAAGCATTCCGTTGCTGACAGTAGGCCTTCGCAAGATTCTTTTTGATTATTACCTAGCTTTGTTTCAGTAACCTCAGGGAAAAAAAGATTATCATAATCACTGACATCAACACTTGTAGTCGTGTAAAGATGCTCATAGTAGTTTTTGCTTCGTCTAGAATCTCTTCGTCCGTCGAAAACTTCTTTCCATTTGCGCTTTGGAGGTACCTAATGGTTTTATTATTAAAGTGCCGCTTCTCCAGATTATGGAAATATTTTGTATTCTTTTCTCCTTCATTATACCATTTCACTTTTGATCTAAGAATAGCCCCTTGAGTTTTGTAGGCGATTATTTCTTCTATTAGCTGTTTCTTAATTCTGAGTTCAGTCCGTATGTTTTCTTTCACTATGTCTGATACATTACGTTCGTCAAGCTTATTCTCGAGTGCTAAAACTTCTTCTTCTAACTGATTTTCTCTATTTTCCAGACGCCGTTTCCTGGCTGCGGCATAATTTAAAGAGGCTTCTCTAATTTTCATTTTGATGACGTCCAATAATAAAATCTCGTCAACTTCACTCTGGCCTTCATATTCCTTACACAAATCAGTGATAGTTGTTTGTATCAACTCAGTGTATTGGGTTTCAGTTTGGTGGTGTGTGTTTAATTTCCAATAACCTGGTCCTCTGGGGTTTTGGGCTGTGCTTATGCGAAATGTAATCATTGAGTGGTCTGTTTGATAACCAGGCACTTTGTCGGCTTCCGTGATCTCTGGGCAAAAAGAAAAACTAATGAGGAAGAAATCTAATTGGCATTGGATCTCAGGGTTTTCCCTTCTCCACGTAAAACGCGTGGCCTCAGGGTTTAGTACGCACCAAAGATCAGCCAGTTCAGATCGTCTCTGATAGCCTCTACTTCATCTGTAGATTTCAAGTGTGTCGTGGCAACACCCCCTTTTTTGTCTTTAGAACCATCACAAACTTAATTGAAGTTGCCACCAAAGACTACAAAATCACATTCAAAGGAGCACAGCTTGTCACACACGTTTCTAAAAGAGGCTGGATTGTCCTCGTTAGGCGCGTAGACGTTTACTAGTTTCATAATTTTGTGCCCAGTATCTATGTCTGCAATAATAAACCTCCCTTCGGGGTCAGCAAAATGTTTCAGAATTTAAAATTGAAAATTGTTGTTGAACAGTATAGCAACACCTGCCCTAGAGCTTGAGAAGGTTGTAAAAATAGTTGAATATCCCCATTCAGAATGCCAATAAGATTCTGTCTCATTTGTGCTACACTGTATGCACCTCTGGCAAAAAGTAAATACAGAACTTTTTTTCTTTAACCATAAAAACGTTTCTCTCTGTTTAGTTTGTTTGACAAACCTTTGACGTTTAGGGAGCAAATTACCATATCATCAGGTTCCATGGTGAAAAGGTGAGAAAGGAAATCCTTTGTTGAGAGTGTCAAGAGAGCAGCTATATAATTTAGCATTATAACTAGGCCTAGATATTTGCAAATTGTACAAGGTACATGAAAAGGACGGATAATAACACACAGAAGAACATAAACACAGATACAGACACATATTACAGTAATAAATCCTTTTGGGTTCCGTCGCTTTTGGTAATAGCCCGATCGATGTTCCTATAAATAGAACTCCCTGACATCGTTATAAATAAAAGGTTGAAAAAAAAAGCGTTAAATAAGTGGAAAAGTAGCTGCAAATAGATTATTTGGCATTCGCAGAGAAAAACTTATTATTGAAAAGGATATCACTCTATTGGTTCACCAGGGGCAATGTACTTTCCGTTGACATACAGTTTGTCTGGCTGAGCTTTACTGAAATAGGCGGTAAAGCCTTTTTCTCTGGCCTTCTGCAACTTCTTCATTTGTCCTTTCCTTGAGTCGTACAATAATTTTGGGATGTCATCGTAGACATGGAATTCCGTGTCCTTCAGATGTTTCCGGGCCTGATCCATCACTAGTTCCTTATCCCCATAACGTAAAAATCGTGCAATGATAGGACGCGAGCTTCCATTTTTCGATTTTCCTAAGCGGTGAAGCCTTTGGAATTCAATTTTTTGTCGCGCATTTGGAATCTTTAGTTGATGTTCGAGAAATTTATAGATAATCCCTCTTGTATCTTCTATTTTTGCTTGCGCGCCATTGTGATCTTCGTCACCACCATTCATGTTGTCAACTTGCTCTTCTAGCAGCCCCACAAATTTTACATTTTCCCTCCTTGAGTAAGTCTCCATGTAAAGAAGTTGTTTCTGGAGCTCGCAGACATCCTGTTGTAACTTTTGGTTTTCAAGTTTTAAGTCGGATATGTCCTCCTCATTAAATTCGATGCTTTCTTTCAGTTCATTGACTGTTGAGCCAAGCTGTTTGGACTTTGTTTTGAGATCTTCGACATCCGAGTCCAGCCTGCTTACATTTTCTTCAATACTTGCTAGTGTTGTGTGCATCTGACTCAAGCGGCTTTCAATAGTATCAAGCTTTTCTAACTTCTTAAGTACAGCTTCAAGCTTCGACCCTACACCTTCCGCCATTTCTAAAGCTTCGAACACTTCGTCAGTCTCCGATGCAGTTGAGTGTGCCTTTCCCTCGTCTTTCGATTTTTTTTCATCTGGAGATGGCAAAGAATCTTTGGAAGCTTTTGACCGGTTTTTGCGTTTGCCCAGCATTAAAAAACTATAAATTTTCCACGGCGATTCAGGGAGCTCGGCGAAACACGTTTACTCTCCCATGTTACCAGTCCCAGTCCCCTCCAGTCCCAGTCCCCTCAAATCTTCCCCGACTTTCACCATCACATCTACTGGCGGTTTATTCAGTCATCCTGATTATCCAGGAGTGACGGTTACAATCCCTGAGAATGCTGTTGCACCTGAGTCACCGTTTACCCTGGAGTTAAAGGTTGGTGTGACTAAAAAGGTCCATTTTTTATTATATAAAGATAAGTGTTGATATGCAGGCAAATAAAATAAGCCCCAAGGCTTTTTAGAGTGCAACGGTTTCATAAACATGATGATCTAATATTGACCAGTTTAGTGGGACTTGACTGAAAAATCGTCTACTGAATATTGGAGAGATCTTTTTGTTACTTGAATTATGTTGTTATTTAACGTATAGGGAACCCATGGCAATTTTAAAGCCTAACAGAATACATGAAATTAACTGCTTACTCTTTCAAATGGTACAGGTACAAGAAGTTCTAAATGAAGAATGTGAAAAGGAAGGTGTATTTCTTGGACCTATTCTGCGAATTAAATGCTTTGGGGCTGCCCAGTTCTTTAGGCCTGTAACAATTCAACTACCAGTTTCTCTTCGAGACCGGCTGGACTTTAAACCAGATCCCACTACATGCAGTGTTAGAGTCTTGTTCCTGAATTGCGAAGAGAGTAAAAAGGAATGGGTTGAACTCACTGATCTGGTGAAACCTGCACAGTTTGACGGAAATTTTGTTTGGATCCAGGTTCAACGATTTTCTGGGTAACGAAGCTTAAAAAATCATTTAGTTACTTAGAATAGATGGACAGTTGAGCCACGCTTTAACGGATCCAACAATGGTAAGTGTTGGTCCAACTTCATCCAACATTATTGGACACGGCATGTAAGATCTGTTTTATGGTGTTGGATGCTGTTGGATAAGGTTTGCGTTCGCCTGTCCCTAAGCGTTTTCTCTTTTTTTCGAGAATTCGACAGCGCGCGCCTACTTTCTCCAAGTCTTCTCATTCTAGTTGTGGAAAAAAGGTTGATGACTCATGAACGAAGTGCTAACTGGCTTTTTTAACACGTTGAGATAAGCTCTTTCTAGTTTCAAGCTTCAAAGCAACTCCCTTCAACCTGGTTCTCACTTTTTAATTTTTGGTTTTTCCAGATATACCTATCTTCTTGACTGGCGTCAAGAAAACTCCAGTGTTGAAAGACTTGGAATTATTAGTTACATGACCCGATTCTTAAGGAAGCGGCGCAGACCAGCAAGTTTCTTCGCTTACTTTCGTCCGGATATTCCAGACATTTTGCGCCTTATATGTTGTCATACACATCTTACACATACGGTGATACAGGATCTTGAAAATAGAGACTTGACATACGCTGATGGCAGTTCAAAGCAAGATATGATACCAGGAGAGGACAAGGCATTTGTTTTTGTATCGGGGGGAATATCTCCATTCAATGATGAGGACGTGGATGTTTGCCTCAGGTAAGCACTTTGTATAAATACATCACATACCAATTCAAGAACGTGGAGAGCCTGCACAAATTTCGCCCCTCACCCCACCCCTAAGTAGAACCTCTTTGCAATAGGCCACTTCCGAGTTCCAAAAACTCTCATTTTCAAAATGAGGCTAGGTGCACAACCTTTCTTGTGAAAATGAGTTTTATTTGCATGAGAAAGAAAAATGATTTCCACATCAAAGGCTGAGCACCTACCCTCGTTTTGAAACAGACGCCCGGGGGAACTCGGAAATGGCCTATTGAATAGTCATGCGAATCGGTGGTTTTAAAATGCTTAAAAGCATCCTTTTGACTTCGGCAGCACTTCTTTGAGGATTTTCTTTTTTAATACCACGTGTAACGTATGGGTGATACACGCGCTGGTGCAATATTACACATAAAGACGATGTCTCTCAGTTTTTAACGACGTAACTGTGGGACGCCAGTAGGGCGTAAAATGTTTGCAGCCTGTTTTTTACCTATCTAGTTGATTCCGAAGTCATCCCAGCGTGGAAAGGAAAAAATGCAAATTGAATAAGTAAGGCCTTTGTCTTTTTTTAAAATTAAGCTTACCGTAAAGGAACCGTTATTACAGCATGGATATTTTTGTTTTACATTTGAACAGATTATTAGAAGAAGACAATCTTGAGTTCAAGACTGAATTGCGAGTTCGTGTCGTTAAAGACGAAGACCTAGCAGAAGTAGAGTTCCATAACACCTTGACACCTACAGGAAGAACAAGTCTATTGTGTAAATTTCACTTGCCCATCCAGAAAATTCCACGCGCGGTTAGTATTACTACTATCGGCTTAAGACCTATTTACATGGAGGTGGGGGATCCCAGGTAGGTGAGGTAACCCGCTTTGGTGGGGTAACCTGCCTGTCCATATAATCTCTCATTTTAATTTGATCACGTTTACATGATAGGTGGGGTGACCCACCACATGTTACCTCACCTATCTGGGGTCCCCCACCTCCACGTAAACAGGCCCTAAAACATTTTACAGACATTAGCCTTCCATAGAGTGGCAATGACAATGACGATGGTGATGATGATGATTTATTGGAGTATATCCAGAGGGCAGCTCTACATCTGCCATAATAACTAGAAAACTATTAAAAAACATAAGGGTATAAAATAATGTAAAAACCGTAGATACCAAAATACGATAAATAATTTGAAAAATGCTTTAGAAAACGAAGGAAATAGTGGTAGATTGAGGCTCAACCTAGGCGCAGGCTAGCACTGTTACTTAGAGCTCTAGTGCACTCCTTTTTGAAAGCCTTGTAGAATATTAGTCTATCCAAGCAATCAAAAAATTTACTCAAATTGTAGTGGTCGTTGTAAATCTTGAAATCTTGCTATTTCAAGTGACACTTGCCTCCTATCGCGTGATTGTTGGAGGATTTGTGCCAGTCAAGGCATTTTCCAAGTCACAAAAGCTACTTTTCGTTTCTGCTTCTTCTTTTCTTTTTTTATATTACTTACATAAAGTTTGTCCGAAAAGTTTCTGAAGGCGGGAAACCTTTTTAAAACTGCGAGTCTAACGTGGTGATGACACGATGGCAACAGTTGTGAAGACTTTTTTTCCAGTTTAGGCATGAACACTCTTTGTCTCGGTTTATCCGTTTTTCTTACTTGTAAAGAGCTCCTGCTAAACTTTTCCGTTCTTTGGAAAATTCCCGTAATATCCCTCACAGGTTCTCTCTTCGTTCACTAAAGGCCTGAATGTCTCGAAGAATTAGGAACTGGGGCAAAGGCTCATAATGGCTCATAATTGAGCAAAGACGAGTAAGTGCGTTTCGTTGTTAAAGCACCAGGATATGCCATATTCGACATCAAGAAACCTTGTTTTGTCAGTCTTATGAGTCAGTGAGTTATTGTAATTGTAATTTGTTTACCCACGGAGCTCTTAGGAGTTCACAAGAACTAGTTGAAACGTTTCCTTGCGTTCCTGATCGAATTGGAATTTGGAAGTGTTGATTTTTAAGGACAGAGGAAAACCAAACCTCTCGGAGTAAGGGAGAGAACCAGCCACAAACTCAACTGGTTATGGAGAGAACCAACAACAAACTCGGTATGAGTTAGGGTTAGGGTTTGAGTTGGGATTAGGGTGAGGATTAGAGCTTAAAGTTAAGGTTTTTGTTCACGTTTACCTTAGTTTTACGGTGAGGTGACTCATACACATTCAATTCTTGCCATATTCAGGTACGTTGAACGTCTTTAATTAACGCGTATACCGTATGTATTGCGGTGTGCGCCTTTCTTCCACACAACATGGTTTTGTTTTGCTACTTAATATATAAGTTGACATCATCTTTAATTTGATGGAATCAGGTTTTACAAATGTTGGCTCAAACTCTTTCTAGACGGCACCCTATATAAAAGTGCTATTTTGAATATGCAATGTTGGTTTGCTTTCAGGAATGGCAGTCAGGCTTTTCTGGTATAACACAAAGTCATGCACAGCCTTCAATTTTAAAAGTTTCCCTCCTGGCTGATGAGTGGGGGTCATCTAAGGGTGGCTTGTCAACAATCAACAGAACGCTTGCCATACATTTGGCAAAACTCCCAAACGTAGAAGTCACTATCATTGTACCTCAATTTGAGTGCGGTGAAGATGACAAGAGAGCCGCCAAGGCTCATAACATTTCCATCATGGAAGTACATCGTCGCCCTGGCTTTAGTGATCCTCTTGATTGGCTGAGCTTTCCACCAAGAGACCTTGACATTCAAGTCGTGATTGGTCATGGTGCAAAGCTGGGTAAGCAAGCTCAAATCATCCAAGAGTCTCATTGTTGCAAGTGGGTTCAGGTAGTGCACACCGAACCTGAAGAGCTAGCAATGTATAAGAACTATCCTGGCGCAATTACCAAGGGAGAAGGAAAGAATAGAGCTGAAGTTGAGCTGTGTCAACTTGCAGATCTCGTTGTGGCAGTTGGGCCCAAGTTGACAGAAGCATTCTCGTCCTACTTGCGTTCAACTCATCAAGATGTCTTCCAGCTGATGCCAGGCACCTTTAAAGAGTTTTCAGATGTTGAGCATGCTACTACGCGAGCGAGTGCGAAGTTCAAGGTGTTAACCTTTGGCCGTGGTGATTTTGAAGACTTCAGTCTCAAAGGATACGACATTGCCGCTCAAGCAATAGTTGAATTGAAGGACAGTTCTTACCGTCTGATCTTTGTTGGTTCACCTGATGGAAAGCAGGATAAAGTCGCGGAAATCTTATGCCAGACGGGCATTCCAAGAAACCAGTTGTTTGTCAGATCATTCTTGAAAGACAAACAAAGATTAAAAGAGTTGTTTTGTGAAGCTGATGTGGCCATCATGCCTTCAAGAACTGAGGGATTTGGTTTGACAGCACTGGAAGCCATGTCAGCCGGTCTTCCCATTCTGGTAAGTGGAAACTCTGGATTTGGAGAAGCACTGCGTTGTCTTCCAATGGGTATGACATTTGTGATTGATTCGGATGACCCCAAGGAATGGGCAAAGGCAATAGCAGCTATACATCAAAAGTCTAGGGCACAGCGCCTTGAGGAAATCCAAAGACTTCGAAGAAGTTATGAAGAGAGATTCAGTTGGGAGAGACAGTGCAAATCCCTTGTTGACACGATGTGGAAGATGGTTTATGGTAAGAAATCAAATTCTTACCCAAAGTAAAGTAACGATAATTTAAATGAGCAAATTGAGGATGAGGCTGAGTATGATCTGAAAAATTTTGTAGATCGTGGAGGATGCTGGCCGATGCGGATAACACCCTACGAGATCTGAATAATTTTGCAGATCATTCGAAAGCCGAATCCAATAATTGTTTTTTTATTCATTTGAAATAATTCATTCTTTAAAAACCTGCATACCTCGGTCGATGTTAAGTTTCTTTCTTCAACTTCATCCCCAGGGCTTCTCAGTTGCCGTCCCTTTTTCTGGCGACCGCAAACGTTTTCCAAATTTTGATCAGCGCTAGCTGGTTTTGAAGAAATAGCCGTGGGATTTGAGTCATTCTCATTTTGTTCTGTTGAAACCACTGTAATTAATTTAAAATGGTCTGTTAGTTCTTCTTTGGACCAGTGTTCTTTCTCCCATAGAGCGTTTTCACTCACATGGCGAGCATCTACGCCAATTTATTGGAAAAAAGAAAGCGTTTATATAAGAAAAGAGTTCAACTCCCACAGGATTGGTTTGGAACACCAACATGGCCGCCGCTTCTTTTTTTGGAACAATATGGCCGCCGTGACGTCATGTGAAAACGCTATATTAAGCTTTATACGGTAGCTTTTTTCCTGCTCACTTCTCTTTTGCGTCATCCACATTATCTAAACGCTTGACTAAGAGGCTAACGGACATATAGAGTTTGACCTCATCGTTCTTTATTTATTTTGTTTGAAACTTTATAAGGCGTACACTTATTTTAGTGTACGACTACTAACGGTGTCTGTGACCCAGGGGAGTACTCCCTATTATGGCCTATACGGGGAGGTTCCGCACAAAACGGGTATCTTTTTCAGGCTTCAGGTTTATGAAAGGGTAGGGACTTAATTGGTTGAAGTATATAAAAGGGTAAGGAAATCTGTCATCTGGGTCTGTAAAAGGACTAAAAAGGGCTAACAGACGCATTTTATGGATGTAAAAGAGACAAGAAAACTTCCTGGTTTAGTGATTTATTCATAAAAAAAGATGGTGCATTTACAGCAGTTTCAACTTTGCATCCCTTTTAAAAGGGATGCAAAGATCTAAACTACAGTAGGTATGTCAAAGGGGTAACATTCGTCAATGTACAAGGTACACGAAAGAGGTACCTTTTCCGTCAAAAATGGTATATAAAAGGTTAAGGGGTTGGACCTCGGGGCGGAACGTCCCCGGATAAAATTGTGGAGTACCCCCCCCCCCCCAGGAGTCTGTGGTTGAGAGAGCTGACTGCGTAGTTTCCTGAATAAGAACCGTCTAGAAATCCAGACTTTGTCGTTTTTCTAGTAACTACAGCATTTTTCCTCTTAAAGCCGGATGAGATAGATCTCTTCCACTTTGTTGATGGATATTCATCTTGGAACGCTTACCTCACAAACATGGTGGGAGATGGTACATGGGGTGATCACGTGGTTCTCCGTGGTGCTGCAAACTGCTTTGAAACTTGCATCCACGTGATCAGCAGTCTGCCGCATCACCATGACGTAATGATCTGCCCAGAGTATGATGTTACTGGTACCAACCAGCTTGTGCTGGGTCACGTGAATGAGCTTCACTATGTTAGTCTTATTCCACATGAAGGATGCTAAGTTGTCTAATTACTCTGTAATGTTTAATTTCCAAACTCGACTTAACCAAATTCATGTCATTTGAATCAAGCAACTGCACCTTTCATTTGCCACCTTATTTGCTGTGTTGTAGGCAACAAACGTCTCTCTCCATATAAACTGAACGCGTCCTTTTAGTCACATGTTTGCAGTTCATCAATGCTATTGTGACGGAAATTTTTTGTCTGAAAATAATCATATACAGTCCCCGACCTTAGGTAATGTGAAAATCTTCTTATTTATTTTATTCACTCTATTCTATTCTAATTGGATTTAGTTGTTTAAAGATCACATTGCCTGCAGTCGCTCTTAGTATTAGGGAGCTTATGCACGATGAGGGCGACGGCAACGAGAACGGCAAAAAAGCAACAGCTTTAGATAAGGAAGACAACAATTTTGCACGTGCATCACACTTTTTTGCACATTTCTTTGCCGTCGTTTTACGACTACGACGTGAAACTGCCTAATTTCACGTTTTATGGAGGACGTGAATATAAGACAATTTTCTCTTTTTTTTTTCCTGAACTTAGATACAATCCTTTAGAATCAACTCCAGAACGATTCCCCAACGCTTGATAAGTTGCCGGAAATAAAATGAGAGGGATGAAGTTTGGAACAGCGAAATTCAATTTTCAGTGACGTTTTCGTTGCCGCTGCCGTTGCCGTTGCCGTCGTTGTTGCCGAAGCTCCCTATTCTAGCAAAATTTCTCAATCCCTAATTTACACATACGTCGCTGAGATGAACACAAGTAACATTCACCGAGGCAGTTTGGTCACCCTGTAGTTGTAACCATCCTAACAAAATGCCTTTACTAATGATCACCTGGTTACTGTGTGTGCACACGTTGCTGGTGATCATGTTTGCGGCGTGTGTATAAACTGCGCCTCACCGTTTAGAATTGTATACAAGTCAGAAGTTATTCCAGCATTTTCAATAGCATTTAGTTATTAAGGACAAGCCTTGCCTTAGCGGTTCCTGATCTATAGTCGCTGAAATATTCAGTTTCAGGTAAAATATTTAAGTTATATAGAATTTGTTCCTGAAGCACAATTTCTTTCTTAGGGTATTAGTTTTTTTGTCGCCCTATATATGAAGCTTTAGTTTTGTTGGTAAAGGATCATTCCTATGTCAATGAATATATCACAGTATAACTCAATATAATTTTTAAGTAAGGACTCGGTTTTGCATGAGGTTGCTTCTTATTAATTTGTGAATATTAACTTTTTGAACCGTTAAAATAGCTGTTTTATTGAACCATATTGGTAGAATCTGAATTTGCGTAAGTGTGTTCCTTGTCATTCTTTATGTATTTTTAAAAGCTTCTTATTGAGATAAATCTAGTAGTATAGATTGTGATGAATGAAGTCTGGTTTAAATCATTTGGCTCAGTGAGTTAGAATCGTTTTAAAGTTGGGTAGTAAATTTTTCGGGTAGTTTATTAAGCGACCATTTGCCAAAATTAAGTTACCTCCCTCTCTGAATTTTGAGTGGTCTCTCTGAGGAGAGTAGGGACACATAATCTGGCATATGTTTTTCCTTGCATTGATTATGGCATAAAAGAGAGACTTCAAAACCAATGTTTCTATTCAAATAATTTAGGATAAAGAACGCAGAGGCTTTTTCAGAAAGGCTCAAGATGTAAGCAGGCGTTCAAGGAGAGCTTGATTCAGTGAACAATGACACTCCTTTCTCTTCTTATATTAAAAATGAAGAGACTGTTTAAACGAAAGTTCGTGCTTGGAAGCATAGGAAGATGCAGAAGCCGAATGGGCGACGTGCAGAAATAAGGAAGGGGATGAGGAGTCCTTTCCGTGTGTGCACCGCCAGTAGGGAGGGGGAGCGAAATTTTGAGTTTACACGATCATAATTTTTTCCATCCCGATAAGCATAAATACTTTCATTCGGGTGTGGAAATAGTCATTTCTCTTCTTGTTGTTGTGGCTTTTTGGGAATATACACATCATTACTTACTTTACAGGATGTTAAAAATCACAGTTTACATGGTGTTAAGTTTTTTAACATACAAATACATGATAAGAAATGATAAGACGCGACAGGGTTTTATTGTGACGCTACGTACATTGTACGTAGAGCTGGTCAACTTGGTATAAACCCACCATCAACACAACGATCCCACTCCCGTCTCGCTGCATTCCAATCAACCTGGACATTCAATCAACGGTTTGCGTCTCACAGTGACTCCTCTTATAAACTCATGCACAGCAAACGTGACTCAGTCAGCTCACTTGATGGGTTAGCATTCAATAACATCGAGTGAAGCCAGATTGGACACCTTATGAATATTACACGACGCATTATTTTCCTAACGGAACGAGACTGGAGTGTAGAATGAGGCTAGAATAGCTAAAGAAACTAAAACTACAGAGCGCCAGTTATGGAGAGAACACAGTAGAGAGTTAAGCACTGATCTGCAGTGATTAGGGTTAAGCACTGAACTGAAAACGGTTAGGTTTCAAATATTGTAATGGGGCACGGCATAAGAACATGTATATTTTAAAAATTATTGAATTTGGCAGCTAGTCCTCGATGGTGTAGTGGATCATATGGATGTAGGCTACAAAGCAAGTGACCCGGGTTCAAAGCATTACAGTGGATATTTTATATTTTATTTTATATTACACAGTAAAGTTGGACTTAAGTTGTTCTTCATGTAATTTTACTGAAAGAAACAATCTGACTTCAGCCGATGTTACCTAATGCTAACCCACTTGATGGATCAATTAAGGTTTCTGGGAAACTACCCACCTACCCCTCCCCTAAGCCATCATTTTGCCCGAAGTGAGGAGTAAGTGTTAATGTTAGCTTAGGGGAGGAGTAGGTGGGCAGTTTCTCAGAAACCTTAATTAATCCCACTTGATAAACAAAGGGAAAACAATGTTTCGTCAACTCCGCTGAATTAAGGAATGGGTCCTCGTTACATGTGGGGTTTTATGACTTGACCTTGTTTTTTCCAGTATCTTCCTTTATTTTAATCTTAGACCGCTGTGTTTAAGACCAAAACCGGTATGGAACTTGAACACTCCCTTTTTTTTAGATCACGTGACCAGCCACGCCCATAATTATGCAAAATTTGGACTTTGCAGATTACACCAGTTTACTGAATGTGACCACAATGGGTTTTCCTTCCATGATATTTCATTTACTGTCAAATAAGCTAAATTAATCGGGGATTTGTGAAATGATCCATTCCTTCGTAATTATTACATATTTTTCTCTCGTCCCAGTCCCCCTCTTAACAAGAAACGTTATAGTTTACAAAACGTAGATAATTTAAGAAAACCCCGATTAATTCCATAAACTTTGTGTCAATAGTCATTGACGAAAAGTGAATTAAATTACAAGTGATATTTATAAAGTGGTGTAAATTTGGATTGAAATAAAAAGTCAAAAATGGGTGTGGCAAGTCACATGACACAGATAATACATTAGTAATAATAAAAAATGAATGCTTATGGGGAGTAGATATTGAATTTAAAATATTAATGCGAAAGGTAAAATCCCTACTAAAACAGACCACCCCCCTCCAAATTTGCAGTGCCCCATTCCTTAATTCACCGGAGAAGGGATAAACGAGGCGAAGGTTCATAATATTAGTTATTTGGAAATAGTTGATATACTATTTATTGTATAAGACTCCAAATAAATAAAACATGTATGTATGTATGTAATATATGACATAATCACCCTCGTCACCTCAGCCTGTTGCAGGCGTTCAGATAATAGAGTGTGGCTGTCAGTGGGGAGCGAGTAAAATAGTACACCGGAAAAACGCCTGGGGGGGGGGGGGGGGGGGGGGGGGCGCGAGAGCGAGGGAACGCCTGTAAACGTTCTTAAAAAAAGGGTTCTTCTGTTATTCTTCTGTTCTTCTGTATTCCAGTATACCCTCTTATTGGTCGATTATTACACCTTCTGTTAACACTCGAGCACTGGTGACATTGACGAAGAATGCGATATGGAGGGAGAGAGACATCTGTTATCGAATAACGCGGACATCGAAGCTACTAACAACAATGCAATCGAGCATTTCCTCTATGTGGAATCTTTTCGTGATAAGCAGAAAATTTGCTTGAATCTCGTTCGCAGTGGCCAGGACGTTTGCGCGATTCTTCCAATGGGCTCTGGGAGATCTTGACTCTTAAACTCTTTTCGCAAATAATGAACGTACATAATCAAAGGAAACGTTGGCGTGTCAATTTCCAGGATCATCATCGTTTCGCCTCTCGTAATCATGTGAAATACCAAGCTCAAGCGATTTGGAATAACAGCAGCAACAACCATAGGTGGGGGCAGGAGGAAGGCATGGACGTAGCCACGGCAATGTTAGACTGAAAAACAGTCGTTTTTTTTTTTCTCAAAATCAGTAAATCGGTGGCGTGTGAGAGTCTTACGAGCGCGGAGCGCGCGAGCCGCGAGCTGTGTTAGCGTCTCTCCCCAGTCTCGCTCTCTGTTTAATTTCAGCCTCGTTCCAGACCTTTTGTTTGACCGCTAGCGCGTACTTCTTGAATGCTCAAAAATATGGACTGTTTTGCAGTGTACGGCAATGTGGAAGGAAGGTGTCAGATCATTAATTTATGGAAACCCAGAAAGGCAAAGAAAAATCTTGTTTGAAAGGTTATTTAGCCGCAAAAAAGGTTTAAAATGCTTAAACAGAGGTCAAAATCAGTGATTAACTGCATTTGGAATCAAATCCTTACAGAAACAAACCGCAGGAAACAATTGCTCAGTATGCAGGACTGACCCTCTTAATGTTAGACTCAGAGCGGCAGAAATTAGATTTGCTCAGTTAAAAGAAGGAAAACCTCCGATGTTGTTTATATTAAAAAAGCTAATTCAAGCTAATTCCCCAACTGCGGAGCCTGGTCCCTTAGGCCTTTCAAAATTTATTTTACAATTCAGTCCAACTGTAGTTCATGATACAGTTACGGTCAATTAAGGGCGGAAAGAGCTCTGTAAGGGAATGTTTACAGGCGTTCTCTCCCCATTTCCCCCTCTAGTCTCCGCTCGTTTTTTTTCCTTCGTGAATTTTTCTTCCGCGCTCTACTATCTGAACGCATGGAACAGGCCATTGTTGTTTTAAATTTTCAAACCTTTATTTGTAATAAAGATCTTGCAGTTTCATTTTTCTTTTTCTTTTAGGCCAAGAAGAAGGTTTGTTTTCCAAACCAAAATATCGGGAAAATTTGTTGAAATATATTTTTTGTTTTACTCTTTTGCTTACTTATTTGTTGCTTTGCCGTAAGAATCAGTTTGCCGTCTCTATATATTGCACTGATGTTGTTAATTTACTGATCCAGGTCTTCAACTGAGAGTTCAATTCCTGTACCACTCAATCAGAGTTGTTTGTCGCCATGGTCTTGTTGCTATTTAATAATTATTATAAAAACAACTCAGTAGCTGGACAGCAAGCAAACCATTCGGCCTTGAAAAGAAAGGAAATTGTCAATAGAATTAGGTAAACTCTTTCTTTTAACTTTCTTGTCCCCCTCTTAGTACTTTGCCAGAATGACGTTTGTGTTCTCTGTTCAGTAGTCTTTCAGTTATTACTGTGGCTGTAATTTGGCCCCAGTTTAAACTGACTCAGCTTATTCTGGGCTTTGGTCGGAGACTTACAGCCCTAAAGGGTTGTTTCCGTTTTGCCGGGAACCGAATTTAAAGGACGAAAAATTAAGGTAGTATCGGGGGCGATCACCGTAGTTACTGCAACTACAAACCCGTGGGTGGGTACTCGACCAATATTAGGGTATAGGTGAGCCACTGAGGGTTTGACCCTGACCCTGTTTAGGACATAACTTCCTAAAATACATACCCTGTTTAGGACAACACCCTCAATTTTATTAGCTGTTTAGGACAAAGGGCAAAATGAACGCAGTCTTGTTTTAAAGCCATTTATTGGCAATTGCAAGAGAGCATGGTACATTATAGTCATTACTTTTGTGTACTTGGAGAACAAACAAAATTCATCCAGCAAATCAAATCAATCCTGCAGGAAATACCCTGTTGACAAACTCTCACGAAATCATATACCCTTTGCGACAGAGAGGTAATAAACCATATCCTGTCCAGCGGCACATCCCCATAGTGTATAGACTATATAAGGGTGTACCATGCAACCCGGGTGATGAACCAGCCAAAATGATTTTCAGAAGCAGGATCAGTCATGTCCTGGGTATCCCTACCGGGCCTACCAGGGGATGATACCGGCCCAAATCACTGTGACCGTGGCACACCACTCACAAACTGAGTATAGTTGAGGTCTCAAGTAGTTTAAGACTGGCACTAAGCGGTTTACACGTGGAAAATGAATTATTGACCATAACTCGGCATAGATGATAGTCCTGAATCAAAATTTTGCACACATAAAGAACTCACCGTCCTTAACATTTTAAAGTACAAACATAGTGTTAATAACGAATTTTAGCGCTCGGTGAGTTTTGTAAATGAGATCGATGACGTTGTATATATTTTAACAGTTTTAAGCTTTTTTTTTATTTATAGGATGTTATTATTTGTTTAGGACTTTATCATTATTATTTTATTGTACTCACTATTGTAAGATTCTGTTATATTATATTATATATTATATTGTAAATACACAATTCAGCTTAGTAGCCGCAAGCTTTTTTTTCACAAATAAACTATCTATCTATCTATCTATCTATCTATATATCTATCTATCTATCTATCTAATAAGTCACGTGATATGTCACGTGGCTATTTTGCTAAAAAACGTAAAATATTGACCAATATGGTGGCCGGTTTAAGAAAAGAAAGCGGGAAATGACATTTTTCCCATTCAGATTAAATATTTCTAACAATTTACGTTCAGAATGACTCTCTCTTACACTTTAATAAAAAATTTTGAAGGAAAACATCATTTTAAATGCCCAAATTTAATCTTGAATTATTTACAACTTTAATTTTGAACTTCGTGAACATTCATTCCAATCGTAGAAAGTTAGGTAACTATGTTCATCTTCTTTCAGAAATGCCAATTTGTTTATCAAAACAATGTAATTTCGCCACCAATTCGCCAATTTCCTTCATTTTCAATTGTTGGTCACGTGACATGTCACGTGACCACAATTAAACGTTAAGGTACAAGAAAACCTCAAGATTTACTTTTGGGAAAAAGTTCAATTTGTTTTAGGTCTCCTAGCTGGAAATATAGGCAATTATGCATATACTCAGATGACACCTTTGATCCAGGCCTTAAATCCCTTGAGGTAGCTCTTTTTTCTAATTTCACGGTCTTTTCAAGAAGACATTATTTCTACCTTGTCCCTAGGCAGGGGAACTTCACACAGTTGCCCGCAGCCTGTTGGTACAGCCGCACCGGCTCCCCTTAAAACAAAGAGAGCACAAATTTAGCAACGACAAAAGCGACGACAGCGAAAACGTCTTTTTTCAAAAATGAATTCGCTTTCTTTCCAACTTTGTCGCTTTTATTCCAACTCGCTTAAAATGTCAAATGTAAGAGTGAACCAAGTTCCTGGGGCCGGTTAAATTATTGAGGGATGGATCATTAGAAAAGTGTTGGGAAGGGCGGTGGGGGGGGGTGGTGGTTGTAATTAAGGTGGAAATCTTTTTTTTTTTCTTCGAGGGCATATATATTTTTTGGCCAGAGTCCTTAGGAATATTATTTTGTAACTAATAATTTCCCGGGGAAAATGTTTTTTTTTTGCTTTTGCCCCACCCCCCCCCCCTTCACTTTTCTACTGGTCCATCCCTAAACCAATTATTTTTTGATGTTATCAGTGCCGTCGCCGCCGTTCCTGCTAAACAACCTCCCTAAAATCAATTTATCAAGGAAATTGAGAAAGCGAGAGAATCGCTCTCCCCGACTTTTTTAAGGGTAGGGGGCGGCTGTTAGTGATTTGGTACGGGGATCGGGTGTCTACGGGGAGGGTTACGCTGGGTATCCCCGCCGGTCTTCTCTCCCGGAAGTTCCCGGCTTAAGCTCCCGACTATGGTAGGCTTAGCACTCGGGAGAGAGACCCTGGGAACAAGCTTGTTAGAAGAATGTCTGGAGCAGAGCCAGCAGCCAGAAGAGGATCCGGAGAGTTATCCGGAGAGCAAAGGAGGGTGTGTATTTTTGCCATAAACAAGAGGATATTCAAAAGCTTTCTTCTTTAGATCAGCAGACGTGTCTCTGTAAAGGTAAGTTTGATACTGAATACGTTCTTTTCACACCACACGCGCTGCCTGTTAAATAGAGTCACTACTAAAAAAGCATTCTTTAGTAAGCCCGGAAGTTCGGAACGTTTCATTACGACCCAAAATAATCTTTAGTTTAATATCGCTGCAGAAGTCTCAGTCTAAAAGCGTGTGTACCTAAGTGCGTTTTCAAGGTTTTAGAACGCAGAACCATGCTGCTCTGAGTAGTTAGCACGCTAGTGCACTTGTCATTGCAGTTGATCAGCTTAATAACGACTCAGTCAATTCTAAGCATGCTCATCCCCGCTCCGGGGCATTTGTCATTTCTTTTCTTCGGCCAGACAGTTCATACAAAAACCCCATGGTGTGGCTTAAAAAATTGTGCAAATTGTACCCACCTTAAGTCCATTTTCCAGTAAATAAGCTGCAAATGCCATATTTATTTTATTCAAAAGGGACTCTATAGAGTGTTTTGACATGACGTCTCGGCGCGCGCGGCCATATTGGTGTCGCAAAACAATGAAACGGCGGCTATGTTGGTGTCACAAACCAGTCCTGTGAGAGTTGAACTCTTTTCTTATGCAAACACTTTCTTTTGTTCCAATAAATTTGCATTGATGTTGGCCACGTGAGTAAAAACGCTCTATAATGACATTCAAGTGCATGTGCATTCAAGTGCATGATTACCTTGCCTGTAATTTTCTTAAGCGATCAGATATCCACACCAAAAAAAAAACCAGGTCTTGCAATAACGTAAACATCCTCAAGTATAGAACAACCAGTGGCCAGCGTTCTTTCACCAGACTCTGACCACAAAGGTGAAGGCAATCTTTGTAAAATCAAGAAAGACATCAAACTAGGTTGCCTAGCAACCTGAAGCATACACTGCAGCACCCACTATGCTGTCATTATGTTGCTTTCCTTATTATTTTTATCATTTAGTTAGTCAATCGCATCATAGTTTGTTAGTATTAGCATTAATATTTTTATCCTTTATATTTGTAAATAGTCGTTGAAAAACCCTCTTGGGAGCTTCTATTATGTATAGGAAATCTGTTATAATCTGATCAGAATGTGTAAAGCACCCTTCACAAATTGCTAAAATTCAACATCAGGGTTAGTGGGAATGGCTTTTTATTTGATACGTGATTATCTTTTGTATTTTTAAATTAAAGATACAAACAGAGGAGCTGCATGGTTATGGTTTAGAAGTGCCTTGTGAATATCATTTTGAAGGGGACAATTTTTCATGCAATTGGTTAAAAGAGAAGCGAGTTTAATAAAGATCAATTTGATGTTCAATGTTGACATTACGGTTAAAAATAACCGAACGTCACTGTTCAAACAGTTGATTTCGAGACATCTGTGGAAACAATTTACACTTGTGATTTTAACTTTGCTGTACTTGACTCCCAGAATTTATTTTTTGTAAACAAAGTGGCCGTTTAGTACAGGTAAAAACAATAAAATCAGCACTTTGGGACCTTAGAAAGGGTGACTGCGTCCGCTTAACAGAGGTGACCATTTAATGGAGGTCAAGTTTACAGTAAATAAAGGAAGCGATTTCCAGGACTTTAACAGGTGACCACTTAATAGAGGGTGACCGCTTAATACAGGTTTGACTGTAATGACAGAACTATAAACTAGAATTTTAATAATACCTTTCTTTGTTTCAAAGGTATTTAAAATAGTAAATGATAAACAAACAACCGATGAGCTTAACATCTTCTTATCACAATGGAACGGTTCTCTCAACGTTTTCATCATCACATTGAACACAAAACACAAAGTTTATTTTAGCTTTCAAGTTTTTCTAGGCCTAATTTCAGTCTCAACCATTTGCTTACAACGAAAGTGTCTTTTCCTTTAAACTCTTGAAATGATACATTGATTGGTTGTCCTCCATGTGCGAACTTATCATGATGGCGGGGAGCAATTTTTTAGACGGATATAAAAGATTACAAATTCCTGACAAAATTTAATGGCCGGGGTTGGCGGGATGGGCACGCTTGGAATTTACCAAAGCATAGTAATCAAGCTTTCTTTAAACAATTATCTCAGATTTGACGGTTGTAAAATTGCTGAAGTTAGAGGACAAATTGAAGTTCATTTTCATTTTTTAGGACTTTGATACAAGGCATATAAATTTTAATCTGATATATATATTTCCCCAGTCTGCATGGATGCCAATGTTTTTCTGAATTTCCTCTCTGAGTTCAGTCCGTCAGCACATTTTCTTACATCCTGCTGGGAATGTTTTCCACTTACAAAGTTAAACAAATTTTTATCTGTTAATGTGCAATGTAATAATTATTGCTTTCAAACTCAAGTAAAACAGTCACCCTTGTAAAAATTTATTAGCGATCGCGCCGCGATGGCCGCGATCGCGGAGCGATGGCAACGATCGCGGCGCGATTGTGCATATCGCGGCGCGATTTAGATTAATCGCGCCCGCGATAGCGACGCGGTGATCGCGATCGCGGCGAGGTTATAGCGATCGCGGCGCGGTGATCGGGATCGCGACGCGATGATCGCGATCGCGACGCGGTGATCGCGATCGCGACGTGGTGATCGCGATCGCGGCGCGATGATTTTGATCGCGGCGCGATATCAGCGATCGCGATGCAATTGAAGTAAATCGCGCTTGCAATAGCGACGCGATGATCGCGATCGCGGCGTATTGATCGCGATCGCGGCGTGGTGATCGCGATCGCGGCGAAGTTATAGCGATCTCAACGCGATGATCGTGATCGCGGGAAGATGATCGCGATCGCGGCGCAATTTTGAAAAATCGTAACTGCGATCCCAAGGTCAGGATTGCGATGCTGGCGATGAAATCGCGATCGCGGCGAAGTTATAACGTTCTCAGCCCGATGATCGTGATCGCAGGAAGAAGATTACGATCGCGGCGCGATTCAGAAAAATATTATCCGCGATCTCAGAGTCAGGATTGAGATCCTGGCGATGAAATCGCGATCGCAGCGGTATTGTACTTATCGCGGCGTGGTGAACGCGATCGCGGGGAAGATAGAGCGATCGCGGCGAAGTTATAGCGATCTCAACGTGATGATCGTGATCGCGGGAAGATGATCGCGATCGCGGCGCAATTTTGAAAAATCGTATCTGCGATCCCAAGGTTATAGGATTGCGATGCTGGCGATGAAATCGCGATCGCGGCGGAGTTATAACGATCTCAGCCCGATGATCGTGATCGCAGGAAGAAGATTACGATCGCGGCGCGATTCAGAAAAATATTATCCGCGATCTCAAGGTCAGGATGGTGAAGATAGAGCGATCGTGGCGAAGTTATAGCGATCTCAGCGGAATGATCGTGATCGCAGGAAGATGATTGCGATCGCGAAGACAGACAGTTTTTATTTTAGCTCGATGATATTAAACGCTAAGCAGCTGATGGGGTCGTGCGATTTTGAAAAATAGTATCCGCGATGGCAGCGACATTGTACTTATCGCGGCGTGATGATCACGATCGCGGCTTGATTTAGTAAAGTCATGCAAATCCGTGATTTATATGTCAGGACTACGATCCCGGTTTGGTAATCGCGATCGCAGGGGCATTGTACTTACTGCGAAGCGGTGATTGCGATCGCGGTGCGATTTAGTTAAGTTGTAATCGGCGATCGTCGAGTGCCATATTGCTCTCGATCGTGGTGCAGTAATCGCGATCGCCAGGTGGTGATCACGATCAATTCTAATTAAGTTCGCGTCCGCAATCTCAGTGCCATTATCGCGAAGGAGATAACCGAGGATCACAGTTATCGTCGCGATTTCTGTTATAAGTTAGTCGTATGGTTATTATTCTGTTTGAGCTCTCACGTCTTTTACACCCCTTTTAGTCTGGTTACTAGCTCGTCTTGTTATTCCTTATCGTTCGTGACTCGTTAGTTGTTTTTTTTATAACTGGCTATATTTAATTTGGTGTTATCAGGGACCGCCTTTCCCGTTTGTTATGGGCCGTAATTCGCACTGCGTTTGCCTTTGCACCCTTTTTTTCCACACGTTAGTTGATTCACACAGTGCATTGACTCTAAGGTTTCATAATGAAAGCACTTAATATTTTCGTTATTGCTTTGGAAAACTAATCGAGGCTAGTATGCATCCTTTGGCTTACTAACAGGCTTTCTAACTTTCCAGATGGCTCTCAAACTGCCGGGTATTTAGCCTGTGCGAAAACGTACTCGTGAGTCTCGAATGTTTCTAAGTGTCGAAACGGCGTCGACTCTCAGGCTCTATGCCCAAGAAACCACAACCGCTCTACTGCTAAGCCATTCCTGTTTTCCTAATCCCTTGATAATTCTAAATGAAGATATAATACTTTCAAACGATTATATTTAGAAAAAGGGATTTTGAAGAAAATCAAAAAAAAATTCTGATTGCCGTGCAGCTTAGACCCTTCCGGGCTGCCGGTCATATTACTTTATTTTTATATTCCATTATGTTGTTCTTCAAAACTTGCGATTGTGAAAATTATTAGGGCAGGCAAAATAGTAATAATATTATAATAAAACACTGGAAAGTTAAGTAACTAAAAGACTACAGAAATATATCAATATCGGGAGGTCGAACATTCGGAAAAACTATAAGCTTATAATAACAGTCATTTTCAGTTTGTTAGAACTTTATCGGTTTCTAGAGAAGGCACGGTTTTCCTTGTGTTTTTGACCAGAGTTACATTAGCAAAAAGCTAGGAAACCTTTTCTCGCTCACCTCTAATTGAGTCATTTTAAGCCCAAGGATGAATTTCTGTTACGCTCCAGGCCTTAAGCTGCTGTATATAAGGATGTAATCAACATGATTTTTACTTAATGGTCCTTAATAACAGAAATGAATCCTGCATGTACTTGACGGTTTAATCCAGAGTAGTGGGGTTCGATCCATTCAACCAAAATTCCAACCGGTCCGACCGGGAAAATTGGTCCACCTAAAAAGGTGGACCCGTTTTTTTGAAACTTTTCCGGTTGGACCGAACCGATCCATTGAGTTTTGGACCGAAATATTCCGGAAATTTTGGTTGAATGGATCGCGCCCTTGGGGACTGGATTCCAAAATCCGATTTCCCGACACTGCGACGCGGGTGGCCAAGATTCAAGGCTGACGCGTACCTTGAAAAAAAAAAATTGCTCTCAATTTCACTTGTCATGCAATTGGCAATGGCCGTTTATTGCTGTTTAAACATTGGAAAATTTTTCTTAATGATTCTTTTGACATGTTGAAAGTTCAAACAAAGAAACGTACTTAAAAAGGTAAGTCTACTCACTTCTTATTATCACTAAGTTTAATTTTAAACCTAATTAAGGTTAAGCTTGATATTCATTCGGTGTTGCCGATTTTATCCTTTCCGGCACTTTTCATAGTTTATAACACAATTAAGGTTAGCCTTTTTATTAGGCTCCTCAAACAAACAAAAGCTAAAAAACTTCGAGCTACCTTTTAATAGTTCGAGAAAGCAAAACTTCTGATTTTGGAGCCTTCGTTTTTTACCTCATTTTTTTTATATCCTTCGAGGGGTGTAAGTCTTAAGCTACTTGAGCTGGACAACTCAGTGATTTGTCTTGATTTGAATATATCAATACTCTGATTTCGGGAATAACTCTCTTGGTTAACTGGTTTTAATTTCTCAACAGGAAAACCGCTCTGGACGTACTGTGGGGCATAAACATGGCAATATACCAAGAACCATGATGGCCTCTTGAATATTCTGCAGCAACAATTAATCTGGCAAAGACAACAGTTGTGAGTACTCAGTTTGTACATTGTGTAAATTTCAAAGTTAACGTTTAGGCTGAAGACAAAACATGTGGGACGTCACATTAAATTGGCTTAATAAAGAAGTATAGAGAATTTCAGTGAGAATATTTAAGCACGGTAAATGAACATGAAACATATCATTAGCGTGAGGAAAAAAGAAAAAATATTTTTATCCCTAATAGGATGAACCTATCTGAAGACATGGACAAGTGGATCAAAAGAAAAGAAATCAATGCATATAGGCGGTTTCATTATCTCAATACTTCAGGATATAAAACGTTTTACTCTGCTCACACTTAGCTAAAAATAAAAAAACGATTCACTGAACTCTTACATAAGACCTTTCTTTTGAAAATTCATTCCCTATTTAGACCCGTTTAAGTTGAAAATTTAGCTTTATCTTGACATGATTTATACTACCCTGCTTGCAGACTGAGTAGCTTCGATCTTTCCTAGATAAGTTCGGATAAGTTCGGATAAGTTCCGGCCCGTTTTAATTTGTGATGTACGTAATTTTCGGGAAGAAAATAAGGTTAAACTACAAACGAAACTTTCCGATTTTTTATTGATCTGTTTGCCTTCTGAAGCTCGATTGTCATAGGTGAATTTTGTTCTGTTATTTTTGCTTTTTTTATGGCGCCTTAAATTACTTGGATGCATTTTTAGTTCAGGTATATGCAATTAAGTGTTAAGAAAGCTAATTTTTGGTGTACACGGCGTACAAGAAATGTTCTTTCGACTTGCAAAAAAAAAAATTCGGTCGACTGGTTGAATTTTAAAACCAAAGTTGAGATAATATTCCAAAATAAATTTTGCGTAGTATGTCCTTGGTCCGGCCAAACTAGCCAAATAGTGATTGAAAAAGGAAAGCCTGTTTGAAAATTTCCCAGTAACACTGCACTTTATTTATTAAGCAGTGATATAGAAGGCCATAAAATGAAACTTATATTTCATTTGGGAGCTGTAGCATTTAGCAAAGTCAAAAAGCTTGGCAAGCAATGGGCCAAACAAGGAAAACATTACTCTGCACGTGCATTATGACGCACGCTTTTCGGTCGCGGCATGACTTAGACAACATTTTGTGATGGGAGGTGTTTCTTGAGGACGTAAACAAGCGACGACAAATATTTTTTCCCTCTAAACTTTGATTGAATTCATTTAAAATGGTGGCGAATTGACCTTTTCACGGTTTAGTTTCTTCGAGAGACCTAACGTTAGCTCTTTACACAGAAATCTCAGTTTGGTTTCGAATTTTAAGTGAGCAGCCTATAAAAATTATACAGGAATTTAGATCAGATGGTGCTTGGAAGGTTTCTTTTTACGCACTTTTAATGTCGGCTTCCAATTAAAGTAGCCAAAGTGGCCGGAACCACTGGCCGGATCAGGGGCTTTCAAACGGAGCGGTCATTTTCTATGATGCACGATTTTCGGCAAAGCTCAGAAGCTCTCCGTTTGTCACAAGTTAGTAAAATGTTACTGCAACTTTCAGGACAAATTTCAGCTCACTGCTCTTCTTCTGAGATAAGAAATACTCATTTATGTCTTTTTCGTCCGGACCGTGATCGCAACGAGAAATCCGGCCGAAAACCATCTGCGATCGATGACAGCGATCGCGGCGCGATCGTTCCAATCGCGCCGCGAACCTCGGCCAAAAATGCTAAGCGATCGACAACAGCGATCGCTGAGCGATCACTGCGATCTCGCCGCGAAATGCGGCCAAAGACGCTAAGCGATTAATGACAGCGATCGCGGCGCGATCGCTCTCATCGCGCCGCGAAATCCGGCCAAAAACGCTAAGCGATTGATGACAGCGATCGCTCAGCGATCGCTCTCATGGCGCCGCGAAATCCGGCCAAAAACGCTAAGCGATTGATGACAGCGATCGCTCAGCGATCGCTCTCATCGCGCCGCGAAATCCGGCCAAAAACGCTAAGCGATTGATGACAGCGATCGCTCAGCGATCGCTCTCATCGCGCCGCGAAATCCGGCCAAAAACGCTAAGCGATCGACGACAGCGATCGCTGAGCGATCGCTATCATCGCGCCGCGAAATCCGGCCAAAAACGCTAAGCGATTGATGACAGCGATCGCGTCGCGATCGCTCCCATCGCTCCGCGAATAACGCAGCGATCGCGCCGCGAATTCCGGCCAAAAACGCTACGCGATTTTGACAGCGATCGCTAATAAATTTTTACAAGGGCATATGTGAATAAGAGTTATAAACTTCCCAACACAACAAGAGCGAGTCAGAAGATCGATGTTGGAATTGATGGATTCACGAGTAAAAAAGAACCCTGAGAATGAGCTTGACCAGTAGATTCCTTGTAACTGTTAATTTTCATCACATTCGTCTCAAGTCCTCCTCCTTGCACATGTGTTTAATAAGATACCCACAGATCCTTATGGGAACTATATGGCTGCCATCTTTGGTTCTCAACTCTCTTTGTTTATGCAACTGGAGTAGTCTTTCTCAGCTTCCATTCTAAAATAGTATCCCTGGTCAGAGAAAATTCAATGTCGATCCGATCCCAGCAATTGGGGATAGTCAAAAGTCTCCACCACAGGCTGACTTCCTTTATGTTAAATCCCCCAGATGTGCCTGGCTTTCCTCCATCCAGATAAACATTGATAGCTAGGTGCATTACTAACTGTACTGTAACCATGTTAGCTAGGAAGGATTAACCATATTTGTATAGGAAATAGCATGAATTGTAGTGATATTTGGCATAAATGCCAAATATCACATACAAATCATGCTATTATTTGTTTATACTACTACCCGCAATAGTTTTGTAATTTTCACATGTAGGTATTTCAAATTAAGCTGAAATACCACTGCTCTGAGCCAATTGCAGAAATTTCTCATGTAGTAGTATAATTGGCCGGTAATTCTTGTAAATCACAATCTTTCTTTAAGCATTTATCAGTAATGTATTACTAGAACCACTTTCATTATAACTGAATGGTAGATGTGTGTGTGTGAATTTTTTATTAACATAGCACTACACAGGAAATCGCCATGGAATTATGAACATGGAAATTGAATTGAACAACACAGTATGAAATTAACATACTTAAGGGTGATTAAGATCGACATTTAAAAATATGAAGTCATCTACACAGAGAACATGTATAATTCAATAGAAAGATTTTTTTTTCAAATTTCATGACCTTTATCCTATTTCAAAATAATGCTCAACAGTAAACCTAAGGAAACTTGAATGCACTCACTAATCTATGATTACATAATTAGCTAGTACTAATTACCTTAAATGGAGCAAATCACTAATACTCCACCTGGGACATTCTACCCAGTGGTTAAAACTGTTGCATTCAACGAATTGAAGGGTCCGATGCACACTTTTCAACTTGTTTCTTCTCACAGGATTACAAATTGTCCTGTAGTTATCATTTTGGATGCCGTATGATTTCATAGTTTGGAGGCAATCTTGGGCTGACTGGCTGGCTGGCACATCATGTTGGTCACGACAAAATAACATTGACCTACAGGTCATCTTCATAGAGTTGATCGAGTTGAGTGCAGTCTGCATGGATGCCAATGTTTTTCCAAATTTGCACTCTGAGTTCAGTCTGTCAGCACATTTTCTTGCATCCTGCTGGGAATGTTTTCCACTTACAAAGTTAAACAAATTTTTATCTGTTAATGTGCAATGTAAATAATTGCTTTCAAACTCAAGCAAAACAGTCATATGTGAATAAGAGTTATAAACTTCCCAACACAACAAGAGTGAGAGAAGATCGAGTTTGGAATTGATGGATAATTCACGAGTAAGAAAGAACCCTGAAAATGAGCTTGAACAACAGATACCTTGTCACTTTTAATTTTCATCACTTTCATCTCTCCTCCTCCTTGCACATGTGTTTAATATGAACATAGAAATTGAAATAGACTAGTATAAATAACATTATATACTTGAGGGTGATTAAGACATTTAAAAATGTGAAGTCATCTACACAGAGAACATGTATAATTCAGTAGAAAGAATGTTTATTTTTTTTTCAAATTTCATGACCTTTACCCTATTTCAAAATAATGCTCAACAGTAAATCTAAGGAAACTTGAATGCACTCACTAATCTATGATTACTTAATTAGCTAGTACTAATTACCTTAAATAGAGCAAATCACTGAAACTCCACCTGGGACATTCTACCCAGTGGTTAACTGTTGCATTCGATGAAGGGGATGCATACTTTTCGACTCGTTTTTTCTCACAGGATTACAATGTCCTGTAGTTATCATTTTGGATGCCGTATGATTTCATAGTTTGGAGGCAGTCTTGGGCTGACTGGCTGGCTGGCACATCATGTCGGTCACAACAAAAAAACATTGACCTGCAGGAGGTCACCTTCATAGAGTTGATCGAGTTGAATTACAAAAATAATTCACGATGAATGCCTGATGGGCCAGGATGTTGGTTAGCAGTTTACTCATAACTGGATACTCTCCAGTTGTTGTTTGAAAATGGTGGTATAAACTCAAAGATTTCAACTTGTCAGAAACTTACAGTGCGACTACTATAACTGGGGCCACATTAGACAAATATGTTGACCAATCGGATTTTATTACAGGGAAATAATAATACAATCTGAGAAAGTTAGTTGTAAATCATAATTACCATGAAACAAAATTAACAACATGGATCCAAATCAACCAATAACAACCTACAAATGTGACCTTTTGAACCTGCTGAAGAAATTAGCATGTGTTTCCCCATGCCAGAGCTAAGTTAGAGTGAGTGACAGAGGCTAAAAATATAAATGATATTATAGTCATGTATTTTAGACTTGCAGTGGCCTGTTATTGCAAAGCGTGGTAATTAATTAGTGGCGAAGAAATAGCTGGCCACTTGCACTAAGAGGTCACGTGACCAAACTGCCTCCTTTAAACAATGAGTTGAAATCTTGCTGATGCCAAAAATTGATGGAGCGCATGAAAATTATCTTGCACCCGAAATTTGAGAGGAAACGCGTTTAAGGGAGATATTTTATGGCACTTTGGTTTTTCGACAAAGTAGTATGGTTTGTATTGGCCACCATGTAGGAGGGCATACTCTTGCCCTCCAACATGGCAGCCAAAACTACTTTTTGCTTGTATCTTAATTGTTAAAGGTTTGATAGTTACGCTCAGATGTGCTGAAAACAGTACCACATCTTTTCAACAATTTCCTTGAAGTTTATAACTGCAAAATTCCTGTTCAGAAAGAGGTAATTCACAGGTTTAAAAATCACATTTTGGTCATGTGACCAGCTACGAACTTACTAATGGTGTGGGTTTGAAAGCTAAATCACTATTATTTTGTTTAAGATATGACCCACTAATAGTTTTTTGAAGGCAAAATCATATAACTTTCATTTTCATAAAAATGATGTCACATGACCTCTTAGTGCAAATGGCCTGTTGCTGGTAGATGACAAAATAACAGCTTGTGTCAAAGAAATATGTCTCCTTGGTGTTGTATGCAAAGTTTCGAATAGGAAAACATTGTCTGGTGCAACATTTTGCTTTCCTGAAAAACGTTTGCTGTCAATTTTAATGTTGTACTTCAAGTAACTTATTGTTTTTTTATGAGCTGCTGATTGGCCCACAACCAACTTTCTTGAAATGTATTGTTATTTTCCTGTAATCTGATTGGTCAGCTTTATCTAAGTGGCCCCAGTTACAGTAGTCAGAATGTAAGGCTACGTGGATAATTTCCAAAAAAGTGAAATGAATAATTTGTGGAAAATTTGACAGAATTAAGTACAAAATTTGATTATTCAAGACTCCAAAAGATTTCTGTAGAAATTAAAGGTAACTCTCAAGGAAGCTTTCACATTTTGAATTATTCCTGTCCCAGGCAACCAGAAATAAATGTTTTGGGGCAGAAATAAAAGTAAAAATAGTGAATCATATAAAACCTTGGAAGTGCAAGGATTAGGTGACAGCTGTATTATTCTATTCTTCACTATAGTTAAAAGATAATTCAAAGATGTCATATTGTTTGATTTGCCTAAAGCTAGAGATATACTGTATTTATTCGAATAAACACCCATGCAACGTTGAATTAGCGTCCACCTCGAATAAGGGCGGTGTATGACATTTGCAGACTGCAGACCGCAGACTGCAGACTGCAGACTGCAGACTGTAGACTGCAGACCACAGATTGCAGATATATTGTAAATTAAATGACACCAAAAATGTTCCTAATAATAAAGGTGATGTCATCAACATAACATCATGTGAAACTGAGAAAGTAGCCTGGGAACAAGGTTAATATTTTCGCGCTATGTTACATTGGCCTCATTCCCAAGTTGCTGTTAGCTGTTCTTTACCGACACTTTATCAACTCACCCGGCATATCACTAATCACATTGATGCTTTATTCTTCTTTGATTATTGTGAATTGATAATCACAAATAGCAATGCCCACTTAGAATGCCTGTCTAAATAGTAGTCTTCTGTAAAAAAAGTTTTTAGATTGCGAACACTTCCTGCTAACTACATTTACGTCGACAAAAACAACTAGAATAGATCAAGGACATTTAACACCTTTTAAATGACATATTTCATCTTAGCAGTATTTAGGGATATGCCAAATAATCTAAAATGAACAGATCCTACCTGGACTTGACGAATTACCAGAAGTCCAGGTGTTTCTCATCTTGCATTCCAAATCCCTGGTCCTCACACCAGCAATTGGCAATAATCAAAAGTGCAGGTCACCACAGCAGGCTGACTTGTTTATGTCAAATCCACCGGATGTGCCCGGCTTTCCCCCATCTGGACAGAGAACATAGAAAAAATTTTAGTTTTTAAATTTTTTTGTAACCCTACTGATAATACCCTATTTTGCTCAACGGTAAAGCTAAGAAAACTTAAACTCATTTGCTAATCGACCTACTACATGTAATTACGTTAAATGATGCAAATCACTGATCCTCCACCTCAGTTGTCAACAAGGTTAACCAATCGGATTACAGGAAAATATCAATACATTCGAAAAAGTCAGTTGTCAAATATAATTACCGTTACCACAAAACGAAATAAACAACATGGATTAAAATCAGCCAATTACAACCTAGTCAGAGACGTGATCCGACCTTTTGAACCTGCTGAAGAAAGCATGGGTCTCCTCAGAGAGGTCTGTTACAGTGTGTGATGGAGGCAAAAAACATAAACGACAGTTGCATTTTTGACTTGCAGTGGCATGTTATTGCAATGCATGGCAATAGTAGCGAAGAAATTGTGGGTAGATGCAGACAAAACAACAGCTTTTGTCAAAGAAATGTGTTTTCTGGACTTTTGTATGCAACGTTTTAAATAGGAAAACATAATGTCTGGTGAGAAATTTTGCTATCAAAATTAAATTCTGTGCTTTGAGTAACTTATTGTTTTTATGAACTGCTGATTGGCCCACAACCAACCTTCTTGGAATGTATTGTTATTTTCCTGTAATCTGATTGGTCAACTTTGTCTGAAGTGGCCCGATTACAGTAGTTAAACACTGTAAGGCTATATGTAGATAATTTCCAAAAAAAGTGGAATGAATAATTCGTGGAATTGACAGCAAGTACAAAATTTCGTCGTTCAATTAGGCTCCAAAAGATTTCTGTACAAAAGGTAATACTCTCTAGGAAGCTTTCACGTTTTAAATTATTCCTGTCCCAGGCAACTAGAAATAAATGTTTTGGGGCAGAAATAAAAGTAAATTAAAATATATAGTGAATCATATAAAACCTTGGAAGCTCAAGAGGTGACAGCTGTATTTATTATTCTTATTAATAATTTACAAGATAATTCAAAGATGTCATGAATGATGTGCCTAAAACGTTAATGAGATATAAATACGACATACCTCTTGCAAGTTGATGTTAACGTAGCTCAATAACCTCCTGCAGGTATAGGTGTTACCCGGTAAGCAGAATGTCTTTTAAAAAAAGAGAAACAGAACCTTGTACAATGTAAAGGAGGCTTTAAGTAGAGAAATAAAAAAGGTTTATTTTTAAAACGAAAGTATATTACAATTGTAGCTAATTCAGTTAAATTACAGTCCTGCATGTATCACACATCGTGGTGGGTAGGTTAATATAACAAACATTTTAAGAAAGGATTAAGCAGAAAATTATATGATTATAACCTTTTAATGAAAGCTTTCAATAAAAAGTTTATTTCTTAACTGGGAAATGCCTAAAAGATGAATAGATAGTTGTTATGCAGTTGTGTTTTATCTACTGAATGTTACCCACCTGCATGGCCACTTCAATGTTACCTGGGTGCACACATCTCCTATTTCCTTTTTTGCATGCAGAAAAGTTTCCCTTTTCCACCTTTTCGCATGCAACAGAGGAAAGAGCAGACATCTGCATGCAGGCTTGGAGGATGTCACCAACAAAAACTGTTTGCCAAACCTTGTCCTTAATGTTAATTGATGGTCTCACTCTGCTGTACAATTGACATCATGGCAGGTACCAACGTTGTGAAATTTGGGACCTTTCCACACTAGCAGACAAACTTAGAATCGTCTTTAAAACATCTAAACTGAAACTTGCATGGTGACAATGCATGGTGACTTCTGTTTATTGTCATTTACAAGAGGAAGGGAAAATGTTTTTTGAAAAGGCTAACGAAAACGTTTCTGAAGGAATTTTTTTTTTTCGTTGGAAGTTGTGATAGGATGGAAATATTTTACCCGACACCTTTTTGAAATGGCAAGCAAATTAAAATGTATACTTGAGGAAAGATAGTGTTTTTTGAATTATTTTTCGCCTTTAACTTTCTTTAGATGTCATTGAGGCGATATCAAGTGAGAGCCCATTAATAATTTGTATTTTTTTTTAAGTTTTACAGTCCGTTATCGAGTAGAATAACGGTTATTGGTTTTCAGAAACAGGTCTCGCGTGGTGAGCGGTTAATTTACGCAAATAACTGTCCCCAGATAACTTAGTAAGATCTAATATGTTTTCAGCAAAAAACTGCATCGAATTGACTATTTAGCAATTATTGAATGAGGTTGAGTATTATGTGAAAATATTATGCAGATCGAGGAGTATTTTAGGTGGATAACCTCCTCCGAGATCTGCATTATTCTTCATATCATATGAAAGCCGAATTCAGTAATTGTTAATATTATTCATTCAAAATATATCTAAGTTCTTAGCAAATTTTTCATCCTCCCAGACTTTCTTCTAAACTTAGGTCTATTTCTTGGCACGGTTTCAGGATATTAATAGATGTTTCCTTGCAGATACTCCTGAAAACATCGAAAACATCCATTGAGCAATATGCTTTGCGTAATCTTGGATTTCTTCCGTTCAGTTTTAGTCAGAAATTCAGCTATTTCATCTTCGGATAGCCGTGAACGCCATTTTTTAGTTCACTCGTGAATAAGGAGCTACTGTAGGTACTCTGGGTACAGAGGTTTCTTTCCCGTACGGGGACACGTCTTTTGCCGAAGGGTCACTAGAAAGACTTGACAGAAACCGCAAAAATGGTCTCATAACTAAATAAAGTGAGTTAATTTAACCAAAAATATTGGTCATTCTTACTTAAAAGAAACTAGTTAAAACTACCATTTATTAATGGTTAAAACAACATAAATATTGAACTAAAAACAACCAAACAAAAAGGTCAAAATAACCCTGTTGATATTCATTTTAACTGCTTTAAAACTAGTTATTTCAAATCAAAAGAATCCAGTTATTTCAAACCAATCTAAATTGGTCAATCTGACTAAAACAAAAGGATTCTCTCAGATGCATTTTGCAACAATTTTCATTGGTTATTTTAACTAGTCAAATTTTTACAGTGCATGCAAAGTCTCTTGCATCCGGTCCAGGGGCCCGTTTCTCGAAGCTCCCGGTAATTACCGGGCCCGTTAAGCTGTTTTGTTTTCCATTTTAGAAGGGAGTTTTAGAAGTTTTGAAAATTATGCAGTAGAGTTATTAGCTAACGAAACAAAATGGACTTCATTAGAGGACAGAACACACCCTACTTTTCTTGAGACTTTGATTCAAAAATATGATTCCAGGCCCGTTAAGTTACCGGGACTTTCGAGAAACGGGCCCCAGGCGGGATAAGTGGATAAGTCTATGGGGAGGTTAGTCACGTTCGCAGCCGTTATTAGGGTTGTCACGCAACGCTCCTCCCCACCAACGGCTGCGAAGGAGACTACGGGGAGGTAAGATTGTTAAGAATTTAAGACGGAATCCATCAGGAAATTGAGTAATTTTAATTTTCAGTGGACAAAAACATTGTACCAGAATCATTTAAAGAATTTTGCATTCTTTTTCACATTTTTCAAGGGCTAAAGATGTAATAAATCATCTGTAGTAACACCAAAGAAAATTTCTCATGGAAGTCCGAGAAAACGAATGTCAGACTTCACAAGAATTGTGATTACACAGGTGAAATTCTGAAAATTTCATGTGTAAGATGTAATTTTGTAAAATTTGACATTCGTTTTCTCGGGCTCCGATAAGAATATTTTTTGGTGTTACTTCAGATGATTTATTACATCTTTAGCCCTTGAAAATGTAAGAAAGAATGCATTTAATATGCTGTAAATTATTCTGGTACAAGATTTTTGTCCATTGAAAACCAAAATTACTCAGTGTCCTGGTGGATTCCGTCTTAAAAATAGTTTGAATGACTAAAAAGTCATTATTGAATAAGACTGAGTATCATGTGAAGTTATGCAGATCTCGGCGGCTGTTTTCATTCCACTGATAACATCCTCCTCGAACTGCATAATGGTTTATATCATTCAATAAGTGAATATTCTACAGCGCTTGCGTTGGTTATGAGATTTCAGTTAGCCAACGAAACGCGTGATATGCGAACGTTCTGTTTCATTTCTCAGGGGCTGCCCATACCTCTTGGGATCCACTGCATGGTTACCGGCCCAAAATGGTGTTCCGTTCACGCCGTAAGTACCCGATATGCAACTGTGTACATAGTTACTCCATTTCTCCCTGTCAGACGCCATGTTTTAAAAGCATGCGCTTTGCAACGATTTCAAAGCCTTGGATGGCCACAGAACTAACAAAAACGGTGTGCACACAGGGGCCCGGCGCCCACTTTCATGCCCGAGCCTTGTACTCGGGCACCGGTACCGTGTCCGAATTCTAGCGTGGGTGTGCTTGAGAAAAGGGTGTGTTCACATTAGTGCCCAGCGAGTACCGTACTTTGGCACCAAGTGTGAAGGCTGCCTTACTTTTCCGCGTACAACAAAGGTAATAGGACACGTCTGATCGCACGCAGGCCTTTGTTCCATTGATGTCGAATTCCGATTTTAATGAAACAGAACAGTTTTTTGTGTTGGCATAAAAACTGAAGCTTTCTGGTATGCTGTATACGTAGACATACGGACATATTCAGGTTTATCCTAATTTATCTTATCATTGCATCTTATGTTCCGCAAGGAAAAAGGGAAAAGCCTTCGTTCGAACAAACTGCTGAAACTGGAATGCTTTCGAAAGCTGGCAAAGAGGAAGAAGTTGTTGAGACAGTGTTACCTGTGAAAGCCGCTAAAAAAGAGGTTGTAGTAGAGCCTGAGGATGAAACTGAAGTTGAAGACAATACTTATGTTGGCGAAAGCAGAATTGTCATTACAAGGTATATACCGTTTGAATAAAATTCAGTGGAACCTCCGATGACGGCAACGGCAGCGAATAGATAAGATTTGATAACTTTATTACATCACCTCAGGATATCTCAAATGATAAAAAAAGTATTTACAAAATTATTGATAATCACTTATAAAATTGAGCGAAATAAATATTGCAAAAAGCTAAGACTACGTAAGGTATATATATGTACAGTACATATCAAAAAGAAAAAAAATTAAAACAAGACATTTTGCTGCATCGCAACATCGTGATTAGCTAATAAATAATTCACGTGATAACGGTTGTCGCTAATGCCATTAAAGATTTCCGATAGTTCTCACAAACCATTTGGATCAGGTTTCGATGATTTTAAAACGATTAAGACCGGCCTTAGAGGCGTTGATACTTGCTAAACATCAGACTGCTTATGGTAGCTGGTTACAATATTTGATAATCTATTTCTAAAGAAGTCATGCGCTGATCTTAAGGAATGATGCGAAATGACTGGGAGATTGCGCGTGTGGTATGCTGAATTTTTCCTGAACCCTGAACATATTTTGGCTGTAATCTACCAAGCCTTTCATGATTTTGAAGGTCTCAATTAAGTCACCACGCCTTCTGCATTTCGGTAAAATTGCTAATCTGATACGCTGTAACCTTTGTACGATAAGGGAGTAGACCCATGCCTTCGAAAAGTTACTCACAAAGTACATTTGTGTAAAGGTGCCTCCGAGGCATTACTTGTCGACCTCTGCTGAGTCGTTTAACGCTTCAGTTTTGTGAAACTGGTGATAAAAGAAGCCCTATACCTATAGCAAGCTTGAACATTTTACCTCAATAGAGAGAAACATTCTTGTTCCGCGCGAGATCAGATACTGTGACGTCTCGTTTTCGATAGCTTTTTCTTTTTCTCCCTTCCCCTGAGAGAAATCGACCTTTCCTCTCTGGAGAGCGTTTTTTAAAAGGTCGCGTTTTAGCGAGTGTTTAATTCTGATATGGGTTATATTTGTAGACGGAAGACTAATTCCACGAAAAAAGATGCTTTTTCAAAGAACCGAAAAAGGCGTCTGCTCTCGCATGCTTGGATACGTGTGGACGCGCCTAATGTTTTTAATGTCTTTTATTGTTATTTTGCACGGGTGGGTGCACCGTATGCACTCAACATCTACAACATACCTTTTGCGTAGAGGTTCAAAAAGTCTATATTTTATCCGGCGTTTTTAATTTCTAGCGTTTGCGAAAATTGCTAGGACAACAATTATACGTTCTTTTCCGTGTGCTTATTTTCACCGAAATAGTAAGCATAATTATACATCGCGGACAAGCATCTCACTGAACGTCGCTGAGTCAAAATTTGTTAAATGTTCTGTTTTTCACAATGGAGAATTGTTTGAAATTCGACAACGACAGACTTTGTTTAGCCGGTTTCTTTGCTCTACGCTAAGGGTAAGTTATCCTAGTTAACATTATATTTATGTTCTTGTAGGACGATTTTTTTGCCTCGAACTCGTCATTTAGTAGAAGACTAGTATTGACCCGTGCACTGCGTGCAACAAATCCATTATTGTCCAGTCTCTGTCCCCTATGCCTCCAAAAAAATTACATATTATATTCTCCATTTTATTGTAGATTTTACTCGAACATTGAACTACCATAAGCTATGTTTTGAAAGCAACCGACTTTTTTAAATTTTGACTCATTGCAGAGGAAAAGTGTCGAGTAAAGGTAGCCACTGGGCCCTCAATTTAGGGGCTGTCCATCTTATATTCCATCCAAATGCTGTGTCTGAGCCTACGTCAATACTGGTCTACCGATGGAAATCCTACGGTGGCCCACAAGTGCACACCGAATTCCAGAAAGTCACACCGAATTCAAATAACTCACACCGAATTCAAATAACTCACACCGAATTCAAATAACTCACACCGAATGCAAATAACTCACACCGAATTCAAATAACTCACACCGAATTCAAATAACTCACACCGAATTCGAATAAACTCACACCGAATTCGAATAAACTCACACCGAATTCAAATAACTCACACCGAATTCAAATAACTCACACCGAATTCAAATAACTCACACCGAATGCAAATAACTCACACCGAATTCAAATAACTCACACCGAATTCAAATAACTCACACCGAATTCAAATAAGTCACACCGAATTCAAATAACTCACACCGAATTCGAATAAACTCACACCGAATTCGAATAAACTCACACCGAATACAAGTAACGAGCGACGCCTGGGTGCGAGTAGTGAGGTGACCAATCCCGGTATCCTCTTGGCTTCTTCTTCCCGCGATTTCAAGATGGCGGCGGCAAACTCAACAACATCGCTAACATGTGAAGTTTGCAGAGCAACAGTGACGCTTTACAGCAAGTTTTGTGCCACCTGTGGTGCTGAGCTTGATATAGAAACACAAGCACTGAAATATTATTTCAACGAAGGATACGAGTATGAGGTTATTCTGTGCTTTTTGCTGAAATACCACGGAATAGAAATGAGCCTGCGAACGCTCAAGGAGAGATTCAAGTCACTTGGGCTTCGACGACGGAACCTATTGGATTCAAATGACCAGGATATCAGAGCTAGAATACAGGAGGAGTTAGATGGGCCTTGTTGCTTAAAGGGGTACAGGAGCATGTGGCATACTTTGCGCCGTGAGGGTTATCAGGTGTCGAGGCAAGCAGTGGCGACATGCTTACAAGAAATGGACCCTGAGGGGTGCGAACGAAGACGAAGGCGGAAGCTCAAAAGAAGAGTTTACACTAATCCAGGGCCGAACTACTGTTGGCATATTGATGGCTATGACAAATTGAAACCTGACGGGTTCCCGATCCATGGCTGTATTGACGGTTACAGCCGAAAGATAATATGGTTAAGATTGGACAGAACAAACAATAATCCCGTAGTGATCGGGAGATATTATATGGATGCTGTGAAGGAATACGGAGGATGCCCCATGAAGGTTAGAACTGACTGGGGCACTGAAAACGGCCTTGTAGCAGCAGCACAATGCTATTTCATTGGCAATGATCTGGCACATATTTATGGAACCTCACCTCACAACCAACGAATAGAAGGGTGGTGGTCGTACCTAAGACAACACTTAACTACTTGGTGGATGAACTTTTTCAAGGACTTACTGGAACAACAAGTCTTCACTACTGGTAATGAACTACAGATGGAGTGCTTGTGGTTCTGTTTTTCCGGGCTCATTCAGCAAGATTTGGATAGCGTAAAAGTACACTGGAACAGCCACTACATCAGAGAGTCGCGCCATGACACTGTAAAAGGAAGACCCAATGAGTTGTTTTACCTACCTGAACTGCGCAATACTGAGGACTTTCTTGCTCCTGTCAGTGCACAGCAGTGTGACTATATCACAGATAATTACCTTCCCCTTGCAGAGAGCACCAATGAATACCAGGAGTATTTTCAGTATGCCTTTCAAGCTGCAGGTCTTTCCAACCCCAAAACTGGCGGGAAGCCTTAGACTTGTACCATAATCTTTACAGGTATGCATCCAGTTGACTATTTCAGAGTCAGACACACCTGCCCTGACTCATATTTATTTGAATGGTAATGAAGATCGGCAAGACAAAATGATGTATACGTAATTTTCTCTTGAGATCAGATACCAAGTTTGGTTTCAGAAGATACACTCGTTTCAAATCTGTATTATTAAAATTGTTCTTGTATGTGGGGCAAACGTGTCTGATTGTCCAACTGGAAGCTACGACACCAGATTGGTTTTCCTTCACTGCCAGGCAACCAAACTTCTGTTAAGTTGTCTTGGGTTCTGTGACCGTGTAAGGTCGAGTAAAAACAGACTAGTACGTTTACAAACAACAACAACATGGATTCTATTTATTCTTATCTGTCACATGACTAGAGCATTCCAAATATGGGCAACATTACATGTAGGTACGAAATGTTTTCGTCATGGGTCATTTTTTGCCTCCATAACATAACGACAACGAAGCCCTTTGTAAATGTAAACATAAGACTTTCTTCAAAAGGTTGTCAAACTGTTCTTTCATTGTTTTTTATTGTTGGTAACAGAAAGATCTGAGTTCTTTAAATACAGTAAAAACCGGCGTGTAAGAACCTATTTCAGAATCTGTTTAGCCTAATGTCCTGGTAAGCACCATTTACATAAGAACCTGTTTAGGCTAACTTGCAAAAATCTAGGTTCTTATATGCGGATATTTACTGTAGGTAACATCTCCTTCGTCAACGTTTTATGTGAAACAATTATCTTGTAGTAACAGTAACAATAACATATATTAGACACTAAAAGCACTTTCTGTTTGATTTACAAGAGTGTTTCATGCAGCATTCTTAGCCCTTTACAGTTTATGGAATATAATATCTTTTGCAGCCCTACTGACATTTCTCTACATCCAGAAATGTTTTCTCTCCCCTGGTAAACTAAACAACTGGACTTGGTCGTTAATGGTTAAGAAATCTCAAGAGCTTTGCAGCATTACCCGGGTAACACTTATCATAAAGTACTGTAACATTCAACTAATTTAGTAGTAAGCATTACTGCCTACCACACCAATGTCAACTTACTTACTGATACTAACAAACTGAAACTAGAGTGGTTTTACATAACCCGTGAAACACTGTGTGAAAATTACTGTGTAATACTACAAAGTAAGCAAAAGGAAACAATGCAGTTAGTGTCTAATAGTGCGTACTAGACTACTATTATTTTCACGAGTTAGGTAAAGTCACTCCAAAACATACAGCTTGTAAAAAGCCCTTCCCAAGCCCCAATGTTATATTAACAGGAACTAGTCACAATGAATTAACATGAACTAACTTATAAAAATTTGTACATACACTGAAAATTAAAACTTGTCCCAAGAATGCAAAAACAATACTTGTGAACAGTCAATAATTTTCTTGTTCTATCACTAACTTTTGTTACATGTGACCATTTTGTCACTTTTCAGTCAGTCGAAACCAACTGTGAGCAAGGCATGCCTTTTCTTTAAAATTCTTCAGGTAACAATGCAGGTAACTACAAAGAATATAGCTGCTTTATAAACATTTTAAACTCTTGTCAGTTCTGCTGGTAAATGGGAAATGTTTAAAACTCGTGATAAAAGTCTAGTCAGCCAACACAAGAAAAATTTGAAATTCTCTGAGTTAGTTATACAAAGCTGTCAATGCAATAAAACATATTTACTTTACTCTGTCCAAAGTCCTTGCATTTGTAAATTGCAAAATTAGAATACATTTTAAACTGCTTTGGGTCGGTCATGTGGCTGACTGGGTCTTCACTAAGGCTGTGTGGCCAATGAAATGCACTAACCCGACTACCACCCACAGCATCCTTTTTGCATGCAGCAACATTGTAAAAAAAAAATACAATGAACTGCATCAGTGACATTCCTCAATGTTTCGACTGGTCACTCAAAAACTTAACAAACATGTCACTAAGCAGTTTCAATTCAGCGTAGTAAAACCAAAACAAATATACAATTACTGTCGCCAATCACGACAAATGCAAACCATGAAACAATGAACCAACCACAACTCGGCAAACACATACAAATGTTTTCAAGTTTTGGGTTCACTGCTGAGAAACTAACATGTTTTGCTAATCAATTGCAGAGTACTGTCAAAGAAAACCTGAAATTCATTTCGAGACTCGGGTGAAAACCATTCTATACCTTAACCTGTCACTTCACTCTGTCCAAAGTCTATGCATTTCCAAATGCATTTCCTTTGCACATGGCAAGTAGTAAGACATGTTTAAACTGTTCTGGGGTTTTCATGTGGGAGACTGGAAATGTGATTTCCTTGCTGCAGGCTGCCACACGGGGAAAGCAGATTGTGTGATTAGGATTTCTTGTGAAGCAATCATGGTCGAAGAGGGCAGTGACATTCAGCGGCTCTCCATTTAAGGGGCGGTACTTTTGGCCTGTCAGCCACCCCAATACACCAGATGGTGTGGTGTCCATGGACTGAAATCGCTCCACTTCGCTACTTTCAGTGTTCGTGTCATTGAAGTCCTTCCATGCTACTGGCTCGGAATAGCCAGTTATTTGTTCATCTTCCAATGACATCAGAAAATCTTGTAGGTTGTCAATGACTGCCTCTTCAAGTGGTCGTTTTGACGAGCCCTGTTCCGAGTAGCTTGGATTGACAAGCGAAAAGACATAATTGGCATCTACCACCTGATTTGAACCTTTCACAAAAAGAGGCTTGCATAAAGAAGCATTGCCCCTAATGACATCATATGCACCATACAGCTTCAGACCTTCACAAAATTGTTTCATGTACAGCAAACGCTTGGTCATAATGCTTAGTTGCATTGTTCCAATGACATCCTCTTTGTGGTCATGATCAATGATGCCAGTGTATCCATGGTCAACAATTACATCACACAAAGCACCTTCAAATGTGTCACAAGCTCTTACTGCGTCGAATAGCTCTTTGTCCTTTGCAGTGAAATGCCTGTCAACATCTAGGTTGCCAATGTTCACATCAGGGTCCAACATCAACTGGTACACACTCTCATCCAAGAAAGATGGCGCTGGTCCTCCTTGAGCCAAAGACACTGCAATGATTTCCCCACAGGTTTTGGAACTTTTGTTATGAACATTGTACAGTGAATTTATGGGGGCTCCATCTGGAAACACTGCCATCCCCATATCATTAATCAACTGTGCCAGAAATTCTTGCGATAATGCACCGCTGTCTACACCATTCTCTCCACTATAGCGCACTCTTAGCACTTTTTCAGGAGACGATCTGTTGGCTTCTCTTTGCCACAGGGACAAAACTCTAGGAAATGGGGACCCTCTTCTAGAAACAATAAAAAACTGACCATCTTGGTCAACCTTTTGAGACAGGGACTTAATTACACTTGAAATATCTTGATGGATAGTACCCATTGACATGTTGTCATCTTTCCCATCCTCCATGTTCTCGACAGCGTCAATCATGTCAATGGATAACTCATTGTCAAACTCCCTTTGTAACTCAATTGCAATTTTCTCATCACTAGCAAACACAGCAGATGCATCAGGCTCTTCATCAGTTGTCAAGCTTTTCAGTCGCTTCTTCTCTGGCTCCTCAACCAGCTCATCAGTATCTCTATCTGATTCACTATTTAGGTCAAAGTGAAAGTCACTAAGCTTGCATAGGTACAACACAATTTTGTTGTAGTCCTTTCCAGTTTCTTCTTTGTATCGTTTGCGGGAAAAAAATCTCTTTACTGGCAGATGAACCTGGAAGAAACTGGGCTTCTTCACCATTTTCAAGTAGAAGAATGTAGTCTTCGTTCTCATCATAGAGGTCGCTGTTAAAGGCTCTCCACTTTTCCACAGCTTTCTGCAGGATGACTTTGTAGGTGGCTTTGTTGGACACTCTCAAAGCAAGACGCTTGCCTCTCTTTGGTTTGATACACACGTTCTTGTCACTCCATACCATGAGCCCAATGTTGATCTGCACTTCTATCTCTTTGTCACTTGCACTTCCAGCCTTTTTGCTTACAATGGATTTCCACTGTTGGCCTTTCAGTTTTTTGAACATATTGAAAGATTTCACGTGACAAGTTGAAGCGTGACAAGTTGAAGCGCATGATGTGGATGAATGGCCTAAGAGTAAAGATGACAATACTCATTACTCCCTAAGTGATTAATTGGAGGTAGCAAATGTGATATAGTGACAAAGAGAGTAATAATATTCACAAAGTTATAACATAAAATCTCTGGTCCTCTAAAATTCAGACTTGTGACAATTTTATCCTGGTTACAGCATCTGATGATTCATACAGTAGCACTTGGCAACTGTTGTGTAGCATGAAGTGACAAGAAGCATCACCATAATTCAGCATTTTGTTAGGTTTACCACTCACCATTGCTCATTGGTCATTGGTCATTTAGAGCATTGTATATATGGTGTGACTGATTGTGTGACTGAGAATAATTTGTGCATAACAAGGGATCATGAGTTGTGTTAATTGTATTTCAGTGTAAACAAATTACCGGTACTGGTAGTGTGTTTTTAACATTACCCATGGCTGGTTATTACAATCGGTATTATGAAAAAATTATGGCTAATTATACACAATATAAATAACTTACCCGTTGCACGCAGTTCATTAGATTGCTCTTGGGAAGAATGAGCTAATGGAAAAAAAATTATTAAGAAAATATTAAGTCTAAAAGATCACTATAAAAGTTCCAGTATTCCTTCATTACAAAAGAATGTGCATTTCCAGAAAATAACCATACCCCCCCCCCGGAAGGTTTTTGTTTTGCACCCCCCCCCAGGAAATTCCACTTTAGCATCATACTTTTCTTCTAAAATTTTGGGGCTTAAAACCCCCCTCCCCCTAGGAATATCCGAGACCTTCAATGGGGTGGTTATGGATTTTTCTGGAACTGTACAATATATTATTTTATAATTTGATCAATCATATACATCTAAGTCTACTGCATCTAACAGGAATTCAAATCAGCAAATCAATCAATTACAATAGCAATAATTACTATAAAAATGTTCAGTGCAATTGTACCTGAATTTCCTGGAGTTGTGGCAGTGCTGCACCGACCTAGAATAATTTTATGCAATAAACACATAGTTACAAACAAAGATAATGCAATAGCCCATTGATAGGATAGGACAAAGCTCTTAAAAGCTTGTGATTTATTGGTTTTGCATTACACTGTTCACAGTCCTCTATTTTCCCGTAAGATTGTCGCGAATGTTACGAGCGGCCGTCTCCCACCCCCACCCCCACCCTTCCTGACGCCCGTCCCTAAGTGTTTAGAGGACGCGTTCGCCTAAAAAACAAGATGGCGGCTACTCGTATAAACAATTGCAATCGCGACGATCTTACAGGAAAATAGAGGACTGTGAACAGTCTATGCCCCCATTGAAATGACCTCTAATGTGTATCAAAATTGTGACTTGTGCAATCCTCTATTATAAAAATCGCATCTGCATGGTTGCGCTTTTAAACATAAGGATACATTTCATTTATATTTTCATTCCACGACTATCCCCTATCCAAAGTGAGTCAACACAGTGCTCGACTTTCAGAAAAAAAATCTTGGGGCCAGCTGGCCCCCAAGTTTTCATTTTTTGTCGCCAGAACAAGTATTCTGGTTGCCAAAAATTATATTTAAGAATTAATGGATTTAGTTGTGTGAAGGATAACGGATTATCGTTAGTGTACGTTTTCCCAAAGAAGATAGTCACCTATCTTGGGGGCCAGGTTGGCGACCAGGGGTGAAAATTTGGTCGCCACTGAGTAAAAGCTGGGCGCATTGGCGACCCCACGGGTCGCAACGTCGAGCCCTGCAACAGACGAGGGAATCACCGCTGTATAGGTGTAGCTGCTTAAGTCTGTAAATTACGGTATGAAAGGCTTGTATACACTTACCTGCACCACACTTGGAGCAAAAATTGTCCCCTTCTTCCAACGCACATCCACAGCTCGAGCAGAACATGGCGGGAGCGGGAAGAACTCCAGGGAAGAAGAATAAGAAGAAGAGGATACCGGGATTGGTACCAGGATACCTTGCAGTCACTTGACTGCTCGTACCCAGGCGTCGCTCGTTACTTGAATTCGGTGTGAGTTTATTCGAATTCGGTGTGAGTTATTCGAATTCGGTGTGAGTTTATTCGAATTCGGTGTGAGTTTATTCGAATTCGGTGTGAGTTATTTGAATTCGGTGTGACTTATTTGAATTCGGTGTGACTTATTTGAATTCGGTGTGAGTTATTTGAATTCGGTGTGACTTATTTGAATTCGGTGTGACTTATTTGAATTCGGTGTGACTTATTTGAATTCGGTGTGACTTATTTGAGTTCGGTGTGACTTATTTGAATTTGGTGTGACTTTCGGTGTGAGTTATTTGAATTCGGTGTGAGTTATTTGAATTCGGTGTGACTTTCTGGAATTCGGTGTGCACTTGTGGGCCACCGTAAAATCCAGTGTCTGCTCACCCCCACTACAGGAACATGAGGCCATTGTCAGCAATGTTATTGAACTATCTTCCCACGGTGGCCAACGCCTGCAATTCAATACCATGGTGACTTTGTCGCTCTCTCACAGCGCACCGGAACTACGGGGCTACGAAGTGGTAATAAAACGGCAGATTAACAAGGAGACCAATGAATGGGAAGACGTGAGTGGAACCAAGGACTTACGCTGTCGCCAAGGTAATGTGGTCAGGGACTTAAGGCAACTATAGAGAACCGTTTGGCAGACCCTGTTTCCCTAAGCGGGAGGCGGTGTTCGTCATCCGTATTGCTGAAGGGTTTGTTTTGTTTTTAGTTTTTTTGAGATAGTGTTCATATCAAGAATTGCAGTTGCGATTGCGCTCTCGATCTGAATCTTGTTTCCAGTCTTGATTTCTATGACGTCAGTCTTTTTTACATTGCAAAGGAAGTAAAAAAGGGCATAATTATTATGATAGTTTTACTTGTATTTTTTGTCGGTAACAGACATCGAAGATGGGCGCCCTTCTCACAAGGATATACCAGACCTTTTATTCCCCGTTGCTCAAGCTGACATAAATGAGTGCTCAACATATGCAGTGGTTTACCGTCTCAAATCTTCTCCGCCTTACACCATCACATCTACTGGCGGTTTATTCATTCATCCTGATTATCCAGGCGTGACGGTGACAATCCCCGAGAATGCTGTTGCACCCGAGTCACCGTTTACCCTGGAGTTCAAGGTTGGTGCATGTGATTCAAAAGGTCCATTTATAAAGAAAGTATCATCAAAAAGGCTTTTTAAAGTGATACGGTTTTTTTAAAAAATGACGATCTAATTATGACCAGTCTAGAGGGCTTGACTGAAAAATCGTTTACTGAATATTTGTAGAGATCTTTTTGTTACTTAAATTACGTTATCTTTTTATTTATCGTATGGGGAATTCACGTCAATTTTAAAGCCTAAAGAATACATGAAATTAACTGCTGATGATTACTCTTTTAAATGGTACAGGTGCAAGAAGTTCCAAATGAAGAATTTAAAGGGGAAGATGTATTTCTTGGACCTATTCTGCGAATTAAATTCCTTGGGGTTATCCAGTTCTTTAGACCTGTTACTATTCAGCTACCAGTTTCTCTTCGAGATCGACAGGACTTTAAACCAGATCCCACTAAATGCCGTGTGAGAGTGTTGTTCCTGAATCGCGAGGAGGAAAAAAAGGAATGAGTTGAACTCACTGATCTAGTGAAACCTACACAGTTTGACGGGAGTTTTGTTAGGATCCAGGTCCAACGATTTTCTAGGTAAAGAAGCTTAAGAAATCATTTAGTTATTTAGAATAGATGGACGTTTTTAAAAGCAACTGTTTAACAGATTCAACAATGGTAAGTGTTAGTTCAACTTCATTCAACATTGTTGGACGCAGCAGGTTAGATGTGTTTTATGGTGTTGGATGCTGTTGGATGAAGTTTGAGTTCGCCTGTCCACAGACGTTTTCTTCCTTCCCCACCTCCACCCCAAACCCCTGGCGCTTGAACACAATAAATTCCCCTGCTGTTTTTATTTCCATATGTGAGCTCGACGATCTACAAAAAGAAAATCGATGGTCTGTGTACAGGCTCGGTTTGCGTGAGTTAAACCTGTATACTGGTATGCGATGGACCATGTCGCAACATGGATTAAACAAAGGCTTTTTTAGTTTCCCATTTTCGAAAAATAATAAGCTCAGAACTTAAACTCCCCATGCGACATATTGGACAGTTTTAGGTTTAGGTTTTTGGATTTGTTTGGAAGCTCAGTTTAATAAGGAGTGGGTGTTTAGGTATTCCGTAAAATGCATCCAGGAAGTTACCAAAAATGACAATTTTTCTTTAAAATTTTATTTTTCATGCTGTATCCCACTCAGGATAGATATTTTTCAGGTGGTTTGCACAAAATTGAAACTCCAAAAATATTCTCCAAGTCTTCTCACTCTAGTTGTGGAAAAGAGGTTGACGGCTCATGAACGAAGTGCTTACTGGCTTTCTTTTCACTCAACACGTTAAGATAAGCTCTTACTAGTTTCTCTTTAAAAAAGTACTGGCACTCCCTATCAGACGGCGATTACGTAGCACTCTGCTCAAATTTTATGTGTGCCATTTCAAGGCTCATAGCAACTCCCTTCAATCTGGCTCTCACTCTTTAATATTTGATTCACTAACCAGATATTCCTATCTTCTCGACTGGCGTCAAGAAAACTCCAGTGTCGAAAGACTTGGAATTATTGGTTACATGACCCGATTGATAAGGAAACCGCGGAGACCAGCAAGTTTCTTCGCTTACTTTCGTCCGGATTTTCCTGAAATTTTGCGCCTTATTTGTTGTCATACACAACTTACTCATGCGGTGATACAGGATCTTGAAAATAGAGACGTGATATATGCTGATGGCAGTTCGAAGCAAGATATGATACCAGGAGAGGACAAGGCATTTGTTTTTGTATCAGGAGGAATATGTCCATTCGATGATGAGGACGTGGATGATGTTTACCTCAGGTAAGCTTGTTTTACACATCACATGCCCATGCAAGAACAAGGCCAGGAGCGCATCCCATCTTTCAAGCTACACAAATTCTTCTCCCCCCACCCCCACCACAGTAGAACCGCTTTGTAATTGAATAATCATGTGAATCGGTGGTTAAGTATCCTTTTGACTTTGGCAGGAAGTTACTTGAAGATTTTCATTTTTTATACCACATGTAACGTCTCTCAACTTTCAACGAAGTAACCGGCCTCATGCTCTCATGCTACAGGCAACCGTAGGACGCCGGTAGGGAGTAAAAATGTTTCCGGCATGTTTTTTACCTATCTTGTTGATTCCGAATTCATCCCAGTCGCCAAAATTAAAAAATGAAATGCAAATTGAATAAGTAAGGCCTTTGTCTTCATTATTTATTAAGCTTACTCTAAGAGAACCGTTATTACGGCATGAATGTTTTTGGTTTACATTTGAACAGGCTATTAGAAGACGAGTTCAAGACTGAATTGCGAGTTCGTGTTGTTAAATACGAAGACCCAGCAAAAATAGAGTTCCATAACACCTTGACAACTACAGGAAGAAAGAGTCTGTTGTGTAAATTTCACTTGCCCATCCAGAACGTTCCACTTGCGGTTAGTAGATTTAGATTTCACATTATTAAGTTGTATACATTGATGTCATATCACTTTTTCATTTTTGTCAGCATTAAACCCTCTTAAAATGTATAAAGTTGCAATGAAAAGCCTCTGACAATGAGCATTATCGAGGCCTTTTAGTGACGTTTTGAGACCGAGAATATTAGTGGGAAAAATAGAACATTAGGGTGGAGTATTTTAGTGGGGAAACAAAAGGATTTTTAGCGCAACACAGCATTTCAACATTGTTTCGAATGGTTGCAAAATTGTTCCAACATTCCAACGCTTTGTTGCGCTAAAAATTGTCGTTGCGAATCGTCCCGTGTAACATCGCCCTTAGAGGTTAAGGTTAGGGTTTTGGTTTTCGTTTGCTCTAGGGTTAGGGTCAGGTGACTCATATACGCTTAATTCTCGCCGTATTCCCTGGGTACTTTGAAGGTGTTTAGTTAACTCGTATACCTTATGTCTCAGCATTACTAGTTCGTTTGCTAAGGAAAACCTCCAGGTAGATACTCCTGATAATAGAATTATTTGACCGTGACTGGTAATCCAGGTGCATGTACGCTGAAAGTCTCTACCTTTTATGCCTTTTCAGGCCCGTCACGGTTTGATGGAGCTTGCGCAACAACCTGGTAAGTTTTTGTTTCTTATTTCCACTTATTTCCTTAAAGTTCATTTCGACAAGGCATTGTCCATCCTCAATAATTAAGGTCTATAAGGTCGGCTTGTCTTAGCCAAAAGTTCAGAGCTCGGTCCTTCGCGTATTGAAGCCTCTAAACTGAAAACATTTAAGTCTGGAACTTTGTTGAATTAAGCTGCATTAGGCTGTATAGAAGAACATCACACTGCTCTAAGGCAAGAAAACCAGCCTGGATAACGTCAATTATTTTAAGATTGCGGTGTTTAAAAGCTCACTTCCATTCTGTGTGACTTTGGCATTATCAAAAGTCAGTTGTAAGCTTACATGCAAACTCGTTTACCAAGTTACTTAACAGTGACTTAAGAAGGTCTTGATAAGCTACACAGTCAATTTTTGTACCAATAGGTGGTCAGTGAAGTCTTAGGCCTAGGCGAGACGTTGAACTTTTCATGAGACTAACCAGGCTCTAATTGGGTCGTTCACAATAAGTTAAGATCGTCTGTTGGGTCAGACTTCGAACTTCGGACGTGTCCCACCAATCAACTGAATCAGATCAGTAACAATTTTTCTCCCAAACGAGGCTAAATATGCATTATCATACAATTGTTAATTTATTAGCTTACTTTGTCGCGTGCATGTGAAGGTCGACGTTTGTCCCGGAGACGATCTTCAGACGTTCTATCCGTCTGATGGTGTTGGACGATCCAAACTCATTCAGACGAACTCAAATGAACCAGACGTCGATCTTTTCATACACTTAACTCACTGAGTTCGTTCGTCTCATGAAAGGTTGGTCATTTGGTTTAAGCCTTAGTAGTTGAGACTTTGAAGTCCACCAACCGTGAAAGAGGCTTGTAATGCACGAATCACTGACAGCCACAGCGCTACAAATAATCACGCCTGCAAGCCTCTGTGCACAGCCAATCATTACCATGTACTGTCTGATGAAGAGCAAAGGTAGAACGTGAAAAGGCTGAGTAGGTTTTATATGCAAAAACACCAATAGCTTCCTGTCAATTTTGAACTGCGGAGTGAAGAAATCACTGCCCTTCCGAGGAGATCATCACAATTAAATACGCAACTTATACTGCTGCGAAAAGAAAGCCTAGAAAAAAAAGGCTTGCTGGGATTCAAACCCTAACCTTGCCTTCTTCTCTCGCCCCTTCCCCCATAGTTTTCTTTTCCGTCCTCGGTTCAGCTTTCGCGCGGCTGAATCTCTTTCTTTCAAAACCACGAAATAAAACACACCAAAAATACCGCCAGCTACGCAGGCTATCGAACTTGGTCCTCTTATGAATTCCTACCGCCCTTAGTTTGGCCATGTATTAAATTTGATCTGGATGTCTCATTCATGTGCATAGTTTATTCCGTCGGTCTGAAGATGGAGGATGCATCACTTAGTATCTCCATCGACTATTTCAGTCCATGATCTCCGTCGCGAATTTTAAGTAGAATTTTTCCTTTCACAGAGATCAAAGATGGCACTCCAACACAAGATGAATTGGAAGGTCTGTCAAGAAAAATCAGTGACAAGTGGAAAAAGCTTGGGCGTCGGCTTCAGTTCGATGAAGCACAGATTACAGACCACGACAAAAAAGATAATGAACTTTCTGAAAAAGCATACTATTTGCTGATGGCTTGGAAATCTAGGGACGCCTCAAATGCAACTTACCGTGTTTTGCACAAAGCACTGTCTGACGTAGAACGTAGAGATTTAGCCCAAGAGTTTTGTTGTCAGTGAAAAAGGTATTATACCATTTTCTTTGCATAATAGAACTACTGCAGCGTGATATCGAAAAGTTAGAAGAGAGCTCTTAAAAGTTTGCAATGGTACTTGCCCTTGGATGCCTTGACCTGGAATTGCACTCTCATTCCGTGCTCTGTGGTCTTTTACTGAATCTACTTATCATCAGTGAAGGCCGAAAAAAAATAGCCTGATCGCCAAGTCATTTAAATAAAGAGCTTTAGTTTTCATACGTACTGTTCGTACATGCTCACTAGAAGCCACACGGGAAAACATCCTGCAGCGAGAAGCAAGCAACGAAGCCGCTAACCTGAGTTTCAGGCTGGTATAGGAGAGAGGGATTTGAAAAGACGATCGGGGAGACAGGGGCGGGAAAGGAGGAACAACTGCATGTCCGAAAAAGGTTGTTGATTGGATAATATAAATCAAGCTGTTTGTAGGTGGAAGAGTCCAGTTAAAGTGTATTCGCTAGAACTTTCTTCCCTTTACTCGCTTCCTCTTTGGCTCTTTTCTTCTCTTGGCTGAAACACCATCAAAATCTGGGTGGGGTGACAGGGGGAAGAAAAATGGAGGAGGCTGCAGTGGTTTCATCACTGACTTGGCTTTTCATTTTGTTCAACCATACTGTTATGTGCCATTAGTTGTGCAATCAAACTTACACACTCTTGTTGTATTTTCGTTTACAGAGGAGTTTTAACACTATTTTCCGACTTAAGCAGAAAGAACTGGAAAAAACTGAACAGACCAGCAAGACTGAGCAATGAATTTGAATCCTATCGCTCTTGTAAAAGGACTTGGTGGTTTTGACGGTGGAGGATAAAGAGACTGTGTGTTTACTCCGCTTTCAGAACATCTGACCTCATCAAAGCACGAAGACCTGAGGAAGTCGGCGTCATAAAATATTTTGAAGACAATGACTCGCTGGTTAGTGAAGTAAGTTAGTGATCTCAGTTCTTGACACTAGGAATTCAAGGCTTTAAACCTTAGTAGTGAAAGAATTGTTTTCACTGTGATGTTTTTGTTGGTGACGCCGTCGTTATTCTGTAAACTGATCTCTTGTGTTTCCTGGTGCGGAATCATAGATAGAACTCAGACTTAATAAGATTCAATCAGAGAGCTTTAAGCAACAAGGACGGCGACGGCTACGAAAACGTCACTGAAAAAGTAAAGTCGCGCTTCCTCAAACTTTATCGCGCTTATTCCATCTCGTTGAATTTGTCAAATGTTGGCAGTTTTTTTAGAGTTGATTTCTAAAGGTTTGTATCAAAGTTCAGGAAAAGAAAAAGAAATTTGTTGTTGTGTTTTCCCGTCCTCGACAAAACGTGAAATTAGGCACTTTCACGTTGTAGTCGGGCAAAGACGGCAAAAAATCTACAAAAAAGCGCGATGCACGTGCAAAGTTGTTTTGCTAATATAATCCTATTGCTTTTTTGCCGTTCTCGTTGCCGTCGCCGTCGTCGTTCCTTAAGCTCCCTAATAGGAACTTTACGATCTGACGACGCGACTGCAGCGAAAAAGGCGTCGCTTCAAAAATGAATTTGCGTTCTTGCTGTCTTTATCGCGATCATTCCAACTCACTTCCTTTTTCAAATGTAGGTGAACCCTCCCGGAGTTGAATTTCTAAGAACCATATTTTATTTTTGAAAGAGAATGAAATTTCGTCGTCGCTTGTTTACGTCATCCCTAAAAAGTAAAATCAGGCACTTTCACGTCGTAGTCGGCAAAAACGGCAAAGAATTCGAAATGTACAAAAATGTGAAATGCACGCGCAAAGCTGTTGTTTTGTCTACTAAACCTATTGTTATTTTTGATGTTCTAGTTGCCGTCGCGTCGTCGGATCGTAACAAGGACGCGGTCAATGTCGCGAGTAAAAGTGTTCTGTTGGCTGCTGACGTCATAGAGTTTGCGATATTAGGCAGCTCAAGCAACGACGACGGGGATACGGCAATGAAAGTGGCAAAAAAAGCATTAGGTTTAGATTAGCAAAACAACAACTTTACACGTGTATCACGGTTTTTTGTACATTTCGTTGCCGTTGTTCCACGACTGCAACGAGAAACCGTTTAGTTTCACTTTTTATAGAGGACGTGAACACAAGACCTTAAATACAGTCTTAGATACAGTCGTTTAGAATGAATTCGTGAAAAATTCCCCAACATTTAACAAATTGGATGAAGTGGGATAAGATTAATAAAGTTTGAAAAACCGCGAATTCACTTTTTAACTGACGTTTTCGCTGAACGTTTTTCTGAATCTAAACGCCTGGAACAGGCTAGCGAGTAGTTAGCCAGCTGTTTACAGACGTGAGCCGTGCTTTGTAGGAAAAAACATCTAGCTATTATTATAAAAGTGTGCTTAAATTACTGCCCGTATAGCCCGCGAAAACAGCCGTTTCTCCTCGCGTAATAAGCACCACTTCAGACGTGCACCTCGTGAGAGAGCAAAATGAGCAGTTGTTTTTTTCAGTAACATAGTTACCTTGTGTTTCAGCCTGATGGGGGAGAGATCATCCATTTTGATGATGGATTTTCATCTTGGAATGCGTACCTCACAAGCTTCGTGACAGATAATACATGGGATGATCACGTGATTCTGGATGGTGCTGCAAACCGCTTTGAAATATGCACCCACATGATCAACAGTCCGCCACGTCATTATGGTCAACAGTAACAGGCTTGAGGTGGGACACGCGCACGAGCTTCACGTTAATAAAAACAATTACCCCTCGTGTAAGAAATAATAAGCAAACTGCGGTTACAAACATGTGGAAAACCGCCGTTGCTGGAAAAACTTGTATTCCTTAATTTGACGTTTTGTATGCTACAACATACATATTCAGAAGTAATTCTGAATTAAAATCACAACAACACCTTAAATATTTGAGTAAGGCTGTCAGCTGCTGCCCATTTCTGTGCTCAGTAGGTTGGAGTGTTTTTGCAAATTACTGTACATGTGATCCTAGTCATAGTTTTTTGATTACCGTCAGCGATTCTTTTCAAACTAGGTGATAAATTCAGGTGTGAATTTAGGTAATTAATTTGTCGCACAGATAGTTTAACTGAGATGCCAAGTTTATTGTAAGTGATGCTGTCTGCTTAAGTTAATTTAGCTACTGAGTTAACTTGGGGAGCTTTTCATTTGTCAGATTTGATTAGCCAGACCATTCCTGTTGTCATGAGAAATTCACTTTTTATTAAAACTTTCCAGCCAGATCAGTCAAATCCTAAGTAGCTAGTACGTGCAAGAAAGAGATGGTCTTCAGAAAGAACCCTTTGTCAAATGGAAATGACTGGTTTGTCCATGGTCCACCTGGCCAGTTCTGACTTTTGGAAAGCGCCCCTATTTCCGCAAGTAGGTGATCACAAAAGTAGTTACCTGCACAGTTAAGTTCTTTGTTAGTTTTTTAGTGCTGTTTCAGTTTTTTTTTCCAGTAAGTTATTCCCTTACTCAGTTCTTGAATTCTTCAGTCATTTATAACAGTTTATCTGTCATTCAGTTAGTCTTCCAGTCAGTCCCACAGTCTTTCAGTCAGTCAGTCGGTCGGTTAGTTAATAGTTTAGTCCAACAGGTCATCGATCAGTCTTCCAGTAAGTTAGTTAGTCATCCAATCTTTTAATCAGTTAGTCAGTACGTTATTCGATTATTTAGTCATTCACTCATTTAGTTTGTCAGTAAGTCCTTCGATTAATTTGTCAGTCAGGCAGTTAGTGAGTCAGTTAGTCATCCAAACATTTAGTATGTTTGCCAGTACGTCATTCGATTAGTTAGTCAGTCAGACGGTCAGTTAGTAAGTCAGTCAGTCATCCAAACAATAAGTCATTTAGCCACTAAGTCATTCGATTAGTTAGTCTGTCAGTCAGTCATCCAAACAATTAGTCAGTTAGTCAGTAAGTCGTTCGATTAGTCAGTCAGTCAGTCATTCAGTCAGTTAGCCAGTCAGTCCGTTAGATGGTCAGGAAGTAATTTGATTAGTTTGTCAGTCAATCAGTAAGTTATTAAGTCAGTCAGTGATCCAAATAATTAGTCATTTAGCCAGTAAGTCATTCGATTAGTTAGTCAGTCAGTCAGTCAGTCACTTAGTAAGTCAGTCAGTCATCTAAACAATTAGTCATTTAGCTGGTAAGTCATTCGATTAGTTAGTAAGTTAGTCACTTAGTCAGTTGGTCATCTAGTCAGTCAGTCAGCAAGTCATTCATTCAGTCACTCAGTAGGTCATATATTTAGTCAGTCATTTAGTCATTCAGTCGTCCAGTCAGTAAATCACGATCATTCAGTTATCCAGTCAGCTAGTCATTCAGTCAGGTTAGTCATTCAATCAGTCAGTCAGTCAGTTAATTATTCATTCCGTCAGTCATTTAGTTATTTAGTCATTTATTTGAGTCATTCTGTGAATAAGTAAGTCATAAATCGATCAGTTGGGTTGTCCTTCCGTCCGGCTAGTTGGTCTGTTCGTCAGTCATCCGCTTAGTAAGTTAGTGTTTCATTAAATAAGTAATAATGGCCTTTCTGTGATAATAATAATAATAATAATAATAATAATAATAATAATAATAATAATAATAATAATAATAATAAATAAATAATAACAATAATAAAAATAGTGTAAATGCTGATAATAACTTTATTCAAGTTACAACGTATTCAGCTTTACTCCTAATATGTGACACTGGTAAAATATTTTTTGGCCATGTCGACACTCGCTGTAAGGGAGAGTTTTTCATGTTGACATGAAAAGCTATCCAGTATAGTATGAACACCTGTTTTCACTGCACCAAACTGTGGCACAGAAACCTGTCCGATATCAGTGTAACCAACCTCGCAGTGTCAGAGCGGGGAACTTAGCACCGGAAGTAGTCACGAGCATCACGCAACATCGCGCCATGGCATGGTGGACGTTACATCACTTTTTATGTCGCTTTTTTTAGTTCCAGATCCAAGTCAAACCAAAATATTGGGCAAATTTATTGAAATTTAACCGCGGCAGGATTAGCTCAGTCGGTAGAGCGCTTGCCTGCAGAGCTGGAGGTCGTGGGTTCTATTCCCGAGGCCGGTCCAATACTCAGGGTCTTAAAATAACTGAGAAATGAAGATACTTCCTTTGCCCTGCAGGCGGCTGGACCTTCGCGTGGCTCGGATGACCACGTAAAATGGCGGTCCCGTCTCCGTTAGGAGACGTAAATATAGTGTCCCCAATTAGCACTTTCGTGCTAAATACATTGACACTCAAATAAAGAGCATTTTTTTAAAAAATATATTTCGTTTTGTTTTGAGTACCATTTTGTTTACTTGCTTGTCGCTTTGCCGTAAGGATCAGTTTGTCCTCTCCACTGATGTTGCACTAATGGTGTTAATTTACTGATCCAGGTCTAGCCTGCGAGCAAGCTGTCTGGGGCGCTCTGGTGGCGGGACGGGAAAAGGAAGGAAAGCTTGCAACTGCTTCTCTGGAATTTGAATTCTAATTTCAATTTCCAGGTGGCTCCACGACGTCTGAGCTGTCAGATTTCCGCCAATCAGTGCGAAGTGGAAACAAGCGCGAATGTGAAAATAAATAGAAAAATCCGTGCCAAGGGTAATGACGTTATTACTAATGCCATCTCCGCCAATCAGCATTTCACATCGACGTTTTCGATGCAGATATTCAAATTCCAGAGAAGTACCTGTAGTTGCAAGCACTCCTTCCTTTCTCCGCCCCGCCGCCAGAGCGCCCCGGACGGAGAACTTACTCGCAGGCTTATCCAGGTCTACCACTGAGAGGTCAATTCCTGCACCACTCATTCAGAGTTGTTTGTCGTTATGGTCGTGCTGCTATTTAATATTTTAAAAACACCTTCATTATCTGGATAGCAAGCAAACCAGTCGGCCTTGAAGAGAAAGGAAATTATCATTACTGAAAAGTAGGTAAACTCTTTCTTTTAATTTTCTTGTCCTCCTCCTAGTACGTTACCAGCATGACTTTTCTTTTTCTTTCAGTACTCTTTCAGTTATTAATGTGGCTGCAATTTGGCCCCCGTTTATAAACTGACACAGCTTATTCTGGGCTTTGGAAGAAGCCCTAAAGGGTTGTTTCCGTTTTGGAACCGAGTTTAAAGGAAGAAAAATAAAGGCAGCCAGTACCGGGAGCGATCACCTGCTATCACCGTAGTTACTAAAAAGAGGAACCCCTGAGTGAGTACTCGACCAAAATTTGGGTATAGGTGAGTCGCTGAGGGCTGAAAACCCCGACCCTGTTTAGGGCAAAAAATTCCCAAAAAAGATACCCTGTTTAGGACAAAGGTCGAAATGAACGCCGTCTTGTTTCAAAGCCAGTTATTGGCAATCGCAAGAGAGCAAATCCACGTTATAGTCATTGCTTTTGTTAACTTGGAGGACAAAATTCATCTTGCAAGTCAAAGCAATCATGCAGGAAATACCCTGTTGACAGACTCACACAAAATTATACCCTGTTTAGGACATAGAGGTCAAAAACCATACCCTGTATAAGGGAGTTTTAATAAACCTGGGCGAGGAACCATTAAAACGATTTTCAGAAGCAGCAGGATCAGTGTTCTTGGTATCCCTACCGGGCCTACCAGGGGATACGGGCTAAAATTACTGTGACCGAGGCACACAACTCACAAAGTGAGTTTTGTTGAGGTAGCTCGTGTAGCAGGCGCTTGGAAGTATTTGGGCTCAAGAAAAACCGGGCGCGCGAGAGGCCTCTAGGGCAGGCGCTCCCTCTCCCCTCGCGTGTCTCTCTCGCGCGTCCCGTTCTTTCTTGCGCCCACTACTTCCTAGCGCCTGCTATGCAGGCTATGTTGAGGTAGCTCTTTCTTCTAATTTCATGGTCTTTCCAAAGAGACATTATTTGTACCTTGTCCCTAGGCAGGGAAATTCAAATACTTGTCCGCAGTCTGTCGGTACAGTCGCACCGGCTCCCGTCAAATTTGAAAAACTTGGACTTATTTGCGAACCATTTACCTCAAACCGCGCGTCGTATTCCACTTGAGGTGGGCGGGGCACAGGGTTAAATTAACAGGTTGTTAAATGTTAACTGAGGAGGTGATGTTACACGGAACGATTCGTAACGATGATTTTAAGCGCAACACAGCGTTGCAATGTTGGAGTAATGTTGAAACCATTTGAAACAATGTTGCAACAACGTAACTGTGTTGCGCTGAAAATCGTCTCTTGAGAATCGTCTCGTGTGTTATAAACATCACCTTAACGGTCTGAAATGTTCTTTTAATAGTTCCCATAAGTTCCCAAAAATTAGTTAAGTGGTCTCCAAGATTTAAAGTTGCCATATAAAGTTGCTCCAAATAGCAAAAGTTGCCACGGCAATGAAATGTTCTAAAAACCGTGCTGCTTGCAAAATTGTTGTTTTGCCTATTAAACCAATGACCTTTTAGACGTTATCAGTGCCGTCGCCGCCGTTCCAGCTAAATATTCCTAAAATAGATCAAGGAAACGGGAGGGTACGCTTACCCAGGGATACCCAAAACGCTAACCTAATACAGGAGCCCTGCGTAATATGACAAGGGGAGTGCGCTACCCATCTTTTGAACAACAGGGGCCTGGAGCTGACCCAGAAGGGGTAGTACTTCATGTCAAGCCATCATATAGTCTTCACTTGAGGTGTATTTGAGGTGTGTTTTCTTCCAGTAGTGGATGATCCGGAGAGTGTAGAGTGTTTTGTTTGCTATAAACAAGGGAACATTCAATAGCTTTCTTCTTTATATCAGCAGACGTGTCTCTTTAAAGGTAAGTTTGATACTGAATACGTTCTTAGCACACTCACACGCGCTGCAGAGTCACTAAAAAAAGGATTCTTTAGTAGCCCGGAAGTTCGGAACATTTCATTACGACCAAAAATAAGCTGTAGTTTTATGTCGCTGCAAAAGTTTCAGTCTAAAAGCGTGTGTACCTAGGTGTGATTTCGATATTTTAGAACGCAGAATCATGTTACTCCGAGTGTTAGTTAGCACGATAGCGCACTTGCCATCGCAAACAGTTGGTCAGCTGATTAACCACTCAGTCAATTGCAAGCATGCTCATTCCCCCGGCCGGGCAATTGTCGGCCATTTGTCTATTTTTTGGTGGGGGTACAATTTTCTAAGAGACTTCATTCTGGGGGGTCAATTTTGAAAATGCACAAAATGTGAGGAGGGTCGAAATATTAAGACACAGGGCTGGCCTTCTACAGCTGTATGTAAAAGTTGTCAAACTATAATTTTTATTATGATTGAAGCAAATGCAAAAGTAGACAAAAAAATTTGCTGCGGCGGTTCTTTGTAAACAGCAATATGTTACCTGTATAAAGCTTGGCCCAGAAACCTATCAGCAATTTCTACTACCAGGAATGTAGTGTGCATGTACGCACATATGCCTATGCATACAGCTGAAATCTGGAAAAAATATAGAGATTCTTTTTATTTCCGGAAGCATTTTTATCGTTAAATTGGGATAAATATTTCACATTATACTGGTGTTTTTGTGTTAGGATTTCCTTTATCCTTTTACTGATTAAGTGGAGTGAAATGGATCTGAATCGGAAGCCACAGACCTTGGTTGAGACTTTTGACTGAGCCAACTCCAATTCTATCCTGGAGTATATGTCAGGGCTCTCATAACTTTGTTGACTTATCCTGTATCAACATGCACAGCTGAGCGTAGCTTCTCCTTTATGAAGGACCACGACAGACTAGAGATTGAGCTCTGTTGTAAGTCTGCATATACACAAGCACAAGGACGTAATTGATATTGATGGCATTATAACAGAATTTGCCCGTCTGAAGGGTACACATCTCGCCCTTTGCTTGTAACATCCTTGATGGCGTCACTGTTTTACCATTTTTTGCCGTAAAGTCTGTACCTTACCGATAACACTAGAGATAGATTGGTAAAATAGACAACTTATTATTGCATTTTCCTTTGTCTTTATTTACTGAAAATGTCCTGCAGAGAACGCAGGAGATGGCATTTCCGAGACCCCAAATTTAAAAATTTTCTGGGGGAGCATGACCCCAGACTCCCCCAGGTTTTGGGCACCTTTGGCGAGCTAACTTTTCTTCCCCTGTGTGCACCTTCAAAATCTCATGCTACGCTGCTAACTACCGGTATCTTATAGCTTATGAAATCAATGCCCGAGGATGGAAGAAGAGACTTGGTCTAGAAGGGGTTGGAGAGGGGGGGGTGCATTTTAAAAATTGTTATTGCCAGGGGGGGGATACAATTTTCATATGTAATTATTTGGGGGGTGTAAAATTTTGATACACAACAATTTTCTTAAAACCCCGCCCCCTCCTAGGACGTAAAATGTATGGTCCCTAATAGTCGAGTCACGAACAAAACAACTAATAATTGTTGAAAGTTACTCAGGATCCAGGCAGGATATGCTGCAGTTAGTCCAAACTTGAGAAACTGAATTCTTCATTAAACGATCATTAAGCTTTATACTTCAAAAGAGGTCAAAGAATTAATTCCCTAATGCTTCAGAGGTCAAATTCTGTCAAAGACAAAAACCACAGTAAGTCAATGCTGGAATGCATAGGAAACACATCGGCCTCATGACCTCACAATCAGCAAAGATTACCATTTGCTCAGTCAAAAACAAGAATCCTCCACAGCATACTCCAGCCATATTTCTAACGTTCAAGTTTTAAATGATCAAGTGCTCTTTTTATGTTGAGCTTGGATGGATCAGGGCAGTTAATTTGCACTGCATAACAAAAGGCATTATTATCTGATGCACTTTTGTTATTATAATAGCCAAAAAGAGATTAGTTCCTCTTTAAATAATGGGTGGCAGAAGATGTGTCTTAAATTTTGAGATCTATTTCCCTCAAAAAAATGTCTTTTGAGAATTTCTTTCAAGTGGAAATCTTATTATGGAGTGAGTGGAGCTGGTTTATAGCTTGCTAAATTTGATTTATTTTCACATGAACGCACTATAACTTTTTCCTTGGGAGATAGAGGAGATATTAATTATCATTTGATAGGCGTTTTATCGCTTCTCAGCCAATTAGAAACTCCCGTAAGCCTACAATTGGCTGCGGACTATTTAAAATGCCCAAGAATTGTGGCAGGTGGGACTTCAAATTGACTTGAAAACCCACTCTTCTCGCAGCTCTGCTGCCAAAACAATACAGCACTCCCACGTTAATCCCGCCAGCTTAATGCAGGCTAGATCCATTGTGGGGCTTAAAAAAGTGTGCAAATTTCCCACCCACCCAAATTCTATTTTCTTGTAATTTAGTAATTTAAGTTGCAAAATGCCATATTTATAGGAAATCTGTAACAATCTTATCAAAATGCATAAAGCACCCTTCACAAATTGCTAATAGCCACTTAGATTATAATTGTAAAAAAGATCACATCTATCTAATTATAAATACCAATGACATAACTATAAACTAGAATTGTAATAATACCTTTCTTATTTTCAAAGGTATTTAAAATAGTAAATGATAAACAAACAGCTGATGAGCTTAACATTTTCTCATCACGTCAGTAAAACCGTTCCATCAAAGTTTTAATTGTCACATTGATCACACAAAACGCAAAGTTTATATTAGCTTTCAAATTTCTCGCAGAGCTTTTCTAGGCCTTTCTGCTTACAAAGAATGTGTCTTTTCCTTTAAACTCTTCAAATGATGCATTATTGTTTTGTTTTTTTTTCATGTGCGATCGTGATGGCAGAGGCAGTTTTTTAGAGGGATACAAAAAATACTGTGGGGCAGGGTGGTCAATGGAGCAAAAGCCACCCATATCTTTTGAAAGTAAATGTACTAAAAATATTCTTTATAGAAATTATAGCAATCTAAATAGGCATATTTTTTAAGTGAAATATTGAAAAACGCACAATGTTGTCCGCTTCTTCTAGAAGAATTGACAATTGCCTCACCCCTGGGCAGAGGTTTTCTGACAAACTCCCCACCAACAAGATAACAAATGCCCGAAAAAATTTAATGCCCTAGGGGTGGGGTGGGTGGGATGGACACTCTTGTTTTTACCTAGGCTTAATAATTAAGCTTTCTTTGAACAATTATGTCAGTTTTGACGGTTGTAAAATTGCTCATTACAAGTAATAAGAGGACAAATTGAAGTTCATTTTCATTTAAGGACTTTGATACAAGGCATTAATGTCAGTCAAAGGTGTTAGTAAATGTGAAGCAATTAATTTAAAAACTGAAATTATGCACAGGTGGGTGTGATATTATTTACCTCTCATTTTTAAGCTGGAGGAGGGGGAGACCAGGCATAGGCCGGGGATTTGAACTAAAAGCATTTTTTCACATCAAACACCCAACCCCAGGGACATTTTAGATGGTCAAACCTCCTCCCTAACTACTCGGTCAAAGTAATATCTTCCCAGTCTGCTCGGATGCCAATGTCTTTCAGAATTTCCTTTCTGAGTTAGTCTGTCAGCACATTTTCTTGCATTGAGCTGGGAATGTTTTCCACTTATAAAGGTAAAAAAATTTTTATCTGTTAACGTGGCAATTTCCTTGCTTTCAAACTCAAGCAAACAGTCAATAAGAGTTAAACCTCACGACACACCAAGAACGAGACGAGGTTGGAATGGATGGATTCACGAGTAGGAAAGAACCCTGAGAATGAGCTCAAATAATAGATACCTTCAAGTGTTACTTTTAATTTGCATCATGTTCATCTCTCCTCCTCCTCCTTACACATGTGATAAGAAAATAACCCACAGATCCTTATGGAAACTATGACTGCCATCTTTGTTTAAGCAACTGGAGTGGTAACCAGGTCTTTCTCAACTTCCATTCCAAATCCCTGGTCCCCACCCCAGCAACTGGTGATAATCAAAAGTGGTCACCACAGGCTGACTTGCCGATAATTTCCAAAAAAGTGAAATAAATAATTCTTGGAGCACTTGGATCGAGCTTGAGTGTCCAAGGTTTTATATAATTCACTATTTTTACTTTATTTCTGCTCCAAATCATTTATTTCTGGTTGCCTGTGACAGGAATAATTTAAAACGTGAAAGCTTCCTAGAGGGTTATGTTTACAACAGAAATCTTCTGGAAATAAAGGAAATTTGTACTTGCTGTCAACTCTCAGGATAGGAAGGTGATAGCTGCATTTATTCTTCACTATTTAAAAGATATTTCAAGGATGTCATGTCTGATTTGCCCAAGGTTAATGAGATATAAATACCTCCTGCAAGTCAATGTTGTAACTCAGCTGTGACCTCCTGCAGGTAGATGTTACCCAGTAAATGGAATGCTTTTTGAAAAAAGAGAAACAGAAAATTGTACAATGTGAAGGAGGCTTAAAGTAAATAAATTAAAAAGGTTTATTTTCAAGAGGAAAGTATTTAATTTACCTATCGTAGCTCTTGGTGGGTAGGTTAGCAAACGTTTTAAGAAAGGAAAAGCAGCAAATTATATGATGTAACCTTATAATGAAAGCTTTCAAAAATAAGTTTATTCTCAACTAGAAAATGTCTAAAAGATGGATAGATGGTTGGTATTACATGCAGTTGTGTTTTATCTGCTGACTTTTACCTACCATGGCCACTTCAATGTTGCCTGGCTTCACACAACTACAATTTCCTTTGTTTCATGCAAAAAGGTGTCCCTTTTCGCATGCAACAAAGGAAACAGCAGACATCTGCATGCAGGCTTGATTGCGATGCCTCTGACAGAAACTGTTTGCCAAACCTTTTCTTTAACTAGCTCCTGGGCTTTTTCTTAATTGCCATTCCTAATCTTCTGTGAATTGACGGTCTCACTCTGTAAAAGTGACAATATTGGTACCAACGTTGTGATTGTCTTCCAAATTTGGGACCTTTCTGCACTAGCAGACAAACTTGGAAATTGTGTTTAAAACATCTAGACCAAAAATTGTATTGTGACAATTTTGCTTTGGAAACGTTTATCCACACTGAAAACTATTTATGCTTAACAGGTCGTCGCATCTGTCATTACTTAATGGAAAGAATTAATAATGGCTTTACCAAATGATTCATAAGAAAAGCACGATTTTGTCCAGTTTTTACCTGGCACAAATTTTGTCTGCGGTGCCTTTGAGGATAAATCCCATCTGGGGCAAAATTTCTAAAATTGCGACAAACCGTCCGCATTTGTGAAGCATCGGTGATGACAGAATATTTCTCTAAATAGACAGCTTTTTCGCTTAAGTGCAGATAGGCCCTTAGTCAATGCCATCAGCTGGTTGTGAAGAGTTGGCCAGGGGACTTGAGCCAATTAGAAATGGAGAGATAATTTGCGTAAAATAATAATAATGACTGTTCTCTTTGCAAAGATGTTTATTTTACATATATATGCATTTTCTGAACCTTGAGATTTCTTTTCCTTTTTGTTCTTTAAAGTTCACCTATTTAAAATACACTGTCAGGGGTGATCAATAATAATGTTTATTTGCTAATTACCAATTATATTATTTTCATTTTAGATTACAAAGAAAGGACAAGGCTACCTTTATTTAATATTTTGAAACATGGAGGGTTATTCCAGTGCAACATTAAAAGCCTGTGTTAAAGATGGAGGTGGAGTAGCAAGTTTGAATCTGAATGGCAGAGGACTTCTGAGGGTTCCTAAGGCAGTCACTGGACTGAATGGACTGGAGGAACTCAGACTGGATAACAATAACCTGACTGAGTTACCAACAAATATTAACGAGCTGAAAAGTCTTATCAGGCTCCATTTGAATGGTAACAAACTAACAAAACTGCCATCTCAGATTTTTGACCTGAAAGAGCTGAAAAGGCTGTATGTGGATAACAACCGGTTGGTTGGTTTACCAACCAGTATACAGAAGCTGAACCAACTTGAAGAGCTGTACTTGGATGGTAACAAACTTAGAGAACTGCCTTCTGAGATTGGTGACTTAAAAGAGCTGAGGAGGCTGGATGTGAGAAACAACCAGTTGGTTAGATTACCTACCAGTATACAGAAGTTGAACCAGCTTGAGAGGTTGTTTTTGTCTGGTAACCAACTTACAGAACTGCCTTCTGAGATTGGTGACTTAAAAGAGCTGAGGAGGCTGAATGTGAAAAACAACCAATTGGTTAGTTTACCTACCAGTATACAGAAGTTGAACCAGCTTGAGAGGTTGTTTTTGTCTGGTAACAAACTTACAGAACTGCCTTCTGAGATTGGTGACTTAAAAGAGCTGAGGAGGCTGAATGTGAAAAACAACCAATTGGTTAGTTTAACTACCAGTATACTGAAGTTGAACCAGCTTAAGAGGCTGTTTTTGTCTGATAACAAACTTAAAGAACTGCCTTCTGAGATTGGTGACTTAAAGAAGCTGAGGTGGCTGAGTGTGAGTAACAACCAGTTGGTTAGTTTACCTACCAGTATGCAGAAGCTGAACCAGCTTGAGGAGCTGCACTTGTATGATAACAGACTTACAGAACTGCCTTCTGAGATTGGTGACTCAAAGAAGCTTAGGAGGCTGGATGTGAGTTCTAACCAGTTGGTTAGTTTACCTACCAGTATGCAGAAGCTGAACCAGCTTGAGGAGCTGTACTTGAATGATAACAGACTTACAGAACTGCCTTCTGAGATTGGTGACTTAAAGAAACTGAAGTGGCTGGATGTGAGTGGGAATCTGTTACGTTCTGATGCAATACATGCTCTAGAGATGAAGAAAAAGGAAATAACCAGTTCTGTTATTACAGGTGGGTGTGGGGATGATTTTCAATAAAATTGTCCTCAATAAGACAGTTTTTGGAATGGTACTTATAGTACTTATATATGTGAAATATTTCAATTTAAAAAGTGCCATTATTTTTGTCTTTGCCGGTAATAAATCGCGAACAAAATTAGAAATGGCCAAACAAAACCTTCCTTCGTAATTTGTGTTAAGTTAGTAAGTTTCAGATGAAATTCAGATGAAACTACTTACTGTGGCATTTGTTTGAATGCTAACAAAAACCTGCGCTGAGCATCATCAAGGCTAAAAAAGACGTTTCTGAACAAATGGTTTTTTGATCAAAGTTGTGGCAAGATGTAAATATTTTACCCGACACGTTTTTGCATGGCAAGCAAATTAAAATGTATACTTGAGAAAAAATAGTAACTTTTTACATCTGTTTTTCGCCGTTAACTTTCTTTTAATGTCATTGGGGCGATATTGAGCAAGAGCCTATTTATTTATCAATTATTGAATGAGGTTGAGTATGATGTGAAAAATTATGCAGATCGAGGAGGATTTTAGGTGGATAACAGCCTCCGAGATCTACATTTTTCTTCACATCATAAGGAAGCCGAATTCACCGCAGTAATTGTTTTATTTTAATGTCTCTAAGTTCTTTGCTAATTGTACCTCCTCCTAGACTTTCTTCTAAACTTAGGTCTATTTCTTGGCACGGTTTCAGGATATTATCAGATGTTTTCTTGCAGATACTCCTTAAAACGTAGAAAACATCCATTGAGCAGTATGTTTTGCGTAATCTTGCATTTCTTCCGTTCAGCTTTAGTCATAAGTTCAGCTATTTTCTCTTCGGATAGCCGTGAACGCCCTTTTTTTAGTTCACTTGTGAATAGAGCAATTTTCAATTGAGTGTTGACAGTAATCCAGGATTGAATTGGTTTTGCTTTACTGTGCTGTTTGATTGGTCTAGAAAACTCGCGCCACCCTCTCAGCCAATCAGATGTAAACTAAAACCAATCGCTCCTTGGTCACTCGCGTTTTCCCGCGCTACAGGCCGGTTACACGCGTTTACTTCGAGTTGTCATTGGCTCCCTCTGATAATTTCCTTTACTCTGATTGGCCGTTGTGATTACTTTGGTTTTGGTTTTCGACACTCAATTGAAAAGCGCTCTAAACAGCTAGATACCCTAAGTACAGAGGTTTCTCCCTGGTGTGGGGAAACGTCTTTTGCCGAAGGGTCAATAGAACTACTCACTAGGCGTTTGAGAAAGCTGTTTATAACACCTTTCGGAAGGAGACTGTGGAGGAAAATCTTAGCACCACTGAATTTGCTTATCGTGAAAGTGGAAATTGTACTAGTGCACTGTTAGCGATCAAGCACTTCATCTAAAAACACTTAGATAATCCAGACTGTGAGGCAGAACGGGTATTCGCAATGGACATTCAGCAAAGCGTTCGACTTAGTCAGGCACGAGTTACTATCTGATAAACTAAAGTTGCTGCCCCTGAATGCCTATATTATCAACTGGTATCACAGTTTTCTTTATAACAGACAACAACGCATGGTCCACAACAACCACCTTCACGAGTGGAAAGGAGTAAATAAGGGGACAACGCAGGGTAGTGTGAGCGGCCCCTACTTATTTAACGTGTTCTTGAATGACCTTGAAATCAAGCTAGGTTCCACTCCCGCCCTTTTTGAGTATGCAGATGACTCAACCATTGTCGCTCCAGTATTGATTGGGGGGAGTGATACGTCAAGTGGTTTAGTGGAGAAGTTTTTGACTCAGCTGGGCGAGCTGTAATTCCATGAGTTGTAACCCTTACAAGTGTAAAGAACTTGTCATAAAGAAGAAAAGGAACTCAACATTCTATCCTGTTGTACGTAATATACCACAACATACCACTCTTGATCTATTAGGTTTGACCTTTTAGAATGACTGTAGATTTTTTGCACATATAAAAGCTAAACTGTGCAAGGCCAACAAATGTCTACACGTGCTGAGAGTATGTAGAAAAGAGCGCTACAGCCAGACAGAAATGGATTATCTCTTCTATAGCATTGTTCTTCCCAACATGACTACGGACTATATCTGTTTATGGCGCCCCCGATGCGGAAATTAATGTCCTTCAGCAATTTTTAGACAGATGCTATAAGTTGCGTTTTATATCTACGCAGTTAAATATTAGATCATTACTGCAAAAACAAGATAAAGCGATTTTTAAAAAGTTAAACAGGGTGATAATCACCCTCTGAAGGTTTGCTTACCGCAAGAAAAGAACAATTTAACCTACAACCGTAGGCGTAAAAGCTGCAAAAGGCCCAAAATAAACACCGAACGTTATAAGAACACATTTGTAAATATACTATTTTTAAATACCACCTTTTATGATATTTTATGTTTGATATTTTATCTAGGTTTTTTTTTCACATTTTTATCTTTTTATTCTATTGTAATTTGGCTGAACTTTTAATCTTTTTATCCTGTAACATTAGATATGTGTTTTTATCTAATGAGCAATAAAGACATTTATTATTATTATTATTATTATCATAACTATAACAAAATTGTCAAAACTGATTGGCTATCAACTGCCCTGATTTCAACCTTAATAGGACAGTTTAATAGGACAGTACGCGTCATGCCTAAGTAATTGGACAGTACGCACCACCACGCGCGCGATTAAATGGCTTTTTTTTTTCACTGCTAGGAAAACAAAATTTGGCATTTCTTGTGTTTTGATTTAAAAAATAGCCTATTATATCACAAATTTTGTTAGAGTTATGATTAATTGGTAACAGAACTTCGTGTCGTCCAATTCGGTCTGTAATCATACTCGTGATTAAACAAATCGGACTCCCGTTGTTAATCACTCGTATGATTACAGACCCGACTGGACTCCACTCAGTCCTGTTACCATTACTTATTATTAGAAAGACTTGACAGAAACCGCAAAACCGCACATGAAAAGTCTCTTGCATCCGGTCTGGAAACAAGGTTGATCGATGGTCTATTACTTATGCAGCCTCCTTTTCAGGCAAATATACCATCGATCAACCTCATTTCCAAACCAGTATGTCATGAAATCGATGGTATATTGCTCACATCCTCCAGAGTAAGTCAATTTGCACAATTCACCAGCCTTGGGTATTATTTTTCGTTATTATTCATTCAAAATATTTCGCCGTCGGTCTAATTGTTTCCAATCCCCTCGCTAATTCTTCATAACCAACTGGCGCTTACTATATTTGGAAGATGCGAGCAATATACCATCGATTCGTCGGTATAAATAATTTATGAATAACTATTATGATATACCATCGATCAACCTCGTTTCCAGGCGCGGCAGCGTAACTGTATATTCCTGGGTCAACTAAAAAAATGGCATTCGTCGGCCTTCCGCCTCGGTGGATAACATCCTCCTCGATCCGCATAATTCTTCACATCGTAGTACTTCACAGCCTCATTCAATAATTGCTAAATATACTGGGTACCAGACTGGATTTATTTACCACTATTATTATTCATTCAAAATATGTCGTCGTTTATATTCAGTGGAAGCTCTCGTGAGCGGGTACCACCCTCGGGATGCGAAAAAGGTGCCCGTAACTGGAGCTGGCGGCCGCTTACAGGAATGGAAAAATAGAGAGTTTGTATGGGAGTTGAGAAAAACGTGTTTTTTGTGAAGGCGACCGTTGGTAGAGCTATCCGCTTACGAGAGTGTTCATTAGAAGAGCTTCCACTGTATTTCAGTCGCAACTTCAGTTCTAAGCTTTCTGGGGTACTGTATACGTAGACATAGAGACATCTTCAGGTTTATCCTAATTTATCTTATTATTGCATCTTATTTTCTGCAAGGTGGAAAGAAGAAGCCTTCGTTCGAACAAGCTGCTGAAACTGCAATGCTTTCGAATGCTGGCGAAGAGGAACTTGAAGAAGTGGTCGAGACTGTGTTACCTGTGAAAGTCGCTAAAGAAGAGGTTGTTGTAAAGCCCGAAGATGAAACTGAAGTTGAAGACAATACTTGTGTTGGCGAAAGCAGAAGTGTCATCAAAAGGTAAGTGTCATTTGAATAAAAATTCAGTGGAACCTCCGATGACGGCAACGGCAGTGTAAAGTTACTTACAAATTTCATTTGTGTAAAGGTACCACCGAGGCGTTGTTTGTCGACCTCTGGTGAGTGGTTTAACCGCTTCGATTTTCGAAAGTGGTGATAGAAGAAGCCCTACCGATAAACTCGTAATCAGAAATAACAAGCTTGAACATTTTCCCCAAAAAGAGAGAAATTAACGTCGATGTGCTACACTTGTTAAAAAAAGGAAAGTGGCAGTGAAACATTCTTGTTCCGCGCGAGATCACATACCGTGACGTCTCGTTTTCGATAGTTTTCCTCTTTCATCCTTTCACACCAGTGAGGGAAATCGACCTTTCCTCTCTGGAGAGCGTTATTTAAATAGTTGTGTTTTAGTGAGTGTTTAATTCTGATTTGGGTTATATCTGTAGACGGAAGACTGATTCCACGAAAAAAGATGCGTTTTCAAAGACCCGAAAAAGGTGTCTGCTCTCGCAGGCTTGGATACTTGTGGACGGGGCCTAATATTTTTAATGTCTTTTATTTTTTGCACGGGTTGAGTGCATCGTGTGCACTCTGCATCTACAACATGAGTTTTACGTAAAGGGCAAAAAGTCTATATTTTATACGGCGTTTTTATTCTTCGTTCACGAATTTCCAGCGTGTGCGAAACTTGTTAAAAGTACAATTACGTTCTTTTCGTTATACTTATTTTTTTCTTTAAAAGATGATCTGAATAGTCACTTCGAAGACCCCCATTGAAAAGTGTTTCGCTCACCGTAACAGTAAGCATAATTATTCATCGTAGACGAGCATCCGACTGAACGTCACAATCAAAATTTGCTAAACTTTCTGTTTTTTTCAATAGAGAATTGTTTGAAATTCAACAACTACAGACTTTTGTCAACGCTAAGGGTAGAGTATCCTAATTTTGGAGGATAAAAGCAGCTAAGAGTTGATGTCGAATAATATAGTTAACATTATATTATATTTATATTCTAGTACGACGATTTTTTCCTTGAACTCGTCGTTTAGAAGAAGACTAGCACTGACCCCTACACTGCGTCAAAAAAGAAAAAAAACTCCCCTATCCCCCCAGAATCTTTACATATTATATTCTCCATTTATTGTAGATTTTACTCGAACATTGAACTATTGAAAGCTGTGTTCTGCAAACAACCGACTATTAAAATTTTGGCTCATTGCAGAAAAATAGTGAGCAGTGAAGGTACCTGCTGGGCCCTCAAACTAGGGGCTGTCCATCTTATATTCCATCCAAATGCTGTGTCTGAGCCTACGTCAATAGTGGTCTACAGATGGAGATCCAGTGTCTGCTCACCCCCACTACAGGAACACGAGGCTATTGTCAGCAATGTTATTGAACTATCTTCCCACGATGGCCAACGCCTGCAATTCAATGCCATGGTGACTTTGTCACTTTCTCACAGTGCACCGGAACTACGGGGCTATGAAGTGGTGATAAAAAGGCAGATCAACAAGGAGACCAATGAATGGGAAGACGTGAGTGGAACCAAGAACTTACGCTGTCGCCAAGGTATAGAAATGTTCTCTATGTAGTAGACTTAAAGCAACTATAGAGAACCGTTTGGCAGATCCTGTTTCTGTAAGCAGGATGCGGCGTACGTCTTCTGTATTGCTGAAGGGTTTGCTTTGTTTCTTTTTAAGATAGTGTTATTACGTGTTACAGTTGCGCTTGCGCTCTCGATCTGAGACTTGTTTTTCTTTTTTCCCGGTGTTGATTTATATAACGTCAGTCTTTTTTAGATGCCAAAGAAAGTGTATCTGATAGTTACATTTTACTGGTATTTTGTATCGGTAACAGATATCGAAGATGAGCACCTTTTTCAAAAGGATATACCAGATCCTTTCTTTCCTGTTGTTCAAGCTGATATAACTGAGGGCTCGACATATGCAGCGGTTTGCCGTCTCAAATCTTCTCCAACTTACACCATCACACCTGCTGGTGGCTTATTTAGTCATCCTCATTATCCAGGGGTGATGATTACAGTCCCTGAGAATGCTGTTGCACCTGAAACGGCGTTTTCCCTGGTGCTAAAGGTTAGTGTTATTACAAAGCTCCATACATAATCAGAGTAGAATAGCGGATATAATCAGCCCCATGGCCTTTTAAAGTGATATAGTTTCTTGAATATGACAGCCTAGTCTGTGTAAAGCCGCCCCCTCCTCTCAGAAAAAATCGGAGAATGGGCGATTGACTGGCGTGGGTGGCTGTATATAGGCTAATGACAGCCTAAATAGTCTCGATGGTTTGATTGAAAAATCTTATACTGATTATTTGGAGACTGATCCTTTTGATAAGGTTTTTAATATCTGAGTTAAGTTTTCACTTACATAACTTATGACGACGCAAAGTCGTTCTCAATTCAATTACTTTTTGTAATGGTACAGGTGCAAGAAGTTCCTAATAAAGAATTTGAAGAGGAAGGTGTATTTCTTGGACCTATTCTGCGAATTAAATGCTTTGAGGTTGTCCAGTTCTTAAGGCCTGTAACCATTCAGCTACCAGTTTCTCTTCGAGACCAGGAGGACTTTAATCCAGATCCCACTAAATGCCATGTGAGAGTGTTGTTCCTGAATTGCGAGGAGGAAAAAAGGGAATGGATTGAACTCACTGATCTGGTAGAACCGACACAGTTTGACGCAAAGCTTGTTAGGATCCAAGTCCAACGATTTTCTGGGTAAAGATACTTCAGAAATCACTAGTATTTACTAGATAAATGGCCAGTTGAGTCCTTTTTTTATCCAAAATGTTGATCAAACTTCACTCAACGTTGTTGGATACAACGTTTTAGAGCCGTTCGAACACCATGTTGAATGGTGCTGGGTGTTGCTAGATCTGGTTTAAACGTTTAAAACTACAATTTTGGACAAATTAAAATAAAATGGAACTTCAAACCCCAATCCCCCAAATCAAGGATGAAACCGCGGAGAAGCCACTGAAACGCGCCATTTTCCCATCCTTGATTTCGGGGAGAGGAGGTATAAATTTCACATTTATTTTGTCCAAGATTGTGGCATTGGACATCATCAGGCATTTCTCTTGTTTAAGTGTGCGATGGCCACAATTTTGAATGGTCGAACCCTCAATTAAACTTTGTTTGCTTTATTGTTTAGTAAGCAATACCTCTTCACTCGCGCTTCACATTTCTTGTAAATAATTAGCTCAGAATTCACTCTTCCTACGCAAGCCCCTATACATCACTGCATCACATTATCCAACTTCGTTGGATGCAGTTGGTGGGTTGGCCTAAACGCACCTTTAGGTGCCTGAATGTGTCCACGTAATTATCAAAAAGCCAGTATAGTACTTCTTTCAAAGCATCCTTAGGCCTGAGGCAAATTGTAAGAAAATACCCAAGTCGATATCAATATAAGAAGAACGAGAGAACGGACTTAATTTGACGCGTCTATCAGACTATTTCTAATTTTTTCTTTTCAGTCTACTGGAAAATTTACATGGGCTCGGCGATTACGTAGAATAATCAAAGATTCGACCTTGTCATTTTAAGGCTCGTAACAAGTGCATCCACGCTGGTTTACATTAATTCAGTTTCGATTTTTTGGTTGTTCTAGATATTCGTTTCTTTTTGAGCGGCGTGAAGAAAACTCCAGACCTTATGGACAGAGGATCTTAAGTTACTTTACCGGCTTCACTAGAACGCAGCCCCGAGCAGCAAGTTTCGTCGCCTACTTCCGTCCAGATATTTCAAATATTTTATTCCTTATTTGTTGCTCTGCTCACCTTAAACAAGAGGTGATACAAGATCTTGAAAACAGAGACGTAACGCGGTTTGCTGATGGCAGTTCGATGAAATGTATGTTACCTGGAGAGGACGGTGACAAAGCATTTGTGTTTTTGTCAGGAGGAATACGCCCATATGATGAGGAGGACGAAAATAACATTTTTCTTTGGTGAGCTCATTTATTATGTATTTAAAATATTTCCCAGTTTCTCCTTGGCTCAAATCCCACGCGGCTAATTCTTGAGAACCAGCTAGCGTTGACCAAATCAGTACAAAATGGCGGAACATCCATCACTGTGCATACTTTTTAAGAACAGACCGGTCTGAACAGTCGTGATTAATAGTTAAATTCTCTCCGGTGACTGAACAGTTCTGTCTAATGGTAAGCGAAGGATAACTCGGCACTACATCACGCATGTTTCTCTCTTACATTTAAACAGGTTATTAGAGGACGATATTCCGTTTAAGACTGAATTGCGCGTTTGTCTCGTTGAGGACGAAGAGCTAGCACAAGTGGAATTTCGAAACACCCTGGCACACACAGGCAGAAAGGGTCTGTTGTGTAAATTTCACTTAACTTTGCCCTCCCGCAAAATGCCCCTCGCGGTAAGTATAACTTATCATTTTAAGCTGGAGCATTTCATCTGTTCAAATCTCCTATCAGTTGAAAAATTCTGGGTCAGTCATTTAACGGAGTTTAGCCAATGTTTAACAAATCCACCAGAACCTCGTTCCAAGTCATTTTCAGTTTGCCAAATGCTATTATCTAAACACCGTCTATGTGAACAATTTCGTGAAAGCATATAGTGTAGACTAGAAAAGCATTTATCTGGAGATGCAGTGATTTCTTAAACCGCGGCCTAAGTTAGATTTCGTATAAATAACCAACCCTTTGTATTGCAACTTAAGAGTGAACGAGCAGTTTGCTCAAGATTCACTGTAGTTGTAAGCTGTTTCTTGTAGAACTTTTGCCTGTCCAAGCAGTGAGAAAGTTTACTCAAATTGTTGCAGGTATTAAAATTAAAATCACGTCATTTGAAAGACAATCAAGACTTTCCTCTTAATTAACTAGGAGTAATCGGAGCTTAGAAGAGTGCGTTCGATATGTTTGTAAGGCGTACAGGTAGCAGTTGAGGAGGAAGGGTGGATGGTTATTGCGATAGATGTTCCGCCATTTTGTACTGATTTGGTCAACGCTAGCTGGTTCTCAAGAATTAGCCGCGTGGGATTTGAGCCAAGGAGAAACTGGGAAATATTTTAAATACATAATAAATGAGCTCACCAAAGAAAAATGTTATTTTCGTCCTCCTCATCATATGGGCGTATTCCTCCTGACAAAAACACAAATGCTTTGTCACCGTCCTCTCCAGGTAACATACATTTCATCGAACTGCCATCAGCAAACCGCGTTACGTCTCTGTTTTCAAGATCTTGTATCACCTCTTGTTTAAGGTGAGCAGAGCAACAAATAAGGAATAAAATATTTGAAATATCTGGACGAAAGTAGGCGACGAAACTTGCTGCTCGGGGCTGCGTTCTAGTGAAGCCGGCAAAGTAACTTAAGATCCTCTGTCCATAAGGTCTGGAGTTTTCTTCACGCCGCTCAAAAAGAAACGAATATCTAGAACAACCAAAAAATCGAAACTGAATTAATGTAAACCAGGGTGGATGCACTTGTTACGAGCCTTAAAATGACAAGGTCGAATCTTTGATTATTCTACGTAATCGCCGAGCCCATGTAAATTTTCCAGTAGACTGAAAAGGAAAAATTAGAAATAGTCTGATAGACGCGTCAAATTAAGTCCGTTCTCTCGTTCTTCTTATATTGATATCGACTTGGGTATTGTCTTACAATTTGCCTCAGGCCTAAGGATGCTTTGAAAGAAGTACTATACTGGCTTTTTGATAATTACGTGGACACATTCAGGCACCTAAAGGTGCGTTTAGGCCAACCCACCAACTGCATCCAACGAAGTTGGATAATGTGATGCAGTGATGTATAGGGGCTTGCGTAGGAAGAGTGAATTCTGAGCTAATTATTTACAAGAAATGTGAAGCGCGAGTGAAGAGGTATTGCTTACTAAACAATAAAGCAAACAAAGTTTAATTGAGGGTTCGACCATTCAAAATTGTGGCCATCGCACACTTAAACAAGAGAAATGCCTGATGATGTCCAATGCCACAATCTTGGACAAAATAAATGTGAAATTTATACCTCCTCTCCCCCCGAAATCAAGGATGGGAAATGGCGCGTTTCAGTGGCTTTTCCGCGGTTTCATCCTTGATTTGGGGTGATTGGGGTTTGAAGTTCCATTTTATTTTAATTTGTCCAAAATTGTAGTTTTAAACGTTTAAACCAGATCTAGCAACACCCAGCACCATTCAACATGGTGTTCGAACGGCTCTAAAACGTTGTATCCAACAACGTTGAGTGAAGTTTGATCAACATTTTGGATAAAAAAAGGACTCAACTGGCCATTTATCTGGTAAATACTAGTGATTTCTGAAGTATCTTTACCCAGAAAATCGTTGGACTTGGATCCTAATTAACAAGCTTTGCGTCAAACTGTGTCGGTTCTACCAGATCAGTGAGTTCAATCCATTCCCTTTTTTCCTCCTCGCAATTCAGGAACAACACTCTCACATGGCATTTAGTGGGATCTGGATTAAAGTCCTCCTGGTCTCGAAGAGAAACTGGTAGCTGAATGGTTACAGGCCTTAAGAACTGGACAACCTCAAAGCATTTAATTCGCAGAATAGGTGCAAGAAATACACCTTCCTCTTCAAATTCTTTATTAGGAACTTCTTGCACCTGTACCATTACAAAAAGTAATTGAATTGAGAACGACTTTGCGTCGTCATAAGTTATGTAAGTGAAAACTTAACTCAGATATTAAAAACCTTATCAAAAGGATCAGTCTCCAAATAATCAGTATAAGATTTTTCAATCAAACCATCGAGACTATTTAGGCTGTCATTAGCCTATATACAGCCACCCACGCCAGTCAATCGCCCATTCTCCGATTTTTTCTGAGAGGAGGGGGCGGCTTTACACAGACTAGGCTGTCATATTCAAGAAACTATATCACTTTAAAAGGCCATGGGGCTGATTATATCCGCTATTCTACTCTGATTATGTATGGAGCTTTGTAATAACACTAACCTTTAGCACCAGGAAAACGCCGTTTCAGGTGCAACAGCATTCTCAGGGAATGTAATCATCACCCCTGGATAATGAGGATGACTAAATGAGCCACCAGCAGGTGTGATGGTGTAAGTTGGAGAAGATTTGAGACGGCAAACCGCTGCATATGTCGAGCCCTCAGTTATATCAGCTTGAACAACAGGAAAGAAAGGATCTGGTATATCCTTTTGAAAAAGGTGCTCATCTTCGATATCTGTTACCGATACAAAATACCAGTAAAATGTAACTATCAGATACACTTTCTTTGGCATCTAAAAAGACTGACGTTATATAAATCAACACCGGGAAAAAGAAAAACAAGTCTCAGATCGAGAGCGCAAGCGCAACTGTAACACGTAATAACACTATCTTTAAAAAGAAACAAAGCAAACCCTTCAGCAATACAGAAGACGTACGCCGCATCCTGCTTACAGAAACAGGATCTGCCAAACGGTTCTCTATAGTTGCTTTAAGTCTACTACATAGAGAACATTTCTATACCTTGGCGACAGCGTAAGTTCTTGGTTCCACTCACGTCTTCCCATTCATTGGTCTCCTTGTTGATCTGCCTTTTTATCACCACTTCATAGCCCCGTAGTTCCGGTGCACTGTGAGAAAGTGACAAAGTCACCATGGCATTGAATTGCAGGCGTTGGCCATCGTGGGAAGATAGTTCAATAACATTGCTGACAATAGCCTCGTGTTCCTGTAGTGGGGGTGAGCAGACACTGGATCTCCATCTGTAGACCACTATTGACGTAGGCTCAGACACAGCATTTGGATGGAATATAAGATGGACAGCCCCTAGTTTGAGGGCCCAGCAGGTACCTTCACTGCTCACTATTTTTCTGCAATGAGCCAAAATTTTAATAGTCGGTTGTTTGCAGAACACAGCTTTCAATAGTTCAATGTTCGAGTAAAATCTACAATAAATGGAGAATATAATATGTAAAGATTTTGGGGGGATAGGGGAGTTTTTTTTTCTTTTTTGACGCAGTGTAGGGGTCAGTGCTAGTCTTCTTCTAAACGACGAGTTCAAGGAAAAAATCGTCGTACTAGAATATAAATATAATGTAATGTTAACTATATTATTCGACATCAACTCTTAGCTGCTTTTATCCTCCAAAATTAGGATACTCTACCCTTAGCGTTGACAAAAGTCTGTAGTTGTTGAATTTCAAACAATTCTCTATTGAAAAAAAACAGAAAGTTTAGCAAATTTTGATTGTGACGTTCAGTCGGATGCTCGTCTACGATGTATAATTATGCTTACTGTTACGGTGAGCGAAACACTTTTCAGTGGGGGTCTTCGAAGTGACTATTCAGATCATCTTTTAAAGAAAAAAATAAGTATAACGAAAAGAACGTAATTGTACTTTTAACAAGTTTCGCACACGCTGGAAATTCGTGAACGAAGAATAAAAACGCCGTATAAAATATAGACTTTTTGCCCTTTACGTAAAACTCATGTTGTAGATGCAGAGTGCACACGATGCACTCAACCCGTGCAAAAAATAAAAGACATTAAAAATATTAGGCCCCGTCCACAAGTATCCAAGCCTGCGAGAGCAGACACCTTTTTCGGGTCTTTGAAAACGCATCTTTTTTCGTGGAATCAGTCTTCCGTCTACAGATATAACCCAAATCAGAATTAAACACTCACTAAAACACAACTATTTAAATAACGCTCTCCACAGAGGAAAGGTCGATTTCCCTCACTGGTGTGAAAGGATGAAAGAGGAAAACTATCGAAAACGAGGCGTCACGGTATGTGATCTCGCGCGGAACAAGAATGTTTCACTGCCACTTTCCTTTTTTTAACAAGTGTAGCACATCGACGTTAATTTCTCTCTTTTGGGGAAAATGTTCAAGCTTGTTATTTCTGATTACGAGTTTATCGGTAGGGCTTCTTCTATCACCACTTTCGAAAATCGAAGCGGTTAAACCACTCACCAGAGGTCGACAAACAACGCCTCGGTGGTACCTTTACACAAATGAAATTTGTAAGTAACTTTACACTGCCGTTGCCGTCATCGGAGGTTCCACTGAATTTTTATTCAAATGACACTTACCTTTTGATGACACTTCTGCTTTCGCCAACACAAGTATTGTCTTCAACTTCAGTTTCATCTTCGGGCTTTACAACAACCTCTTCTTTAGCGACTTTCACAGGTAACACAGTCTCGACCACTTCTTCCTCTTCGCCAGCATTCGAAAGCATTGCAGTTTCAGCAGCTTGTTCGAACGAAGGCTTCTTCTTTCCACCTTGCAGAAAATAAGATGCAATGATAAGATAAATTAGGATAAACCAGAAGATGTCTCTATGTCTACGTATACAGTACCCCAGAAAGCTTAGAACTGAAGTTGCGACTGAAATACAGTGGAAGCTCTTCTAATGAACACTCTCGTAAGCGGATAGCTCTACCAACGGTCGCCTTCACAAAAAACACGTTTTTCTCAACTCCCATACAAACTCTCTATTTTTCCATTCCTGTAAGCGGCCGCCAGCTCCAGTTACGGGCACCTTTTTCGCATCCCGAGGGTGGTACCCGCTCACGAGAGCTTCCACTGAATATAAACGACGACATATTTTGAATGAATAATAATAGTGGTAAATAAATCCCGTCTGGTACCCAGTATATTTAGCAATTATTGAATGAGGCTGTGAAGTACTACGATGTGAAGAATTATGCGGATCGAGGAGGATGTTATCCACCGAGGCGGAAGGCCGACGAATGCCATTTTTTTAGTTGACCCAGGAATATACAGTTACGCTGCCGCGCCTGGAAACGAGGTTGATCGATGGTATATCATAATAGTTATTCATAAATTATTTATACCGACGAATCGATGGTATATTGCTCGCATCTTCCAAATTTAGTAAGCGCCAGTTGGTTATGAAGAATTAGCGAGGGGATTGGAAACAATTAGACCGACGGCGAAATATTTTGAATGAATAATAACGAAAAATAATACCCAAGGCTGGTGAATTGTGCAAATTGACTTACTCTGGAGGATGTGAGCAATATACCATCGATTTCATGACATACTGGTTTGGAAATGAGGTTGATCGATGGTATATTTGCCTGAAAAGGAGGCTGCATAAGTAATAGACCATCGATCAACCTTGTTTCCAGACCGGATGCAAGAGACTTTTCATGCGCGGTTTTGCGGTTTCTGTCAAGTCTTTCTAATAATAAGTAATGGTAACAGGACTGAGTGGAGTTCAGTCGGGTCTGTAATCATACGAGTGATTAACAACGGGAGTCCGATTTGTTTAATCACGAGTATGATTACAGACCGAATTGGACGACACGAAGTTCTGTTACCAATTAATCATAACTCTAACAAAATTTGTGATATAATAGGCTATTTTTTAAATCAAAACACAAGAAATTCCAAATTTTGTTTTCCTGGCAGTGAAAAAAAAAAGCCATTTAATCGCGCGCGTGGTGGTGCGTACTGTCCAATTACTTAGGCATGACGCGTACTGTCCTATTAAACTGTCCTATTAAGGTTGAAATCAGGGCAGTTGATAGCCAATCAGTTTTGACAATTTTGTTATAGTTATGATAATAATAATAATAATAATAAATGTCTTTATTGCTCATTAGATAAAAACACATATCTAATGTTACAGGATAAAAAGATTAAAAGTTCAGCCAAATTACAATAGAATAAAAAGATAAAAATGTGAAAAAAAAACCTAGATAAAATATCAAACATAAAATATCATAAAAGGTGGTATTTAAAAATAGTCTATTTACAAATGTGTTCTTATAACGTTCGGTGTTTATTTTGGGCCTTTTGCAGCTTTTACGCCTACGGTTGTAGGTTAAATTGTTCTTTTCTTGCGGTAAGCAAACCTTCAGAGGGTGATTATCACCCTGTTTAACTTTTTAAAAATCGCTTTATCTTGTTTTTTCAGTAATGATCTAATATTTAACTGCGTAGATATAAAACGCAACTTATAGCATCTGTCTAAAAATTGCTGAAGGACATTAATTTCCGCATCGGGGGCGCCATAAACAGATATAGTCCGTAGTCATGTTGGGAAGAACAATGCTATAGAAGAGATAATCAATTTCTGTCTGGCTGTAGCGCTCTTTTCTACATACTCTCAGCACGTGTAGACATTTGTTGGCCTTGCACAGTTTAGCTTTTATATGTGCAAAAAATCTACAGTCATTCTAAAAGGTCAAACCTAATAGATCAAGAGTGGTATGTTGTGGTATATTACGTACAACAGGATAGAATGTTGAGTTCCTTTTCTTCTTTATGACAAGTTCTTTACACTTGTAAGGGTTACAGCTCATGGAATTACAGCTCGCCCAACTGAGTCAAAAACTTCTCCACTAAACCACTTGACGTATCACTGCCCCCTATCAATACTGGAGCGACAATGGTTGAGTCATCTTCATACTCAAAAAGGGCGGGAGTGGAACCTAGCTTGATTTCAAGGTCATTCAAGAACACGTTAAATAAGTAGGGGCCGCTCACACTACCCTGCGTTGTCCCCTTATTTACTCCTTTCCACTCGTGAAGGTGGTTGTTGTGGACCATACGTTGTTGTCCGTTATAAAGAAAACTGTGATACCAGTTGATAATATAGGCATTCAGGGGCAGCAACTTTAGTTTATCAGATAGTAGCTCGTGCCTGACTAAGTCGAACGCTTTGCTGAATGTCCATTGCGAATACCCGTTCTGCCTCACAGTCTGGATTATCTAAGTGTTTTTAGATGAAGTGCTTGATCGCTAACAGTGCACTAGTACAATTTCCACTTTCACGATAAGCAAATTCAGTGGTGCTAAGATTTTCCTCCACAGTCTCCTTCCGAAAGGTGTTATAAACAGCTTTCTCAAACGCTTAGTGAGTAGTTCTAGTGACCCTTCGGCAAAAGACGTTTCCCCACACCAGGGAGAAACCTCTGTACTTAGGGTATCTAGCTGTTTATTCACAAGTGAACTAAAAAAGACCAATCAAACAGCACAGTAAAGCAAAACCAATTCAATCCTGGATTACTGTCAACACTCAACTGAAAATTGCTCTATTCACAAGTGAACTAAAAAAAGGGCGTTCACGGCTACCCGAAGAGAAAATAGCTGAACTTATGACTAAAGCTGAACGGAAGAAATGCAAGATTACGCAAAACATACTGCTCAATGGATGTTTTCTACGTTTTAAGGAGTATCTGCAAGAAAACATCTGATAATATCCTGAAACCGTGCCAACAAATAGACCTAAGTTTAGAAGAAAGTCTAGGAGGAGGTACAATTAGCAAAGAACTTAGAGACATTAAAATAAAACAATTACTGCGGTGAATTCGGCTTCCTTATGATGTGAAGAAAAATGTAGATCTCGGAGACTGTTATCCACCTAAAATCCTCCTCGATCTGCATAATTTTTCACATCATACTCAACCTCATTCAATAATTGATAAATAAATAGGCTCTTGCTCAATATCGCCCCAATGACATTAAAAGAAAGTTAACGGCGAAAAACAGATGTAAAAAGTTACTATTTTTTCTCAAGTATACATTTTAATTTGCTTGCCATGCAAAAACGTGTCGGGTAAAATATTTACATCTTGCCACAACTTTGATCAAAAAACCATTTGTTCAGAAACGTCTTTTTTAGCCTTGATGATGCTCAGCGCAGGTTTTTGTTAGCATTCAAACAAATGCCACAGTAAGTAGTTTCATCTGAATTTCATCTGAAACTTACTAACTTAACACAAATTACGAAGGAAGGTTTTGTTTGGCCATTTCTAATTTTGTTCGCGATTTATTACAGGCAAAGACAAAAAATAATGGCACTTTTTAAATTGAAATATTTCACATATATAAGTACTATAAGTACCATTCCAAAAACTGTCTTATTGAGGACAATTTTATTGAAAATCATCCCCACACCCACCTGTAATAACAGAACTGGTTATTTCCTTTTTCTTCATCTCTAGAGCATGTATTGCATCAGAACGTAACAGATTCCCACTCACATCCAGCCACTCCAGTTTCTTTAAGTCACCAATCTCAGAAGGCAGTTCTGTAAGTCTGTTATCATTCAAGTACAGCTCCTCAAGCTGGTTCAGCTTCTGCATACTGGTAGGTAAACTAACCAACTGGTTAGAACTCACATCCAGCCTCCTAAGCTTCTTTGAGTCACCAATCTCAGAAGGCAGTTCTGTAAGTCTGTTATCATACAAGTGCAGCTCCTCAAGCTGGTTCAGCTTCTGCATACTGGTAGGTAAACTAACCAACTGGTTGTTACTCACACTCAGCCACCTAAGCTTCTTTAAGTCACCAATCTCAGAAGGCAGTTCTTTAAGTTTGTTATCAGACAAAAACAGCCTCTTAAGCTGGTTCAACTTCAGTATACTGGTAGGTAAACTAACCAATTGTTTGTTTTTCACATTCAGCCTCCTCAGCTCTTTTAAGTCACCAATCTCAGAAGGCAGTTCTGTAAGTTTGTTACCAGACAAAAACAACCTCTCAAGCTGGTTCAACTTCTGTATACTGGTAGGTAAACTAACCAATTGGTTGTTTTTCACATTCAGCCTCCTCAGCTCTTTTAAGTCACCAATCTCAGAAGGCAGTTCTGTAAGTTGGTTACCAGACAAAAACAACCTCTCAAGCTGGTTCAACTTCTGTATACTGGTAGGTAATCTAACCAACTGCTTGTTTCTCACATCCAGCCTCCTCAGCTCTTTTAAGTCACCAATCTCAGAAGGCAGTTCTCTAAGTTTGTTACCATCCAAGTACAGCTCTTCAAGTTGGTTCAGCTTCTGTATACTGGTTGGTAAACCAACCAACCGGTTGTTATCCACATACAGCCTTTTCAGCTCTTTCAGGTCAAAAATCTGAGATGGCAGTTTTGTTAGTTTGTTACCATTCAAATGGAGCCTGATAAGACTTTTCAGCTCGTTAATATTTGTTGGTAACTCAGTCAGGTTATTGTTATCCAGTCTGAGTTCCTCCAGTCCATTCAGTTCAGTGACTGCCTTAGGAACCCTCAGAAGTCCTCTGCCATTCAGATTCAAACTTGCTACTCCACCTCCATCTTTAACACAGGCTTTTAATGTTGCACTGGAATAACCCTCCATGTTTCAAAATATTAAATAAAGGTAGCCTTGTCCTTTCTTTGTAATCTAAAATGAAAATAATATAATTGGTAATTAGCAAATAAACATTATTATTGATCACCCCTGACAGTGTATTTTAAATAGGTGAACTTTAAAGAACAAAAAGGAAAAGAAATCTCAAGGTTCAGAAAATGCATATATATGTAAAATAAACATCTTTGCAAAGAGAACAGTCATTATTATTATTTTACTCAAATTATCTCCCCATTTCTAATTGGCTCAAGTCCCCTGGCCAACTCTTCACAACCAGCTGATGGCATTGACTAAGGGCCTATCTGCACTTAAGCGAAAAAGCTGTCTATTTAGAGAAATATTCTGTCATCACCGATGCTTCACAAATGCGGACGGTTTGTCGCAATTTTAGAAATTTTGCCCCAGATGGGATTTATCCTCAAAGGCACCGCAGACAAAATTTGTCCCAGGTAAAAACTGGACAAAATCGTGCTTTTCTTATGAATCATTTGGTAAAGCCATTATTAATTCTTTCCATTAAGTAATGACAGATGCGACGACCTGTTAAGCGTAAATAGTTTTCAGTGTGGATAAACGTTTGCAAAGCAAAATTGTCACAATACAATTTTTGGTCTAGATGTTTTAAACACAATTTCCAAGTTTGTCTGCTAGTGCAGAAAGGTCCCAAATTTGGAAGACAATCACAACGTTGGTACCAATATTGTCACTTTTACAGAGTGAGACCATCAATTCACAGAAGATTAGGAATGGCAATTAAGAAAAAGCCCAGTTAAGGAAAAGGTTTGGCAAACAGTTTCTGTCAGAGGCATCGCAATCAAGCCTGCATGCAGATGTCTGCTGTTTCCTTTGTTGCATGCGAAAAGGGACACCTTTCTGCATGCAACAAAGGAAATTGTAGTTGTGTGAACCCAGGCAACATTGAAGTGGCCATGGTAGGTAAAAGTCAGCATATAAAACACAACTGCATATAATACCAACTATCAATCCATCTTTTAGGCATTTCCTAGTTGAGAATAAACTTATTTTTGAAAGCTTTCATTATAAGGTTGCATCATATAATTTGCTGCTTTTCCTTTCTTAAAACGTTTGTTAACCTACCCACCAAGAGCTACGATAGGTAAATTAAATACTTTCCTCTTGAAAATAAACCTTTTTTAATTTATTTACTTTAAGCCTCCTTCACATTGTACAATTTTCTGTTTCTCTTTTTTCAAAAAGCATTCCATTTACTGGGTAACATCTACCTGCAGGAGGTCACAGCTGAGTTACAATATTGACTTGCAGGAGGTATTTATATCTCATTAACCTTGGGCAAATCAGACATGACATCCTTGAAATATCTTTTAAATAGTGAAGAATAAATGCAGCTGTCACCTTCCTATCCTGAGAGTTGATAGCAAGTACAAATTTCCTTTATTTCCGGAAGATTTCTGTTGTAAACGTAACCCTCTAGGAAGCTTTCACGTTTTAAATTATTCCTGTCGCAGGCAACCAGAAATAAATGTTTTGGAGCAGAAATAAAGTAAAAATAGTGAATCATATAAAACCTTGGACACTCAAGCTCGATCCAAGTGCTCCACGAATTATTTATTTCACTTTTTTGGAAATTATCGGCAAGTCAGCCTGTGGTGACCACTTTTGATTATCACCAATTGCTGGGGTGGGGACCAGGGATTTGAAATGGAAGTTGAGAAAGACCTGGTTACCACTCCAGTTGCTTAAGCGGGGGGGTGATAAACAAAGATGTGGGTTATTTTCTTATAATCACATGTGCAAGGAGGAGGAGGAGAGATGAACATGATGCAAATTAAAAGTAACACTTGAAGGTATGTATTGTTTGAGCTCATTCTCAGGGTTCTTTCCTACTCGTGAATCCATCCATTCCAACCTCGTCTCGTTCTTGGTGTGTCAGGAAGTTTAACTCTTATTGACTGTTTGCTTGAGTTTGAAAGCAAGGAAATTGCCACGTTAACAGATAAAAATTTTTTTACCTTTATAAGTGGAAAACATTCCCAGCACAATGCAAGAAAATGTGCTGACAGACTGAACTCAGAAAGGAAATTCTGAAAGACATTGGCATCCGAGCAGACTGGGAAGATATTACTTTGACCGAGTAGTTAGGGAGGAGGTTTGACCATCTAAAATGTCCCTGGGGTTGGGTGTTTGATGTGAAAAAATGCCTTTAGTTCAAATCCCCGGCCTATGCCTGGTCTCCCCCTCCTCCAGCTTAAAAATGAGAGGTAAATAATATCACACCCACCTGTGCATAATTTCAGTTTTTAAATTAATTGCTTCACATTTACTAACACCTTTGACTGACATTTATATGCCTTGTATCAAAGTCCTTAAATGAAAATGAACTTCGTTGTCCTCTTATTACTTATGGCCAAACAATTTTAAACCGTCAAAACTGACATAATTGTTCAAAGAAAACAATTATTAAGCCTAGGTAAAACAAAGTGTCCATCACCACCCCACCCCTAGGGCATTAAATTTTTCGGGCATTTGTTATCTTGTTGGTGGGGTTTGTCAGAAAACCTCTGCCCAGGGGTGAGGCAATTGTCAATTCTTCTAGAAAAAAGCGGACAACATTATGCGTTTTCAATATTTCTTAAAAAATATGCCTATTTAGATTTTTATAATTTCTATAAACTAAAATATTTTAGTACATTTACTTTCAAAGATATGTGGCTTTTGCTCCATTGACCATACTGCCCCCCCACAGTATTTTTTTGGATCCCTCTAAAAACTGCCTCTGCCATCACGATCGCACATGAAAAAAAAAACAAAACAATAATGCATCATTTGAAGAGTTTAAAGGAAAAGACACATTCTTTGTCAGCAGAAAGGCCTAGAAAAGCTCTGCGAGAAATTTGAAAGCTAATATAAACTTTGCGTTTTGTGTGATCAATGTGACAATTAAAACTTTGATGGAATGGTTTTACTGACGTGATGAGAAAATGTTAAGCTCATCGGTTGTTTGTTTATCATTTACTATTTTAAATACCTTTGAAAATAAGAAAGGTATTATTACAATTCTAGTTTATAGTTCTGTCATTGGTATTTATAATTAGATAGATGTGATCTTTTTTACAATTATAATCTAAGTGGCTATTAGCAATTTGTGAAGGGTGCTTTATGCATTTTGATAAGATTGTTACAGATTTCCTATAAATATGGCATTTTGCAACTTAAATTACTAAATTACAAGAAAATAGAATTTGGGTGGGTGGGGAATTTGCACTTTTTAAGCCCCAATGGATCTAGCCTGCATTAGCTGGGCGGGATTAGCGATAAGTGCTGTATTGTTTTGGCAGCAGAGCTGCGAGAAGAGTGGGTTTTCAAGTCAATTTGAAGTCCCACCTGCCTGGTCTTGGGCATTTTAAATAGTCCGCAGCCAATTGTGGAAACTACGGGGTTTCTAATTGGCTGAGAAGCGATAAGCATCTATCAAAATAATGATAATTAATATCTCTTCTATCTCCCAAGGAAAAAGTTATAGTGCGTTCATGTGAAAATAAATCAAATTTAGCAAGCTATAAACCAGCTCCACTCACTCCATAATAAGATTTCCACTTGAAAGAAATTCTCAAAAGACATTTTTTTGAGGGAAATAGATGTCAAAATTTAAGACACATCTTCTGCCATCCATTATTTAAAGAGGAACTAATCTCTTTTTGGCTATTATAATAACAAAAGTGCATCAGACAATAATGCCTTTTGTTATGCAGTGCAAATTAACCGCCCTGATCCATCCAAGCTCAACATAAAAAGAGCACTTGATCATTTAAAACTTGAACGTTAGAAATATGGGTGGAGTATGCTGTGGAGGATTCTTGTTTTTGACTGAGCAAATGGTAATCTTTGCTTGTGAGGTCATGAGGCCGATGTGTTTCCTATGCATTCCAGCATTGACTTCCTGTGGTTTTTGTCTTTGACAGAATTTGACCTCTGAAGCATTTTAGGGAATTAATTCTTTGACCTCTTTTGAAGTATAAAGCTTAATGATCGTTTAATGAAGAATTCAGTTTCTCAAGTTTGGACTAACTGCAGCATATCCTGCCTGGATCCTGAGTAACTTTCAACAATTATTAGTTGTTTTGTTCGTGACTCGACTATTAGGGACCATACATTTTACGTCCTAGGAGGGGGGGGCGGGGGTTTTCAGAAAATTAAAATTTTACACCCCCCAAATAATTACATATGAAAATTGTATCCCCCCTGGCAATAACAATTTTTAAAATGCACCCCCCCCCCTCTCCAACCCCTTCTAGACCAAGTCGGGCATTGATTTCATAAGCTATAAGATACCGGTAGTTAGCAGCGTAGCATGAGATTTTGAAGGTGCACACAGGGGAAGAAAAGTTTGCTCGCCAAAGGTGCCCAAAACCTGGGAAACCTCGGAAATGCCATCTCCTGCGTTTTTTGCAGAACATTTTCAGTAAATAAAGACAAAGGAAAATGCAGTAATAAGTTGTCTAATTATTTTACCAATCTATCTCTAGTGTTATCGGTAAGGTACAGACTTTACGTCAAAAAATGGTAAAACAGTGACGCCATCAAGGATGTTACAAGCAAAGGGCGAGATGTGTACCCTTCAGACGGGCAAATTCTGTTATAATGCCATCAATATCAATTACGTCATTGTGCTTGTGTATATACAGACTTACAACAGAGCTCAATCTCTAGTCTGTCGTGGTCCTTCGTAAAGGAGTTTGCAGTCTCTTCATACCACTGAAGCTACGCTCAGCTGTGCATGTTGATACAGGATAAGTCAACAAAGTTATGAGAGCCCTGACATATACTCCAGGATAGAATTGGAGTTGGCTCAGTCAAAAGTCTCAACCAAGGTCTGTGGCTTCTGATTCAGATCCATTTCACTCCACTTAATCAGTAAAAGGATAAATGAAATCCTAACACAAAAACACCAGTATAATGCGAAATATTTATCCCAATTTAACAATAAAAATGCTTCAGGAAATAAAAAGAATCTCTACATTTTTTCCAGATTTCAGCTGTATGCATAGGCATATGTGCGTACATGTACGCTACATTCCTGTTAGTAGAAATTGCTGATAGGTTTCTGGGCCAAGCTTTATACAGGTAACATATTGCTGTTTACAAAGAACCGCCGCAGCAAATTTTTTTGTCTACTTTTGAAGGAAAGTGGATTTGCTTCAATCATAATATAGTTTGACAACTTTTACATACAGCTGTAGAAGGCCAGCCCTGTGTCTTAATATTTCGACCCTCCTCACATTTTGTGCATTTTCAAAATTGACCCCCCCCCCCACAATGAAGCGTCTTAGAAAATTGTAGCCCCCACCAAAAAATTGACAAATTGCCGACAATTGCCCGGCAGGGGGAATGAACATGCTTGCAATTGACTGAGTGGTTAATCAGCTGACCAACTGTTTGCGATGGCAAGTGTGCTAGCGTGCTAACTAAGACTCGGAGTAACATGATTCTGCGTTCTAAAATATCGAAATCACACCTAGGTACACACGCTTTTAGACTGAAACTTTTGCAGCGACATAAAACTACAACTTATTTTTGGTCGTAATGAAATGTTCCGAACTTCCGGGCTACTAAATAATCCCTTTTTTAGTGACTCTGCAGCGCGTGTGAGTGTGCTAAGAACGTATTCAGTATCAAACTTACCTT
>CALNXK010000118.1:1705000-1762251 GCA_942486035.1 Porites lobata
GTTACCATGGGTATGACTTTCAACGGCTTACGTGTCCGTAGACGCTTTGCCTGCTCAAATGATGACATTGATATGTAATCGCCAGACAAAATGGATCTCTCGAGAACTTCCGATATTGACGAATCATTTTCAGGAGGCTCGGAAATATCGCATGAATCACTAGGTGAGAGGAAGGTTAGTGCGCTTATCTGGTCACTTCCAGTCACGCGAATTTGGCTCATTTTTCCATCCCGCGAGTAATTTACCTTAGCAGCGATTACGTCGTTCGCCAAGTGCAGTGCAAAGATCCTACACTTAATAGGACAACATTGCCTCAGTTACAGCAAATGTGGAATTGTGTACGAACGGGAATGTGGTATGATGGATCTCTCATTTCTCCACGCAGATCCCGCGGGAACAACAACGGGAAATCCCTTGATGTGTAAGGTGCTTTGATGAGCTTGTTATGCAACAAAAACGGAGTAGTCTTTCTCGCAGACGGTTACGGCAGAGGAAAGAAACATCGGTTAACGACGGTTAACAACTTTTCTGAAGAAAAACAACAGTTAGACTATCAGTTTCCTTTAATATATTCTGTTAACCGCTGTTAACCGTTGGAATAAACATGTGCGTGCCTGTTAATCGTTTATTTCAAGCGTTTACGGTGCTTTCAAGCATTTTCCGTAGTATATAGAACCTTTTTGTTGATTTTCAAGCATTAAAAAGACCTTTTTACTTAAGGGAAAACTTTTTGACACTGGTGTAATTGTCATGAAATGCGCTGTATTTTTTGCCACAAAAGAACTGCCATCGCGTGACAACATGTTTTCGCTGTATTTGTGATCAAAGAGGCATTGCTTTCCCTACACATCTTATTTCTACCCATTTTGGAAGTTCTTCATTAATATTTGTTCTTTTGGCCTTGGCTGTCATAGAGAAATTAACGGTTTTATCGGCATGGATTCTATTATTTTGTCAAGTAGATAATCTGATATATATGTTGTAAATTGTTCTAATTATACACTCATTTAGGTATAAGGTTTCTGATTTATGGCTAAATTTCTAAGTGCATAATTAATGCATCCTAATTGTTTTTATGACACCTTTATTCGTAATCACAAAACTTTAGACAATTACAACATCTGTGCAAAAAATCAATACCCTCCGACCTTACATTGCGAAGTTACAGCGATTTGAACAACTGGCCTTCACAGACAACCCCAGACAAAACTGTTGAGACAATTCCATCTATTTTCTAACTTTTGCGCCCTACTCCCGTCTCCCCTAAACACAAAAAGTAAACCCCCTCCCCACCCCCTATTCAAAGTTGCCTTGGTCTAAAAACCAACGTGTATAATTGCCATGCTATCCTAAACAACTTTGGATAAGGGGAGGGGGGAAATCGGGCATTCATTTGGCGGAGGTTTCAGTCTTTGCCGGGATGACAGGAAAAAATAGGCATTTTCGCGATTTGTCTCAACAGGTTTTGTCCGGGGTTGTAGATGTTTTTTCCTACAAAGCACTCGCGTCTGTACACAGCTGGCTAACCACTCGCTAGCCTGCTCCAGGCGTTCAGATTCAGAAAAACGTCAGTTAAAGAGTGAATTCGCAGTTTTTCAAACTTCATTAATATTATCCCACTTCATCCAATTTGTTAAATGTTGGGGAATTTTTTAGGACTTAATTCTGAACGACTGTATCTAAGATCAGAAAAAGAGAAACAAAATTGTTGTTCACGTCCTCTATAGAACGTGAAACTAGACGTTTCACGTTGTAGTCGTGCAACAACGGCAACGACATGTACAAAAAACCGTGATACACGAGTAAAGTTGTTGTTTTGCTAATTTAAACAAAACAAACAACAACAACAAATTTTATTGAAAATTGGAACATAACTAATTACATTACTTTCCCACCCGCAAATAGCTTATGAACTAATCGAGGCGGGGGGAGCTGAAGACATATTACAAAACAAGATTTATATATAGATGGACTAAATAACAGTGAAGACACTACAATACAGTAAATAGAATTTAAGCTAACTTAAAACCTAACGCTTTTTCGCCGTTCTTGTTGCCGTTCTCGTTGTCATTGCTTAAGCTACAATTTAAGCTCCTTAAAACTGCAAACTCTATGACGTCAGCAGCCAACAGAACACCTCGCGACATTGACTACGTCCTCGTTTATTATGAACTTTACGATCCGACAACGCGACGGCAACGAGAACGTCAAAAATAACAATTGGTTTAGTAGACAAAACAACAGCTTTGCGCGTGCATCTCATATTTTTGTACATTTCTTTTCCGTTTTTGCTGACTACGACGGACGTGAAACTGCCTGATTTTAGTTTTTAGGGAAGACGTAAACTAGCGACGACGAATTTTACTCTCTCTCAAAACTTGAATATAGTTCTTGAAAATTCAACTCCGGGAGGGCTCGCCTACATTTGACAAAGTGAGTGAGTTGGAATAGTTGCGATAAAGACCGAAACAACGCAAATTCATTTTTGAAGCGACGTTTTCGCTGCCTTCGCGTCGTCCGATCGTAAAGTTCCTATTAGGAAGCTTAAGGAACGACGACGGCAACGGGAAAGAGAACGGCAAAAAAGCAATAGGATTATATTAGTAAAACAACTTTGCACGTGCATCGCGCTTTTTCGTAGATTTCTTTGCCGTCTTTGCACGACTACAACGTGAAAGTCCCTAATTTCACGTTTTGTCGAGAACGGGAACACAGAACAACAAATTTCTTTTTCTTTTCCTGAACTTTGATACAAACCTTTAGAAATCAACTCTAAAAAAATCACCAACATTTGACGAATTAAACGAGATAGAATAAGCGCGATAAAGTTTGAGGAAGCGCGACTTTTCCAGTGACGTTTTCGTAGCCGTCACCGTCCTTGTTGCTTAAAGCTCTCTGATTGAATCTTATTAAGTCTGAGTTCTAACTTTGATTCCGCACCAGGAAACACTCACAAGTGATAAGTTTACACAATAACGACGGCGTCACCAACAGAGACATCACGGTGAAAACAATTCTTTCACGACCAAGGTTTAAAGCCTTGAATTTCTAGTTTAAAGAACTAAGATCACTAACTTATTTCACTAACCAGCGAGTCATTGTCTTCAAAATATTTTATGACGCTGACTTCCTCAGGTCTTCGTGGGTGAGTTGTTTTGATGAGGTCAGATGTTCTGAAAGCGGAATAAACACGCAGTTTCTTTATCCTCCATTGTCAAAAACCACGAAGTCCTTTTACAAAAGCGACGGGATTTAAATTCAATGCTCAGTCTTGCTGGTCTGTTTAGTTTTTCTCGAAACTCCTCTATAAAAGAAAGTATAACAAGAGTGTGTAAGTTTATTTTGACTGCACAACTAATGGCACATAACAGTTCGGTTTAACAAAATGAGAAGCAAAATCAGAGAAACCACTGCAGTCTCCCCCATTTTTCTTCCCCCTGTCACCCCATCCAAATTATGACGGTGTTTTAGCCAAGGGAAGAAGAGAGCAAAAGAGGAAGCGAGTAAAGGGAAGAAGCCCTGGCAAGTATACTTTAACTGGACTGTTCCAGCCTTACAACAGCTTGATTTATATAATCCAATCAACAACCTTTTTCGGTCATGCAGTTGTTCCTCCTTCTCCCGCCCATCTCTCCCCGATCGTCTTTTCAAATCCCTCTCTCATATACCATCCTGAAACTCAGGTTAGCGGCTTCGTTGCTTGCTTCTCGCTGCAGGATGTTTTCCCGTGTGGCTTCTAGTGAACATGTACGAACAGTACGTATGAAAACTAAAGCTCTTTAACTAAAATGACTTGCGATCAGGCTATTTTTTCCGGCTTTCACTGATGATAAGTAGATTTAGTAAAAGACCACAGAGCACGGAATGAGAGTGCTAGATGCATGCAATTCCAGATCAAGGCATCCAAGGGCATGCACCATTGCAAACTTTTAACAGCTCTCTTTTAACTTTTCAATATCCGGCTGCAGTAGATCTATAACGCAAAGAAAATGGTATAATACCTTTTTCAATGACAACAAAACTCTTGGGCTAAATCTCTACGCTCTACGTCAGACAGTGCTATGTGCAAAACACGGTAAGTTGCAGCTGAGGCGTCCCTTCCTTTCCAAGCCATCAGCAATTGGTATGCTTTTTCAGAAAGTCGATCATTGCTACTGTCGTGTTCTGTTATTTGTGCTTCATCGAACTGAAGCCGACGACCAAGTTTTTTCCACTTGTCACTGATTTTGAAGGACAGAAGTTCCAGTTCATCTGGTGTTGGAATGCCATCTTTGATTTCTGTGAAAGGAAAAACTTCCATTTAAAATGACTGAAAATAGTCGATAGCCGATACTAAATGGTGGATCTTGTATCTTCAGACCGACGAAATAAAGTATGCACATGAATGAGACATCCAGAACAAATTTAATGAATGGTTACACAAAGGGCGGTACGAATTCATTAGGACCATGTTCAGAAGCCTGCGTAGCTGGCGGTACGTTTTGGTGTGTTTTATTTTGCTGTTGGCCAGAACCTCTTTAGAACCTGTAATTTGATAGGTTCTTGTTGGCCCGAAGTTCTGTTGTTTCAGAGTTGGGGTTCATTGTTAGTTTTGTTTGGATTAGGGCTATCTGTTGTTTTCTAAACCAATCCTGGGAGCCGTTCTTAGAGCTTCCGGCCCACCCTTATTTTGTGGTTTTGAAAGAAAGAGGTTCAGCCGCGCGAAAGCTGAACCGAGGACGGAAAAGAAAACTATGGGGGAGGGGGCGAGGGGAGAAGGCAAGGTTAGGGTTTGAATCCCAGCAAGCGTTTTTTTCCAGGCTTTCTTTTTGCAACAGTATAAGTTGCGTATTTAATTGTGATGATCTCCTCGGAAGGTCTGTGATTTCTTCACCACGCAGTTCAAAATTGACAGGAAGCTATTGGTGTTTTTGCTTATCAAACCTACTCAGCTTTTTCACGTTCTGCGTTTTCTCTTCATCAGACAGTACATGGTAATGATTGGCTGTGCACAGAGGCTGTGCATGCGTGATTATTTGTAGCAGCTGTGGCTGCTAATGATTCGTGCATTACAAGCCTCTTTCAGGGTTGGTGGACTTCAAAGTCTCAACTACCAAGGCCTAGGCCAAATGACGAACTTTTCATGAGACGAATGAACTCAGTGAGTTAAGTGTATGAAAGGATCGACGTTTGGTTCAGTTGAGTTCGTCTGAATGAGTTTGGATCGTCCAACACTATCAGACGGATAGAACGTCTAAAGAGTGTCTCCGGGACAAACGTCGATTTTCACATGCACGCGACGAAGTAAGCTAATAAATTAACAATTGTATGATAATGCATATTTAGCCTTGTTCGAGAGAAAAATTGTTACAGATCTGATTCAGTTGATTGATTCGACGCGTCCGAAGTTCGACGTCTGACCAAACAGACGATCTTAACTTATTGTGAACGACCCAATTACAGCTTGGTTAGTCTCATGAAAAGTTCAACGACTTCACCGACCACCTATTGGTACAAAAATTGACTGAGGAGCTTCTCAAGACGTTCTTAAGTCACTGATAAGTAACTTGGTAAACGAGTTTGCATGTAAGCCTCCAACTTACTTTTGATAATGCCAGAGTCACACAATGGAAGTGAACTTTTAAACACCGCAATCTCAAAATATTTTACGTTATCCAGGCTGGTTTTTGCCCTGGAGCAGTGTGATGGTCTTCTATACAGCAGCATATAACTTAATTTGACAAAGTTCCAGACTGAAATGTTTTCAGTTTAGTGGCTTCAGCACGCTAAGGACCGAGCTCTGAACGTTTGGCTAAGACACGCCGACCTTATAGACATTAATTATTGAGGATGGACAATGCCTTCTCGAAATGAACTTTAAGGAAATAAGTGAAAATAAAGAAGCAAAACTTACCAGGTTCTTGCGCATGCTCCATCGGACTGTGACGTGCCTGAAAAGGCATAAAAGGTAGAAACTTTTAGCGTACATGCACCCGAATTACCAATCAGGGTCAAATAATTCTATTATCACGAGTATCTACTTGGAGGTTTTACTTAGCAAAACAACTAGTAATGCTGAGACATAAGGTATACGCGTTAACTAAACACCTTCAAAGTACCAAGGGAATATGGCGAGAATTGAGTGTATATGAGTCACCTGATCCTAACCATAGCGCAAACGCAAACAAAAACCTTAACCTTAACCTCTAACCCTCAGTCGATAAGAGTTTGTACAATGTGGCGAATATTACGCGCGCTGTGATTGGTCGTTGCACATGACCTATTAGAGTACAAACAAGTGGATGACGTCACGGGAAAGCTGTTTCCTTTTAGGCCATTGTACATTATGCTTTTGTTTCCCCACTAAAACGCTCCACCTTAATGCTCCATTTTTCCCACGAAAATTCTCGGTCTCAAAACGTCACCAAAAGGTAAGGCTTGGATAATGCTCATCGTCAGAGGCGTTTTCATTAATAATTAATAATAATAATAATTTACATTTATATAGCGCAAATCTCTATATGAATTTATTATTCCACCATTACGTCATTGTACCATATAAGGTTAAGAGAACGCGCAAAATACGAGGCCGTTACGTAATACACTGTGGTGTCCTGCTTTAACCCGTTTACAACAGGGCGAATACCGGCGGATGCAAAAAGAGCAACTATGGCTGAACTGGACGAACTGGCGGACGAAAATATAATGAAAATAGAAGCCAAAATAACATTTTTTTTGGCAGTAGAATAATCAACCTCTCATTCAATGGTTTGGCATATAATACGCGCAAGGATTTTGCTCATTGTTAACATCATTCCTACAGACGGAATCAGGATGTTTTTCACAATTTTTTGTAGTGGAATAATAAACCTCTTATTCGATGGTTTAGCATACAATACGAGCGGACATTTTGCTCATTGCTCGTATTTTTCCTCGCCCCGACTACGCAACTCGCAAAATATCCGCACGTATTATATGCTAAACCATCGAATAAGGTGTATATATTCGGTTGCGCTTTACAATATTGTTATATTAAATTTATGTTAAAGGTGACTAAAGCGTAAGAAACTATTAAAAACTACTGAAAAACTGTTAAAAACTACAATAAAAGCCAACAATTAAATCTATTTTAAAACTAAATTTAAAAAATGAGTGTTAACAGCAGTCTTAAAAGTGTCTAATGTCTTTATGTTGCGAATTGCCGAAGGTAATGCATTCCAGAGATAAGGTGCAGCTGACTGGAATGCACGATCGCCAAGAGTTGGATGAGTCTTAATGCCAGGTAACTCGAGGAACATAGACTCATTTGACCTTAGAGAGTACCTGGAATGCTTTTTGATAGTAATGAAATCAATTAAATAATTAGGAGCTCGACCATATAAGCACTTGAATGGCAAAAGTAGAATTTCATTAACACTTATACGGTAACTTAACGGAAGCCAATGAAAATGGAAAAACAATGGACGTGTAACATGGCAGAATATTGGTGTTCCGGTGACCAAGGGAGCTGTGGCATTCTGTATCCGTTGGAGTTTAATGATATGTAAATTCGGGAGGCCATATAGTAGACTGTTACAATAATCTACTCTACTGGTTATAAAAGCATGAACTAATGATTGGGTGACTGAACGACTTAAATATTTCCTAATTCTACGCATGTTATGAAGATAATAGAAAGCGGATGAGCAAGTTCTGTTGATATGAATTAGCATACTAATTTTAGAATCAAAAAAGGTTCCTAGGTTTCGAACTCACAAGATGGAGCAATTACGGAGTCCCCGACCGATAAGGTGCTAATGTTTCTGACTTTCTGAAGTTGTAGTCGCGTTTCAATCAGAAGACATTCTGTCCTATCCGAATTCAATTTTTAACTTATCCGAATGCATCAATTGACTGATATCAGCAATACATGATTCCATGGCAGTTATAGCAGCGGTCTCCTCCAAATCATTTCCTGATCTAAACACGATATACAGTTGCGTGTCATCTCCATAACAATGGGGATCAGGAAGATGTGATTCGACGATCTTAAAAAGTTTGCTAGCATAGAGAGAAAACAATAATGGCCCCAGACAGCTGCCTTGTGGAACTCCAAATTTAAGATTAAAATTACTCCATAGAACTCCGTCTATATTGATGCGTTGGGTTCTGTTAGAAAGGTACGATTCAATCCAATTAAGTGCAGAGCCTGAAATTCCAAAATCAAACTGGAGGCGATCTAAGAGAATCCGATGGTCCACGGTATCACCGGCAAACGCGGCGCTTAAATCAAGAAGCACTAACAACGTGACCTTCTCATTTCCATGTTCATCAAAATGTCATTCTTGACTTTAAGCAGGGCAGTTTCTGTACTATGGTGCTGTAGATAGGCTGATTGCAATGAAGGAAAAAAATCATGCTCATTTAAGTAGGACTGATTCTAATTAGCTGCCACTCTTTCAGCCAATTTTATACATTTTAAGAGGGTTTAATGCTGACCAAAAAGAAAAAGTGGTATGATATCAATGTATATAACATAACAATCTGAAATCTGAATCTGAATCTACTAACCACAAGTGGAATGTTCTGGATAGGCAAGTGAATTTTACACAACAAACTCTTTCTTCCTGTAGGTGTCAAGGTGTTATGGAACTCTATTTCTGCTGGGTCTTCGTTTCTAACCACACGAACTCGCAATTCAGTCTTGAACTCGTCTTCTAATAACCTGTTCAAATGTAAACCAAAAATATTCATGCTCTAACAACGGTTCTCTTACAGTAAGCTTAATAAATAAAAAAGACAAAGGCCTTACTTATTCAATTTGCATTTCATTTTTTTTCTTTCTCGGCTGGGATAAATTCGGAATCAACTAGATAGGCAAAAAAGTGCCGCAAACATTTTTACTCCCTATTGGCGTCCTACAGTTGCCTACAGCATGAGGCCGGTTACTTCGTTAAAAATTAAGAGACATCGTCTTTACGTGTAATAGGGAGTTTACGCAACGACGACAGCGACGGCTCCGAAAACGTCACTTCAAAAGTGAATTTGCGCTGCCTCAAACTTAATCGCGCTTATTTCATCTCGTTTAATTCGTCAAATGTTGGCAAATTTCTTTGAAGTTGAATTCTAAGGGACTGCATCAAAGTTCAGGAAAAGAAAAAGAAAGTTGTTGTCTTTTGTTCCCCATCCTCGACAAAACGTGAAATTAGGCACTTTCACGTTGTAGTCGTGCAACGACGGCAGAGAAATGTACAAAAAAGCGTGATGCACGTGCAAAGTTGTTGTTTTGCTTGTCTAAGGGCCTGTTTACATGGAGGTGGGGGACCCCAAGCAGGTGAGGTAAAATATGGCGGGTCACCCCACCTATCATGTAAGCGTGATCAAATTAAAATGAGAGATTATATGAACAAACGGGTCACCCCACCTCCATGTAAACAGGCCCTTAAACCTATTGCTTTTTTGCCGTTCTCGTTGCCGTTGCCGTCATCGTTGCGTAAACTTCCTAATATTAGGGAGCTTAAGCAACAACGACGGCGACGGCTACGAAAACATCACTTAAAAAGTGAATTCGCGCTACTGCAAACTTTATCGCGCTTATTCCAACTCGTTCAGTTCGTCAAATGTTGGCATTTTTTTCTGGAGTTGAATTCTAAAAGACTGTATCGAAGTTCAGGAAAAGAAAAAGAAAGTCGCTGTCTTGTGTTCACGTCCTCCACAAAACGTGAAATTAGGCATTTTCACGTCGTAGTCGCGCAGCGACGGCAACGAAATGTACAAAAAAGCGTGATGCACGTGCAAAGTTGTTGTTTTGCTAATCCAAACCCATTGCTTTTTTGCCGTTCTCGTTGACGTCGCCGTCGTTGTTGCTTAAGCTCCCTATTGCACCAGCGCGTGCATCACCCATACGTCACACGTGGTATTAAAAAAGAAAATCTTCTTAAAACCACCGATTCGCACGACTATTCAATTACAAAGCGGTTCCACTTGGAGATGGGGTGAGGGGCGGAATTTGTGTGGGCGCTCCACGTTCTTGAATTGGTATGTGATCTATTTATAAAAAAAGCTTACCTGAGGAAAATATCATTCACGCCCTCATCATCAAATGGACATATTCCTCCTGATACAAAAACAAATGCTTTGTCCTCTCCTGGTATCATATCTTGCATTGAGCTGCCGTCAACATATGTTATGTCTCTTTTTTCAAGATCTTGTATCACCCCATTTGTGAGGTGTGCATGACAACAAATAAGGCGCAAAATTTCGGGAAAATCCGGACGAAAGTAAGCAAAGAAACTTGCTGGTCTGCACAGCTCTCTTGCCAATCGGGTCATGTAGTCAATAATTCCCAGTCTTTCAACACTGGAGTTTTCTTGACGCCAGTCGAGAAGATAGGAATATCTGGAAGAACCAAAAATTAAAGAGTGAGAGCCAGATTGAAGGGAGTTACTATGAGCCTTAAAATGGCACATATAAAATTTGAGCAGAGTGCTACGTAATCGCCGTCTGACACAACTATTCAACTTCGAAAAGCAGTGCGAGTACCGTTTTGTAAAGAAAAACTAGTAAGAGCTTATCTTAACGTGTTGAGTGAAAAAAAAAGCGAGTAAGCACTTCGTCCATGAACCGTCAACCTCTTTTCCACAACTAGAGTGAGAAGAAGTGAGAATATGCTTGAGTTTTATTTTTGTGCAAACCACCTGAGTAATATCTATCCTGAGTAGGATAAAGCATGAGAAATAAAGTTTTAAAAGAAAAACTGTCATTTTTGGTAACTTCCTGGATGCATTTTACGGAATACCTAAACACCCACTCCTTATTAAACTGAGCTTCAAACAAATCCAAAACCCTAAACCTAAAACTGTCCAATACGTTGCATGGGGAGTTTAAATTCTGAGCTTATCATTTTTCGAAAATGGGAAACTATAAAAGCCTTTCTTTAATCCATGTTGCGACTTGGTCCATCGCATACCAGTCTACAGGTTTAAGTCACGCAAACCGAGCCTGTACACAGACCATCGATCTTCTGCTTCGTAGATCGTCGAGCTCACATGTGGAAATAAAAACAGCGGGGGAATTTATTGTGTTCAAGCGCAAGGGGTTGGGGGTGGAGGTGGGGAAAGGAGGAAACAGGTGTGCGTTGTCGAAGAGAAAAGCTCTGTGGATCAAACAGCATCCAACACCATAAAAGCAGATCTACCACATGCTGCGTCCAACAATGTTGAATGAAGTTGGACTAACACTTAAAAAAGTCCATCTATTCTAAATAACTGAATGATTTTTTTCGCGTCTTTACCCAGAAAATCGTTGGACCTGGATCCTAACAAAACTTCCGTCAAACTGTGCAGGTTTCACCAGATCAGTGAGCTCAGTCCATTCCTTTTTTTCCTCCTCGCAATTTAGGAACAACACTCTCACATGGCATTTAGTGGGATCTGGGTTAAAGTCCTGCCGGTCTCGAAGAGAAACTGGTAGCTGAATGGTTACAGGCCTAAAGAACTGGGCAAGCCCAAAGCATTTAATCCGCAGAATAGGTCTAAGAAATACACCTTCCTCTTCAAATTCTTTATTTGGAACTTCTTGCACCTGTACCATTTAAAAGAGTAATCATCAGCAGTTAATTTCATGTATTCTTTAGGCTTTAAAATTGACGTGGATTCCCCACAAGTTAAATAAAAAGTTAACGTAATTTAAGTAACAAAAAGTTCTCTACAAATATTCAGTAAACGATTTTTCAGTCAAGCCCTCTAGACTGGTCATTATTAGATCGTCATTTTTTTAAAAAAACCGTATCACTTTAAAAAGCCTTTATGATAATACTTTCTTTATAAATGGGCCTTTTGAATCACACCAACCTTGAACTCCAGGGTAAACGGTGACTGGGGTGCAACAGCATTCTCGGGGATTGTCACCGTCACGCCTGGATAATCAGGATGAATGAATAAACCGCCAGTAGATGTGATGGTGTAAGGCGGAGAAGATTTGAGACGGCAAACCACTGCATAAGTTGAGCACTCATTTATGTCAGCTTGAGCAACGGGAAAGAAAAGGTCTGGTATATCCTTGTGAGAAGGGCGCTCATCTTCGATATCTGTTACCGCCAAAAAATACAAGTAAAATGTCACTATCATAACTAGTAATAGCTGACACTAAAGCTGCCCCCGTTCTGTATATTGTCGGTCAATAGTATTTCTTGCTGGTTGTGTGGGTCTTTGAAATATACCGATTCATAATGAAGATTTTCACACATATTCCATACAATAACAGGAAACGCAAGGTTCCATGCACAGTTTCAGCTCGATTTACACAGCTTTGACCAAAACATTCTCATTTTCGAGAAAAGTTTATTCTAAACCATAAGAAAAGATTTAATTAGAAGTTGAATTTTTCGCTATTTCTCTTTCACTTTTTACATTCAGTTCATGTTATGTGCCGGAAAGTAAGCCTTAGAAATTAAAAGGACGTTTGATCGATTCACGATCGCGCATTCTAGTCTTATTTGAAACTTTATTACCCCCGCAGGGATTTCGCCCAGAAGGCGAAATCCCCAGGAGGCACTCTAGTAACTCGCGCGTATATTAAGGAAAGTACTTACAGTTGAAATATACAGCATACAGTCAATGTAGAAAAAATCTCGATTTGCTTGAACAGGGGCCGCAAGGAATCGGTAGGTAATGATGACGTTTCTATTGTTTGCGCCCGCAAGTACGAAATGGTTAGGATGACGTAAAGACAGAACATCCCCAAGGGACCGCTTTAGCAGATTTTTTGACATTTATTGTGCAGTCATACTTGGACACTCTTTTGCGTTACGTGCTATCAGTGACATCCTGTGGAGCAGAGTTGTGGACCAATTTTAACGACACTCGTTAAGCGAAGAAGAAGTTATAAGGCGCGTATAACTGTGTTATGTAAACACTTGGAGAGTTTGCCTGACACGAGTTCACAAATCTTTCATTCGAAACCTTGCCTTGACACGCTTCGGAATAAGACTAAGCCCCAAACAAGCAAGACGAGTGAACAACGGCTAGCTTCTCACTAGCAGAACGATGGAAGATTACAGAAATTCGCCGACAATCAAATTCTGTGCTGACTTATTCCCTGCTCACAGATGTCCTTCAGCTATCAAGTTTAAAATAAGAGTAGAATGGGCGAGTGTGAATCGATCAAACGTCCTTTTAATTTCCAAGGCTTCCTTTCCGGCTACTAAAATGAACTGAATGTAAAAAGTGAAAGAGAAATAGCGAAAAACTCATCTTCTAATTAAACCTTTTCTTATGGTTTAGAATTATAACTATTCTCGAAAGTTAGAATGTTTTGATTAAAGCTGTGTAAATCGAGCTGAAACTGCGCATGGAACCTTGCATTTCCTGTATTTATCTCACCTATTGTATGAAATATGTGTGAAAATCTTCATTATGAATCGGTATATTTCAAAGACCTACACCACGAGCAAGAATGCTATTGACCGACAATATACAGAGCGGGGCAGCTGTAGTGTCAACTATTACTATTAACGGAAGGACATCTGTGAGCAGGGAATAAGTCAGCACTGAATTTGATTGTCGGCGAATTTCTGTAATTGTCCATCAATCTGCTAGTGATAAGCTAGCCGTTGTTCACTCGTCTTGCTTGTTTAGGGCTGAGTCTTATTCCGGTCAAAGAGAGAGAAAGAGTGTCTGGCAAGGTTTCCAATATAAATCAAAGATTTGTGAACTTATGTCTCGAAAACTCTCCAAGTGTTTATATATACACAGTTAAACGCACCTTATAACCTCATCTGCGCTTAACGAGTGTCTTTTGGTCCATAACTTTCAAAACAACTGCTCCACAGAATGTCACTGCGTAACGCAAAAGAGTATCGAAGTATGACTGCACAAAAAATGTCACAAAATCTACCTGAGCGGTCCCTTCGGGATTTTCTGTCTTCACGTCATCCTAACCATTTTGTACTTCCGGGCGCAAACAATAGAAACGTCATCATTACCTACCGATTCCTCGCGGCCCCTGTTCGAGCAAATCGAGATTTTTTCTTGTATACTGACTGTATATTTGAACTGTAAGTACTGTCCTTAATATACGCGCGAGTTACTAGGGTGCCTCCTCGGGATTTCGCCTCTGGGCGAAATCCCTGCGGGGGCAATAATTATGCTCTTTTTTTACTTCCTTTGCCATATAAAAAAGACTGACGTTATAGAAGTCAAGACTGGAAACAGGCTTCAGATCGAGAGCAATCGCAACTTCAACACTTAATATAAACACTATCTCAAAAAAAACAACAACAACAAACAAACAAACTCTTCAGCAATACGAATGACGTACACCGCCTCCCGCTTAGGGAAACAGGGTCTGCCAAACGGTTATCTATAATTACCATAAGTCTACTACATAGACAAAATTTCTATACCTTGGCGACAGCCTAAGTTCTTGGTTCCACTCACGTCTTCCCATTCATTGGTCTCCTTGTTGATCTGCCGTTTTATCACCACTTCGTAGCCCCGTAGGTTCGGTGCGCTGTGAGAAAGTGACAAAGTCACCATGGCATTGAAATGCAGGCGTTGGCCATCGTGGGAAGATATTTCAATAACATTGCTGACAATGGCCTCGTGTTCCTGCAGCGGGGGTGAGCAGAGACTGGATTTCCATCTGTAGACCACTATTGACGTAGGCTCAGACACAGCATTTGGATGGAATATGAGATGGACAGCCCCTAGTTTGAGGGCCAAGCGGGTACCTTCACTTGCCACTGTTTCTCTGTAATGAACCAAAATTTTGATAGTCGGTTGTTTTCAAAACATAGCTTTCACTAGTTAAACGTTCAAGTAAAATCTACAATAAATGAAGAATATAATTAGTAAAGCCTTTTGGGGGGGATGGGGACAGAGACTGGACAATAACGGTGGCGTTCTACGAAGTGCAGGGGTCAATGCTAGTCTTCCTCTTTATGACGAGTTCAAGGCAAAAAATCGTAGTACTGAAATTTAAATATAATACAATGTTAACTATATCATTCAACATCAACTCTTAGCTGCTTTTCCAAAATTAGGATACCTTACCCTTAGCGTTGAGCAAAGAAACTATTGTAAACAAAGTCTGTAATAGCCTTCCACGCAGGCGTTTTTAGGGAAGCTCTTTCATCCCTCCCCACAAACGCCTGCTCAACCGAAGACAACATTCCTTTCCCAGATTTAGCCAATCATATTATACTTTCCAAATTCTGAAAAGTTGACCTCGACCACAGGGTAATCAAATAATTACTCGATCTCAATGAAACACAAGGAAAGCCTTCTGACCTCTAATAAATGTTATATTCAGAGCGGCAAAAGTAAGGTTTAGTCAAATTTTAGCGAAGAAAAGAAAAGGAGGAAAACGGTAAATCTAGGGTCACGTTTTAGTCATGTTTAGCCTGTCAACACTCTATTCAAAACTGTTGATTGGTCACTTACCACGCAAATAAAACAATGGGAAAGGAATGTCATTTTCGGTTGAGCAGGCGTTTGTGGGGAGGGATGAAAAACGAGCTCCCCTAAAAACGCCTGCGTGGGAGACTAAGTCTGTAGTTGTCCAATTAAAAACAATTCTCTATTTAAAAAAAACATAACATTTAGTAAAATTTGACTGCGACGTTCAGTCGGATGCTTGTCCGCGATGTATAATTATGCTTACTGTTACGGTGTGCGAAACACTTTTCAAACTGCGGGGTCTTCGATGAGACTAGTCAGATCATCTTTTAAACAAAATAATAAGGATACTGAAAAGAAAGTAATGTACTCCCAACAAGTTTCGCACACGCTGGAAATTCAAAACGCCGGATAAAATATAGGCTTTTTGCCCTTTAGGCAAAACTTATGTCGTTGATGTAGAGTGCACACGGCGAACTCAACCCGTGCAAAAAATAAAAGACATTAAAAACATTTGGCCCGGTCCACATGTATCCAAGCCTGCAAGAGCAGACACTCTTTTCGGCTCTTTGAAAAAGCATCTTTTTTCGTGGAATTAGTCCTCCGGCTACAGATATAACTGATATCAGAATTAAACATGCTTTAAAACGCAACTTTTTAAATAACGCTCTCCGGAGAGGAAAGGTCGATTTCCCCGATCACTGTTCTGGTGTGGAAGGATGAAAAAGGAAAGCTATCTAAAGTAAGACTTCACGGTATCTAATCTCGCGCAGAACAAGAATGTTTCACTGCCGCTTTCTTTTTTTTTAACAAGTGTAGCATATCTAAGTTAACCTCCCTCTTTTTGAGTGAAATGTTCAAGCTTGTTATTTCTGACTACGAGTTTATCCGTAGGGGTTCGTTTATCACCAGTTTCGAAAATCGAAGCGGTTAAATGACTCACTAGAAGTCGACAAACAACGCCTCAAAGGTACCTTTACACAAATGAAATTTGTAAGTAACTTTTCACTGCCATTGCCGCCATCGGAGGTTCCACTGAATTTTTATACTTTAAACGGTACTTACCTTTTGATGACAATTCTGTTTTCGCTGACATAAGTATTGTCTTCAACTTCAGTTTCACCTTCAGAGAAATGAAAAATCATGTTGAATGGTACAAATTTTGATTGATCGTATTACTTTTGGTTTTTCGCTGTCGATACCTTTTAAAGATTTTAAATGTTAACAAGTGAAATAAATGGAAGCTTTGAAAAACTTCACTGGATATCAACAAAGACTTTTCCCCACTAGCGACTTAAATAAGTGGGTCCGAGGGGGTACTCCTGATCTCAAGTGAAGGGCGTGATTGAAGGATTTTTTGGGGTTTGAAATTTTCGATTCCGGGATTTTTTTGGTTAATATTTCATTTACGTGGGGATTTTTTGCGTACTCAAAACAATTGGAAGTTGTCATTCTTATGTTATTGATGAAACAGAAGATGTGTCCCGAGTGGTGTTTGGGTTTTGTTGGACACCCTAGGCTTTTTTGGGGGGGCGGAGGGGGGTGATTTTGTCCCCATTCGATCATCCTGTCACTTGAAATCCGGACTACCCCACTTGAGAACTGGGTGTCAAAGAAGGAGTTGCTACATTTAAAATAACACAACTTGCATTTGCCCAGTTAAGGCAGTAATCCTAACTACAGTGGTAATTAGACATTTGTACGGTACGTCAGCCAGAAATTAGGAATGGCTTTCATATGATGTTAAGAATTCGCAAATCTCGAAGGCTGTTATCCACCTAAAATCCTCCTCGATCTGCAAAATTCTTCATATCATACTCAACCTCATTCAATAATCAGGGGCATCCAATGATTGTTTTCTGTAAAATATTTGTTCGGAGAAGCCAAAATTACCCAAAATTTTCTATAGCTTGAGGAAGGCTAAAAATTTCTTCACTCCATTCACTTACAATTTTCGAAGCGGCTTATACCTAATAAATTCCCTAAGATTTTGTAAAGTTTGATTTTGCGCATTTCACTCCCCAGGTTAAGATATGTTTCTCGTAGAAAAAGGGATCGAACCGAAAATTTTCGGATTCGAAAATATGATGGAGAGAGGAATTAGACAAATTCTTACTTTCGTAAAACTTAAAATTGCATCTGAATTAATACTGAAGCCCTCGAATTTAAGTTGCCCTTGGATGACCGAACAGATTCAAATCAAATCCGATTGGAATTTATTTCTAAAGATCAAAGAGTACTCTGGATAGCCTAGAAAGTGTGTTCAATGTATGTAAGAGGAAACCGTCGTTGGGTGCCACTGAGTAATTACTAAGTAGCCCATTCGAAGCAGTCTCTTTTGCTGGGAAACATATTAGATCACGCTAAGTTATCCGGGGACAGTTATATGCGTAAATCAACCGCTAACCACACGAGACCTGTTTTTGAAAACCAATAATCGTTGTTCTACTCGATAACTGACTGTAAAACGTAAAAAATACAAACTATTAAAACGCTCTCACTTAACATCGCCCCAGTGACATTAAAAGAAAATCAACGGCGAAAAGCAGCTGTAAAAAAGTACTATTTTTCTCAAGTGCACATTTCCATTTGCTTACAATGCAAAAAGGTGTTGGGTAAAATATTTACATCCTGTTAAAGCTGTGATCGAAAAAACCTTTGTTCAGAAATTAGAGAAAATAATGTCTTTCCCTTCATCTTGTAAACTGGGCAATAAACAGAGGTCATTAGTAGACGGAGGGGGTGGGGGGGGGGGGAGGGATGAAGGAAAACTGATAACGTTTTTGTTGAGAAAAAGAATGGCATTTCCTTATTAAGTAAAAATGATTTTTACTTCATGTATTTATTTCAAATGTTTACTGAAAAAAACTAATTTTCAAGGAGTGTCCCAAAAAATTAAATTTCGGACGAATCTTTTCCTCACTTATGCTCAGCGTAGTGAGTAGTTTCAGTATAAAGGAAAGTTTAATTTGGCCATTTCCAATTTTGCTCGCGAGCCTTATTAAAAACAAAGATAAAAAACAATGGCACTACTGAAATATTTCGCATCTATAAATAATAAAAGTACCCTTCTAATAACTTAACGACAATTTCACCTTTAATAAACATACCGATCACTCCTTTTATCTTCATCTCAAGAAAATGTTTTGCATCAGAAGTTAAAGGATTACCAGTCACATTCAGCCTCCTCAGCTCCTTTAAGTCACCAATCTCAGATGGCAGTTCTGTAAGCTTGTTATAAGACAAGTCCAGATCCTCAAGCTGCTGCAGCTTCTGTATACTGGTAGGTAAACTTACCAACTGGTTCTTACGCACATTCAGCGTCCTCAGCTCCTTTAAGTCGCCAATCTCAGATGGCAGTTCTGTAAGTGTGTTACCAGACAAGTCCAGCCACTCAAGCTGGTTCAACTTCTGTATACTGATAGGTAAAAAAACCAACTGGTTCATACTCACATTCAGCGTCCTCAGCCCCTTTAAGTCACCAATCTCAGATGGCAGTTCTGTAAGCTTGTTATCAGACAAGTCCAGATCCTCAAGCTGCTCCAGCTTCTGTATACTGGTAGGTAAACTAACCAACTGGTTCTCACTTTCATCCAGCGTCCTCAGCTTCTTTAAGTCACCAATCTCAGATGGCAGTTCTGTAAGTTTGTTGGAAGACAAGCGTAGAATCTCAAGCTGCCTCAGCTTCTGTATACTGGTAGGTAAACCAACCAACTGGTTCTTACTCACCATCAGCGTCCTCAGCTCCTTTAAGTCAGCAATCTCAGATGGCAGTTCTGTAAGTTTGTTACCAGACAAGTCCAGATCCTCAAGCTGCTTCAGCTTCTGTATACTGGTGGGTAAACTAACCAACTGGTTAGCTCTCACATTCAGCGTCCTCAGCCCCTTTAAGTCACCAATCTCAGATGGCAGTTCTGTAAGCTTGTTACCAGACAAGTCCAGATCCTCAAGCTGCTTCAGCTTCTGTATACTGGTGGGTAAACTAACCAACTGGTTAGCTCTCACATCCAGCGTCCTCAGCTCCTTTAAGTCACCAATCTCAGAAGGCAGTTCTGTGAGTTCGTTTTGATACAAGTAGAGTCTGACAAGATTTTTCAGCTTGTGAATACTTGTTGGTAATTCAGTCAGGTTATTGTAATCCAGCTCAAGTTTCTTCACTTCAGTCAGTTCAGTGACTGCATCAGGTATCCTGGAGAGTCCTTTTCCACTTAGATCCAAACCTACTCCTCCAAGCCAAACTTTAACATAGGATTTTAATTCTGCACTGGAATAATCCTCCATGTTTCAAAATATTAAATAAAAGTATCCTTGTCCTTTCTTTGTAATCTAAAACAAAAATAATAAAAATAGTAATTAGCAAATTAACGTTATTATTGATCACCCCTGACAGTTTGTCTTGAATAGGTGAACTTTAAAGAACAAAAAGGAAAAGAAATCTTTAAGGTTCAGAAAGTGCGTACACATGTAAATTTAACGTGTTTGCAACATAACGTTATTCATCATATTATTTTACTCAAAATATTTCTCCGTTTCTGATTGGCTCGAGTCCCCTGGCCAACTCCTCACAACCAGCTGGCATTGACCAAGGGCCTATCTGCAATAGCAAAAAAGCTGTCTTAGACAAAGTTTTTGTCATCACCAATGCTTTACAAATGCAGATAGTTTTTCGCGATTTACAAATTTTGCCCCAGAAGGAATAATCTGTGACCTCTCACGCGAAAACGTACACTAACGGCTTCCCGTTTTCGAACGGAAATCCGTTCACAAGCCGTTTCTCATCCGTTCAGAAAAAATTTGCATCCGTTCGAACGGCTTGGGCGATCCGTTTAAAAAGGAAGTCAAGCCGTTCGAACGGCTGTGTCATCCGTTCACAAAAATTGCCCAACCGTTCGAACGGCTAGTGTACCCGTTCGGAAAAATTTGCATCCGTTTGAGCGGTTTGGTCATCCGTTCACAAAAATCATCCATCCGTTCGAACGGCTTGTGCCATCCGTTCAGAAAAATTGTCCATCCGTTCAAACGGCTGTGGCACCCCATCAGAAAAATTTGAATCCGTTCGAACGACTTGGTCATCCGTTCAGAAAAATTATCCACCCGTTCAAAACTTCAATCAGTTGGAACCGTTCATTCAAACGCCTTGGATCCAGCCTAGTCCCTAGGCGTTCTCTCTTGCCCCGTTGTCCGCGCGAAGTCTGGGAAAGAGCGGGTGGTTCTCGGTGACGTCACAGCTCACGGTCGAGTCCAGGCGAGAACGCCTAGGGACTAGGCTGCCTTGGATCATAATTAATTTTACGCTGTTCAGATGGCCTTATGCAGTGCCTTGTGGCCGGTCGTTTGCGAAACGAAGACACGAAATGGTAGTTTGCGAAATCTTGTTCTAGCCGGCAGGACTTTTCCGCGGGTGGCGGGTGACGGGTGACGGGTGTCGGGTGACGGGTAGCGGGTGGCGGGTAGCGGGTAGCGGGTAGCGGGTGACGGGTGACGGGTGCCGGTTTGCGGGTTTCAAATATATATGAAAATAAAATATTATAATAAAATATTATTATTGATAATGATATAACTGTATGTTGTAATTTTAAAATAATTTCAACGTTTATGTACTAGCTACCAGACTCCAAATAAAAGTATTGTCTTGTTTTGTTTTATCTACTTACGCGGACTAAAAAGAAATCATGCCTGTGAAAACAGTCACCTCTCCTTGCTCCGCACCGCAAGTGACGTTTCGTCAGGCTACACGCGGTGTGTCAAATGAAAACGGACTATGTCAAGCAAGACACAGGGCACTTGTCGATCTTGTTTGTCTAGTTTGCTTTTTCTTCCACATCAAGACGAAAGATGATTGCACTTCCCCAACTGTTTAGCCGTGTTTATAACAGACTGCAAGAGATTCTATTATTCTACACGATATCGCATGCACGAGATAGCTTGAGGAACTCATAAAAATTAAAGTAATATTTATCCTGCGACCAGACAAGTAAGATCGCATTCTCTTCTCGACATGTTTGAACAGTGTCTCAGATTTTTGACAAGTGCGTTTGTTCTTTTGTTATAAGTTGGGATAAACATTGCATTGCCCTTGGGATAAATCTTTGTCAATTTGGTTCCCGACTTGTAGTTTAAAATGAACAAAGTGTCTATTTCGAGAAAACAAGGAAATTTTCCTAAGACTAAAGCAACAAAGCTGTCAATGTTAATGCGTGCCAGAGAAGAAGCAAGAACGTTTTGGACACAGCATGGACCGTTTTCGCCGCATGTGGCGTCTCAGACGCGAATTGATCTCCTTGTATATATATACAAAAAGGATCTGCATTTTTTAAATACTACTCAAAAATACCGATTAGGATGGCAATCATGCCGCATACTAGGGCAAAAACTGAGCTACGACACGGGAGGTCGAATCTCTTGCAGTCTGTTATAAACACGGCTAAACAGTTGGTGAAGTGCAATCATCTTTCACAGGCATGATTTCTCGTTTTTTTTTCCATTTTTAGTCCGCGTATTAAAGTAGATAAAACAAAACAAGACAATAGTTTTATTTGGAGTCTGGTAACTATAGTACGTAAACGTTGAAATAATTTCAAAATTACAACATACAGTTATATCATTATCAATAATAATATTTTGTTATAATATTTTATTTTCATATATATTTTTAACCCGCCACCCGCCACCCGCCACCCGTCACCCGCTACCCCTCACCCTCCACCCGCTACCCGTCACCCGCCACCCGTCACCCGTCACCCGCCACCCGCGGAAAAGTCCTGCCGTGTTCTAGCCGTGCTTCGTTGCTTTCTTGCCGTAACGTAACATTGATCTCGAACCAAGCGTGAAATTCAGAACCGACCGAAAAAAGTCTGACAGAGCGACAAAAATTAATAATGTCTTGTGTAAACAACTGTTTCACCGCAATTGTTGAGTCGAAAACGTGTTCCTCTGATCCCAGGTAAACTACTAAGAAACTATTGGTGGAAGTGGCGATTTAACTCGTTTAATGACCCGCTGCCAGAATCACGGGAAACAGTCTACCAGACGAAGAGAAAAGGGTTTTACCAGTAACACTTTCTGATTTTTATGATCGCGATGAAATTTGAGTCACTTGCAAAACCCGTTTGCCTAGCACGTGACCAACATCTACTCAGTCAACTATCTGATGATTTATTTTTCGTGAACCAAAACTCTCGTCATTTTTTAAAAGGCCTTAGATTTTTTTGCAAAGAACAGTGTGTAACTATGGCATAGTTGTATGAAGCGACGGTTTGTTGCTCGTTGGCCAGCACGGGTGAGAATCACGACAGGAGTGACATCTCGAAGTTTTCTCTGGCGACGTGACGCTACGCAATTAATTAGTTTCAAAACGGTCTGCTATGATGCAAGTTCATTTTCTTCAAAGGCAACGCAGACAAAATTTGTCCTATGTTAATTACTGGACAAAATCACCTAAAAAATGAAAACATGACTTTTTCCTATCAATCATTTGTTGTAAAGGCCATTATCCTTGGTGGCGGATCCAGGGGAGGGGCCCAGGGGGCCCGCCCCTCTCCTAATGTTTCGACCAAATTGAGGCCCGAAAGGCCGAAAAAAAGTTTTTTGGAGACCGGGCTCCCCCCTTATCTTAGGGTCTGGATGACCGCCCCCCCCCCCCCCTTATCTGAAGGTCTGGATCCGCCACTGATTCTTTCCATTAACTTCAACTTCAACTTTCAACTTTATTTATTTAAATTTGAAAATATAGCAAAAGATACATACAGATGCGACGGGCTGTTAATAGTAAATAGTTTTTCAGTGCGTATCAAGTTTTCAAAAACAAAATTGTCACCATGCAAGTTTCAGTTTAGATGTTTCAAAGACAATTCCAAATTTGTCTGCTAGTGTGGAAAGGTACCAAATTTCACAACATTGGTACCAATGATGTCAATTGTATACAGCAGAGGGTGAGACCATCAATTAACCTGATTAAGGACAAGGTTTGGTAAACCGTTTTTGTTTGTGACATCCTCCAAGCCTGCATGCAGATGTCTGCTATTTTCTTTGTTGCATGCGAAAAGATGGAAAACGGAAACTTTTCCGCATGTAAAAAAGAAAATAGCAGATGTGTGCACCCTGGTAACATTGAAGTGGCCATGGTGGGTAAAATTCCGCAGATAATACACAACTGCATAACAACTACCTATCCAATTCTTTTAGGCGTTTCCCAGTTAAGAAATAAACTTTTCTAATGAAAGCTTACATGATAAGGTTATATCATACATTCTGTATAATTTTCTGCTTATCCTATCCTAGCTTATATCTACCCACCAAGATGTGTGATAGGTAATTAATTTACCTGAATTTAGCTACATGTAATACTTTCCTTTTATAAAAATATACCTTTTTTATTTATTTACTTAGAGCCTTCTTTACATTGTACAAGTTTCTGTTTCTCTTTTTTCAAAAGGCATTCCATTTACTGGGTCACATCTATACCTGCAGGAGGTTACAGCTAAGTTAACATCAACTAGTTGCAAGAGGTATTTCAGTATATCTCGTTAACTTAAGGCAAATCAAACATGACATCTTTGAATTATCTTGTAAATTAGTAAGAATAAATACAGCTGTCACCTTCCTTGAGCTTCCAAGGTTTTATATGATTTACTATTTTTACTTTTATTTCTGTGCGAAAACATTTATTTCTGGTTGCCTGGGACAGAAATAATTTAAAACGTGAAAGCTTCCTAGAGAGTTACCTTTTCTACATAAATCTTTTGAGTCTTGAATAACGAAATTTTGTACTTGCTGTCAATTCCACGAATTACTCATTTCACTTTATTGGAAATTATCCACATAGCCTTTAACAGTGTCACTACTGTAATCGGGGCCACTTCAGACAAAGTTGACCAATCAGATTACAGGAAAATAACAATACATTCCAAGGAGGTTGGTTGTGGGCCAATCAGCAGCTCATTATGAAAAACAATAAGTTACTCAAAGCACAGAATATAATTTTGATAGCAAAATGTTTCACCAGACAATGTTTTCCTATTCAAAACTTTGCATACAACACTTAGGAGACATATTTCTTTGACGTAAAGCTGTTGTTAAATTTTGTCATCTACCTACAATTTCTTTGCTACTATTGCCGCGCTTTGCAATAACATGCCACGCTGCAAGTCAAAAATACAACTATCGTTTTTGTTAAATTGCCTCCATCACAGTACACTGTAAAAGACCTCTCAGGAAACACATGCTTTCTTCAGCAGGTTCAAAAGGTCACGTCTCTTGGTTGTAATTAGCTGGTTTTGATCCATGTTGTTTATTTCATTTCGTGGTTAAATTTAATATTTGACAACTAACTTTCTTGAATGTATTGTTATTTTCCTGTAATCCGATTGGTCAGCTTTGTTTACAACCGAGGTGGAGTATCAGTGATTTGCATCATTTAAGGTAATTAAATATAGTAGGTATTTAAGTAATCATAGATTAGCCAGTGCATTTAAGTTTTCTTAGCTTTACCGTTGAGCAAAATAGGGTGAGGGTTATAAAAAAAATTTTTTAAAAAATAAACATTCTTTCTATTTTCTCTGTCTGGATGGGGGAAAGCCATGCACATCTGGTGGATTTGACAAACATGTAAAGCAAGTCTGCAGCCTACTGTGGTGAACACTTTTGATTTTAATTGCCAATTGCTGGGCCGGTGGGGACCAGGGATTTGGAATGGAAGTTGAGAAAGACCTGGTTATCACTCCAATTGCATAAGCAGGGGGGTGATAACCAAAGATGGCAGTCATAGCTGTTCCCATAGGGATCTGTGGGTATTGTATCTTATTAAACACATGTGCAAGGAGGAGGTCTAAAAGGAGAGATGAACATGATGTGAAAATTAAAAGAAACAAGGTATCTATTGTTCGAGCTCATAGAATTCTCAGGGCTCTTTCCTACTCGTGAATCCAACCTCGTCTCGCTTTTGTCTGGAAGTTTAACTCTTATTGACTGTTTTGCTTGAGTTTGAAAGCAAAGAAATTTGCACATTAACAGATAAAAATATGTTTACCTAATTTATAAGTGGAAAACATTCCCAGCAGAACTCAGAAAGGAAATTCTGAAAGACACTAGCATTCGAGCAGACTGGAAAGATATTATTACTTTGACCACGTTAAGTTACATGCAGGGGTAGGGGTAGAGAATAAGTTTTCTTTTGACCAACCATAATGTCCCTGGGGTAGGGTATTTGATGTGCAAAAATGCTTTTAGTTCAAATCCCTGGCCTATGCCTGGTCTCCCCCTCCTCCAGCTTAAAAATGAGGAGGTGAATAATATCACACCCACCTATATATATGGTGGTGTGAGTTTCTAAATTGCTTCACATTTACTAACACCTTTGACTGAAATTTATATTATATGCCTTGTGTCATCCCACCCATCCCACCCCTAGGACATTTAATTTTGTCAGGTATTTGTAATCTTGTTGGTCTGGTGGTGGGGAGTTTGTCAGAAAACCTCTGTCCTGCAGCAGGGGTGGCGCATTTGTCAATTCTTCTAGAAGAAGCAGTTAAGGTATTAGCTATAGAACTGCTATAATATAAAGTCAAAAAATGATCATGCTTATAACATCGCTTATTTGAAATGTACACTCAACCTGAAGCAAAAATGAAGCATTTTCGTAATAGAGGCTGAGAACACGAACGCCAAATTAGAGTTGGTATCTAAGAGCACTATTTGGAAATGTTAATAATCGCAGGGATGAAATCCGATGTGATACTTTCCATTGTTGACAGAAATGTTGCAATTTTCACAACCTGACATGTGATAACGCATTATGAGTTTCAAGTTAGTCAGGTCAAATTATAGGAAAATTTGCTTACATTCTGCTTTCCCAAATAAAGTACGATTATTTTGATATTTCTAAATCATTTCTATGGCTGTAAAACGCCTTCTAGAGACACAATAGATATATGATCCTTGCAAGGTTGATGACAGATAAATGACCTATTATGCAAATTAGCATGTTGCTAAGGCTAAAACATTGTTTACGAAGCCATGCATATTGAGGGTAAGTCATGTAACGAGTTCAAATGAACCCTTGCGAAATGAATTCCCAGCTTTCTGGGAATTCCTAGGAATTCCCAAAAATTCCCAACTACGCAAATCAGCCTTCATCAAATAAGCTTGGAATTCTTGAGAATTTTTTGGGAATGGCAAATTAGGTCTCACTCTAGGCTTGGAATTCCTGGGAATTTCTAGGAATTCTAAGTTTTACAATTTTAGAAGCTTAAGAATTGTTGAGAACTTCTGGGAATAGAAAAATTCAGGCCAACTGGGCTTGGAATTCCTGGGAATTCCTAGGAATTCTAAGTTGTGCAAATTAGGAATTCAGCTCAGGGATGTTTTAAAAATCAGAAAGACTTTAAAAATTGTAGAAGATTTCATAGTCTTTTCTTATTTTTCACATTTTAATTTTGTTAAGTGATTGCCCTGAAACAATTCTAAACTTATAATACAGAACATACTGGTGATGTATACTTCTATACCGTATTTATTCGATTAACCGCCCTGGGCGCTTATTAAATTTTTGGACCTTGAGAGTGGGCGCTTATTCAAGGTGGGCGCTTATTCGAGGCTGGGCGCTTATTAAATTTTCACCATTTTCAGCAAGTGAAGTATGTTTATTTTGTAACAAAACAATAAATGCTAATAACAAAACGCGAAGAAGTAACAAAGCAAGGTTTCTGTAAAACACTCCGTCCTCGGGGAAGTCTCTTATTAGAATTTATTCAATCAAGTGGGTGGGTTGGCGTGAGCGCTTATTTGAGTTTGATTGGGAGGAGTAGGGGGTGGGCGCTTATTCGAGGGTGGGCGCTTATTAACTTTTTCTGCTTTTAGGATGGGCGCTTATTCGAGGTGGGCGCTAATTCGAGGTTGGGCGCTTATTCGAATAAATACGGTACTTACATTTTTATATTCAACCCAATGTTACCTAATCTGGTAATGCTGACATGTGGCGATGCGAATGCTGTTCACAAACCTCCAACCAGTATTTAAATTAAGATAAAAATTTAACTTATCTAAATTACATTATTACAGCACATTACAGCAATAAATATTTAAAGCTGTTACATGTCCAGTACTCTTTCAGTGGAAAATGTTGTATGAAATGAGAAGTCTCATTTTTAAAAATATGAAGTGCATTTCCAGTCTGAAATGTACCTTGTTTATCCACATACTCCACGGAAATTAGGCAAACGCACAAGACATGGGCTGTCTTGATTCCCTTCAACCCTTGCATCAGGGGTGCGGTCAAAAGCATGGCAAGCCCGGCCAAGCCCGGCCAGGCAGGCTTGCCAAGGTCTTGGCCGGGCTTGCCAGGAAAGCCTGGCCTGGAAAAGCCTGGTAAGCCTGGTCAAGGCCAGAGTTTTTAGGTAAGCCTGGCCATAGAAGAGTGGCTTTTCAGGCCACACTAAAAAATAGGCCAGCATTTCATGGCCTTCCCGGCCAGAAAACCAGAAGCCGGGAAAGCCAAGAATTTGTGGCCATGTTCTACAAGTGACAGCAATAAGAACTAGAAACAATTTTGTTACAATATTTCTACCTATTTATTATTATGACAATTAGAAATGTATTTTTTTAAAGGATCAATACCAAAACTTCTTTAGGTAAATAGAAAAGAGTTAATAATATAATATAATATAAGAAATTAGTGCAAGAAAGGGAAAAACACAGATAATAAGGCTACAACAAGTCCACTACTCTCTTTCCACAAAGTTTGGCATTCTGGCAAAACACAAATCTTGCTTGTTTCCACTCAGATAAAAAACTTTTTCCTCAATAGCAGCAACATTGAATTATGTATATATAGATGTATGAAGTAATATAAAGTTAATTTTCAATATTTGATGACAAAGCGATTCTGCAAAACTTATTTAAAAACCATACCGAAATATATTGAAGTACCTCCTATTCTGAATTTTCTGTATGGTTCGTTTTCAACCGCATGGGTAATTTACTTAACTGCGAGGATCATTTCTACTTTCATATCTATATCCACATTTCCAAAAAAAATTGTCATTTCATGTAAGCTCGATTATTTCCATTCATGTCATTTCTCCTAAGGTCAAGATTCGATTCCCGATCAAGCCTTAACTTTTTCAGGTACTTATTCAACCACTTAGATAATGTCCATTTAACTGCAAGGATCATTTCCATTTTTATAACTCTTTCTTACTGTAATGTGTTCCTCGGATTTACCGTTCAAAAGTCCACTTGAACATGCGAACAGTTTATTGCTTTGCATGCTTTCTGAGCTTCCTTTTGATACAGTTCGTTCAACTAATGAATGATCCCTTAAGGCAATAAAATAGCGTGGTCTTGGTGTGATCAAGGTGTCTTTGGTTAGATCAGATTTCCATACACTAACGTGTGAGCTTTGTCCAACATGAACAACGGCCACAACATGTTTTTCGTCGCAGTTCTTTGATTGATAATGTGGTCCAACATTTTCTTTCCCAACTTAAAAGAACAACGTTAAGTTTACCTCTTGCTTTTAACACTTCAAATGCGTTGCTTCATCTTAATTAACGCTGAAAATAACTGCTATTTCGACCCAAACGGGAGCACGTCGCAAGATTAGCCGCCATGTTTTCTTGTTTCCCAGGCTTCCACGCGTGCCTTTGGCACATGCGCGATTTGATTTACTTTGTCACGTGCGACTTTTGAACCAATAGAAAAGTGCGAAATGAACGTCCGTTGAATAGTTCAAATTCACGCGGACTTCACAAGCAACAAAGTATTTTCGTATTATCCATGTTATTTTCGAGACAAATTGATCAATTGCGAAGTTTGTGTTCACATAAAGCATGTTTGCAAGTGAGTTTACTCAGCTGGATTAATGTGGAAAGGTATGTTTTCTAATAACTTTGCGTAAATAAGCTTATAAAGTTCAAAGATGCATGCAAAGATATGCCATTGATCAGATCCCTTTTTGCTGCTTTTTGTTTACTGCAGATCGAAATAACTGTACTCTTTGTTGCAAATAGTCAATGGAATACTCTGAAAACTGTATGCTCTGGCGCTGCAAGGTTATAGGAGACTTGTCAAGACCAATGTTAGATAAAATAGGAGAAGAAATAGCATAATAAGTATAAGTTTCCAATGGCTACTATACAAGTTAGAAGTAATGAAGTTTCCAGTTAATTTATAGGGACTTGAGACTTGAACTTACATATAAAATATTAGAATACAGCCGGTAGGTTTGTTCATTTGAACTTTAATTCATAGTATAAGTTGCATAAGGTTATGTATTAAATGCTTCTGGTACATGTATTCTTAATAATCGCTGCAATAGTAAGGTAAAAAACAACTAGCACTAGTACTTGCCTGATGTGTGGATCTTCAGTTCAGAAGGCTGCATCGGTGACATTGGAAAAAGCAGTTATTTAGCTTTTTTTTTGGTGTTCATGCACTGTATTAATTATTTGAAGATGTTTATTTACATGCATGTATGTGGGATGTGGTGATGTGTAAGCACAGGCGGCCCAAACTCATTACATGAGCAGCAGGACGTGACTCTTGCTTGCGGCGGTGTTGTGTTACAAACAGTTTGTTACAAAGGCTTGTATGGGATCGATCGGTTTTCTTAAAAGAGATAAAAAATGTTATGGTTTTAAATGAAATTGGCGTACCTTATTGCCTTGTTGTATTCTTTGTTGTTTGCCCGCGTCTCAGGCCGTTTTGAAGCATTTTCGGCGAGTTAGCGCTATTTTGGTGTCCACTGCTAAAAAAGAAAGACAAAGGCAGAACAGTGATTCCCGGGTGTCCGTCGCTCGAGGCGAATAATTCCACTGTAAAATTACCCCCGGTCTCAATTCCTTCAGAAATTCAAAGCAGAGATGTTGCAGTTCCATGTCCATTCACTCGATTCGCAATTCCTCCCACAGATCGTTCACTAGCGATGCTTTCATCTCTTGCTCGATCGGCTTCCCGATTTCAAAATAGGCTCGTCCAAACTGCCGTGGACCCGTTCACCGCTCGCATAGTATGTCGGGTAACTAAAATAAGCCCGGTGAGGGTAGTCAGCGGGGCTAACGGGTTTGTTTGTTTGTCGACTGTGGGCCGCTGTCTACCCGCGCCAGGCTTATTTTAGTTACCCGACATACTATGCGATCGGTGAACGGGTCCACGGCAGTTTGGACGAGCCTATTTTGAAATCGGGAAGCCGATCGAGCAAGAGATGAAAGCATGGCTAGTGAACGATCTGTGGGAGGAATTGCGAATCGAGTGAATGGACATGGAACTGCAACATCTCTGCTTTGAATTTCTGAAGGAATTGAGACCGGGGTAATTTTACAGTGGAATTATTCGCCTCGGCGACGGACACTCCGGGAATCACTGTTCTGCCTTGTCTTTCTTTTTAGCAGTGGGACACCAAAATAGCGCTAACTCGCCGAAAACGCTTTAAACGGCCTGAGACGCGGTCAAACAACAAAGAATACAACAAGGCAGTAAGGTACGTCGATTTTATTTAAAAACATAACATTTTTATCTCTTTTAAAAAAACCGATCGATCCCATACAAGCCTTTGTAAATAACCGTTTGTAACACAACACCGCTTCATAAGCAAGAGTCACGTCCGCGCTCATGTAATGAGTTTGGGCCGCCTGTGGTGTAAGTTAAATGTAAATAAATTACGAAAAAAGAGAACATTTAGCTGATGTTGTCATTTGGATTAAAAAACAAACAATATCTAGAGATTCCACCAACAGGGTATGTTTTTATATTTTTTCAATCATGACTAGATAATATGTTACTTTACATTATCTCACTATCTTGAGATTCCACCTGAACAGGTTATGTTTTACATTTTTTTTTTTCAATCATGCCTATAGCGATAGTTTACTTTACACTACATGTATATCTAAACATGTAGGTAGGGATGTCACTAAGATTTCAAGTTGGCGGATATTAATACAACAAGTAGGCAGGGAATCAAACAGCTAGGGATTTCTTTTTGGTTCTATTTTTCTTCCATTTTCTTTCCATTTTTTCTTCCACGTTGATAATAGCCATGAGAAGGGAATCCCCGACTCTTGATGCTAGGTACAGGGGTTTCAAATTTTTTGAAGTTATAGGCAGCCGACTCTGGAAAAGTAAACGGCTGTGACCATATTCAGGAGCTGCAAGTTGTGAACTACACAATATCATAGTAAGGATAAACTATTATTGTTGGTCACTCTAAGGGGTTGAAGGGCTAGGATTACGGTGTTTAACCAACTATGTTGGATTTCTGCATACTGTTTCTATGTACAAGTATCAACAACCTGTTTTTTGGAGAACTCTATGATCTGAGTGAATAGTAAATCCTTCTTTTGCATATCATACCATGTAAGTGTATCCTAAGTATTTAAGGAGGTGTCGGAAATCAACACTTACGTAGCAATAGAATGGGCAAAGGACAGCAGAGTAATAGCCAATACTATTGCTTTCAGGTAGAACTCTATATGTGCGGCCTGTCGTGATGCTAATTAGGATGTTTATGCCACTAATGACATTTTTCAAATCTAAAATTGATTTTTTGTGAGAAATAACTGCAACTACACACCTTTTCTTCTCTTTGTTAGAGATGAATGTAGGATTATTCTTATTGGTACCTGTCTACAAACATTTCCTGTGCCATGTGTCAAATCCATAATAGTCCCATTCATATCCTCAAAGCCAAATGTGGACCATGCCCACAGAGGTCCCCATCCTTCATTTGTAAATTAGTAATGACGGCTTAACACTATTCTTCTGGTGATGAAATTTTATGAAAATTTAAATGCAAATTTAATTGTTTTTAGCTCAGAAAGATATTATAATGTCACAAGAAGTTAAAAAAATTAAAGTGGCTATTTCTGCAAATTTGATTAATGGTATTGACCTTTAATTTCTGGTCAGATTATTAAAAGATTTTAATGTAATGAATTATTTTGTGATTGTAAAAACAGTTGACAACTTCTAGAAAATAATGATTGTTGCAGAAATTTTCTCATTGCACTTAAAAATTTAGTACATGTATTTAAGTGTATGTGTTTGCAGTTATTTGTTTTATTTTGAATTGGTTGTTGCTTATTTAATGTCAAGATTATAATTTATGATACATTCAATTAAAAATAATATACTTATCATTATAGGGAAAATTGGTCAATTTATTTACAACAAAATAATTATTTATTTTTCAAGAAAGTTTATTCATATGTATATAAGGACTACAGTCATTATACTGAATTATTTGATTCCTACTTCACAAAAAGTCATTGTCTTAAAATTAGATTTTTTGAGGTCACTGTTGTAATTTTTGGAACATTTAAACGATCAGTGCAGTGAAATTTTTAAGTCAAGTTAAAGCGGAAGAAGTATTTTTTGTTAACATGGAGAGCTATTTTTCAGTTATTGCTGGAATAAACATTGTTTCAGTTTTTGTACATTTGCCTTATGGATTTCTGGTTTGGAGAGCAAAATAGCAACTTCTAGTATTAACTTCCTTAACATAAGGGTTTAAATGCAAATCAGTATTTGATTCGAATATCCCATTAATTCCGGCAGCAGGTGGATTTGTTATATCCCTATTGACCTAGCTTAATTCCAAGGAATTCCTAGGAAATTCCTAGGAATTCCTAAGAATTCCTAGGAATATTTTCCAAGCCAACTGATAGGTGAGCAAAGCTTGGAATTCCTAAGAATTCTTAGGAATTCCATGTTCCATTTACCGTGAAATTTCACACCTTGATTCCTAGGAATTCTTAGGAAAATCCTAGGAATTCCTAGGAATTCTCAATTCCATTTCGCAAGGGAAGATTTTTGCATTTTCTCGCTACTTCCTGTGCTACAATCGGGTCTGCAGTCTCACAACAAACATTAAGAACAGTGGTTTACTCGAAAGAATTTAGATGGCAATGAAGAAACCCGCGCAGCGCGACGAAAATTAAGGACCAATTAAGGGCATTTTGCAGCTGCATTGGACCGCACTGAAAACAAATTGATGTTAAAAGGTGAGGATTGATAATACCACACTGAAACTTGCCTCAGGTTTATTCACATAATGTTAAGGAAAATGTATTAAATTCCCACCAATTCCTGGAAAAAGAGTGGAAATTTTGTTGGCGGCCTGAAGTCACCAGGCATTACAAAAAAATTCCATCTCTATATCTCAGGAAAAATTTACTGGCTTACAGCCAGGAATTTAAAGGTAAATGAACAATCTAAGTATAGGTCAGCTCCAATCTTTTTTATTCCTAGCTTTATCAAGAGAAAGCCAGAAATATGGAATTATTGAATTTTTAAGCCTGTGATATAAATCAGAAATCAAACCTTAGGTGTGAAAATTGACACCTCAAATATCAATTTTCTGAGCTCTCGCTTGATAGACCTGTGTAATTTTTAATTTGCAAAATTCTTTATATTTATTCAAGAAATAAATTTTTCAAATGGAATGGTTTATAGCAGATCCAAAACCTTAACATTGTTCCTTTTTCAATATTTCAGTTAAAAAATATGCCTATTTAGATTGCTATAGATATTTCTATAAAGAATATTTTTAGTACGCATATGCTTTAAAAAGATTCATGTTGTTTTTGCTCCATTGACCGCCCTGCCCCACAGTATTTGATGTATCCCTCTAAAAAACTGCCTTCACCATCATTATCAGTTCGCACATGAAAGAAAAGCAATCAATGCATCATTTGAAGAGTCTAAAGGAAAAGACACATTTTTTGTAAGCAGAAAGGCCTAGAAAAACTCTGCGAGAAATTTGAAACCTGACACTTTGTGTTTTGTGCAATCAAAATTGTGACAATTAAGACTTTGATGGTACAGTTCCATTGATGTGATGAGAAAATGTTAAGCTCATGCATTGGTTGTTTGAATATGCATTAACTATTTTAAACCACTTTTGAAAATAAGAAAGGTATTATTAAAATTCTTAGAGTTTATAGTTCTGTCATTGATATTTATAATTAGATGGATGTGATCTGTTTTTCAATAATTCTAGTTATAACTATAGCGGCTAGGAACAATTTGCAAAGGGTGCTAATGCTTTTTGATGAGATATTGTTACAGGCTAGATTTCCTATAAATATGGCATTTGCAGCTTATATATATTAAATGACTAAATTACTAGAAAACGGAATTTGGGTGGGTGGGGAATTTGCACACTTTTCTAAGCCCCACCATGGATAGCCTGCATAGCTGGCGGGATTAGCCTGGGAATGCTGTATTGTTTTAGCGGCAGAGCTGAGGGAAGAGTGGGTATTCAAGTCAATTTGAAGTCCTGCCCGCCACAATTCTTGGGTATTGATATTTTTGAAGACAGTAAAACCCCGCGTATAAGAACCTGGGTTTTAAGAACCTGTTAGGCTGAAATTTTCATTTTAAGCCCTCTCCACATAAGAACCTTAGAATTAAGGCTAAAATTTTAAGTTTGGTTCTAACCAGTGGAGTTGCTGTAAAAGTGTATAGTTGTATAGGACATACCTGCACTGTACTGCTGCCTTAAGGCATTACTGTATGGTATAAATGATTTACCGGTATATTGTATTATGAGATGATATAATTTATAATATATTTAAATGAAATTCATATGAAAATATGAGAACCTATTTTAAGAACCTTGGTAGTCTAAATTTGCTTTAAGTACCATTTATACAAGAACCTGTTAAAGCTAAGTTAAAAAATCCAGGTCTTACACGTGGCGTTTTACTGTAGTCCGCAGCCAGGCTTACAGGACTTTCTAATTGGCTGAGAAGCAATAAAATGTTACCAAATAATATTATGATAACTGATATCTTTACTATCTACCAAGGGTAAGTTAGTGCATTCATGTGGAAATGAATCAAATTTAGCAAGCTATAAACTGGCTCCACTCCACTCCACAATAAGATTTTTGCTTAAAAGAAATCCTCAAAAGACATTTTTTTTTGAGGGAAATAGATCTCAAAATTTAAGACACATCTTCTGCTATCCATTATTTAAAAAGAAACTATCTCTTTTTTATGACAGGAAATTGGCTGTATAACAAAAGCAGTCATCAGACAATAATGCATTTTGTCACGCAGTGTAAGCCACCCTGATCCATCCGAGGTCAACATAAAAAGTGCTTGATCATTTAAAACTTGAACCTTTGAAATACGGGTGGAGTATGCTGTGGACGATTCTCGTTTTTGGCTGAGCAAATGGTATCTTTGCTGATTGAGAGGTCATGAGGCCGATGTGTTTCCTGTGCATTCCAGCATTGGTTTCCTGTGGTTTTTGTCTCTGACAGATCTAGAATTTGACTTCTGAAACATTTTAGAGAATTCTTTGACCTCTTTTGAAGTAAAAAGCTTTTTATTGCCACTAAATGACCGTTTAATGAAGAATTTAGTTTCTCAAGTTTGGAGTAACTGAGTAACTTTCAACAAATAGTTGTTTTGTTCATGACTCGACTGTTACGCTTAGCCTAGCACGTTTCATTTGTGCAGGTCAGTTTCGTATTACACAACTCTTCATGATTGGGTTATCAAATGGTTCCAAACAAGGCAGTCAAGGTGAAAAAAGTACGCGGCATTCATTTTGTATGAACTGCCTGGCCCCGCACCGTGGGGCATTTGTATCTTTTCCTAAAAAATTGACAAATGCCTGACAATTGCCCAGCAGGGGGAATGAGCATGCTTGCAACTGCCTAAGTCGTTATTCAGCTAGACTACAAGTAGTCCCTCACTTTTCTTCAGGGATAGTAGAGCGAGCGAAATGCGAGCGCACGTGAAAATCACCCCACGCGAGAAAAAGTAACACGCGACACTATATTCAGCTGACCAACTGTTTGCAATGACAAGTAACTAACACTCGGAGTAACATGGTTCTGTGTTGTAAACTATCGAAATCACACCTAGGTACACACGCTTTTAGACTGAAACTTTTGCAGCGACATAAAACTAGAGCTTATTTTTGGTCGTAATGAAATGTAGTTCCGAACTTCCGGGCTACTAAAGAATGCCTTTTTAGCGACTCTGCAGCGCGTGTGAGTGTGCTAAGAACGTATTCAGTATCAAACTTACCTTTAAAGAGACACGCCTGCTGATCTAAAGAAGAAAGCTATTGAATGTCTCCTTGTTTATAGCCAAAAACATAAACCAGCCGCTCTGAGCGGCTGGTTTATGTTACAACCTCATGGCTATAAACAAGGAGACATTCAATAGCTTTCTTAGCCTGTTCCAGGCGTTCAGATAGTGGGGAACGGTGCAAAGTAAAAGGGAGCGCGAAAAAGTAAAAGCGAGGGAGGAGGAGAGGTGAGAGAGGGAACGCCTGTTAGATTTGTTTTAAATAGACTCTTCCGCCCAGTCAGACAGCATCAGCTGTAGGTGGTCTTCACTTGTCAATCAAGACTGGTGTTACAGCCGGATGCATTTATTATTTTTCTTGCGAATAAATCGAAGTTTGTCAGATCAAAAATTAATATTATGTATACATAATCTTACTAAAAACCCAATGTAAGACTTTCAGACAATAGAAGGCGGGAGAAGTATTCATGTATAATGAATTTATTTACGGCTTTAAAAACATGATTTCAGCGTGTCCCGCACCTCTCTCCCCAGTCCCCCTCTACTTTTCATCGCTTTCTCTACTCCACACCGCTCTCCACTATCTGAACGCTTGGAACAGGCTATAGCTTTCTTCTTTAGATCAGCAGGCGTGTCTCTTTAAAGGTAAGTTTGATACTGAATACGTTCTTAGCACACTCACACCCGCTGCAGAGTCGCTAAAAAGGCATTCTTTAGTAGCCCGGAAGTTCACGCCTGCTGATCTAAAGAAGAAAGCTATTGAATGTCTCCTTGTTTGCCATGAGGTTGTAACATAAACCAGCCGCTCAGAGCGGCTGGTTTATGTTACAACCTCATGGCGAAACACTGAATAAGGATGGCTTTATACAACCCACGCAACCCTGTCAAACAATCCAGCCAATCACAGAGCACGTTACTAGAGGTGCGTGTCATCTGCACCAGTAATGGATGATTCGGAGAGTGTAGAGTGTGTTTTTAGCTATAAACAAGGAGACATTCAATAGCTTTCTTCTTTAGATCAGCAGGCGTGTCTCTTTAAAGGTAAGTTTGATACTGAATACGTTCTTAGCACACTCACACGCGCTGCAGAGTCGCTAAAAAGGCATTCTTTAGTAGCCCGGAAGTTCGGAACTACATTTCATTACGACCAAAAATAAGCTCTAGTTTTATGTCGCTGCAAAAGTTTCAGTCTAAAAGCGTGTGTACCTAGGTGTGATTTCGATAGTTTACAACACAGAACCATGTTACTCCGAGTGTTAGTTACTTGTCATTGCAAACAGTTGGTCAGCTGAATATAGTGTCGCGTGTTACTTTTTCTCGCGTGGGGTGATTTTCACGTGCGCTCGCATTTCGCTCGCTCTACTATCCCTGAAGAAAAGTGAGGGACTACTTGTAGTCTAGCTGAATAACGACTTAGGCAGTTGCAAGCATGCTCATTCCCCCTGCTGGGCAATTGTCAGGCATTTGTCAATTTTTTAGGAAAAGATACAAATGCCCCACGGTGCGGGGCCAGGCAGTTCATACAAAATGAATGCCGCGTACTTTTTTCACCTTGACTGCCTTGTTTGGAACCATTTGATAACCCAATCATGAAGAGTTGTGTAATACGAAACTGACCTGCACAAATGAAACGTGCTAGGCCAAGCGTAACAGTCGAGTCATGAACAAAACAACTATTTGTTGAAAGTTACTCAGTTACTCCAAACTTGAGAAACTAAATTCTTCATTAAACGGTCATTTAGTGGCAATAAAAAGCTTTTTACTTCAAAAGAGGTCAAAGAATTCTCTAAAATGTTTCAGAAGTCAAATTCTAGATCTGTCAGAGACAAAAACCACAGGAAACCAATGCTGGAATGCACAGGAAACACATCGGCCTCATGACCTCTCAATCAGCAAAGATACCATTTGCTCAGCCAAAAACGAGAATCGTCCACAGCATACTCCACCCGTATTTCAAAGGTTCAAGTTTTAAATGATCAAGCACTCTTTTTATGTTGACCTCGGATGGATCAGGGTGGCTTACACTGCGTGACAAAATGCATTATTGTCTGATGACTGCTTTTGTTATACAGCCAATTTCCTGTCATAAAAAAGAGATAGTTTCTTTTTAAATAATGGATAGCAGAAGATGTGTCTTAAATTTTGAGATCTATTTCCCTCAAAAAAAAATGTCTTTTGAGGATTTCTTTTAAGCAAAAATCTTATTGTGGAGTGGAGTGGAGCCAGTTTATAGCTTGCTAAATTTGATTCATTTCCACATGAATGCACTAACTTACCCTTGGTAGATAGTAAAGATATCAGTTATCATAATATTATTTGGTAACATTTTATTGCTTCTCAGCCAATTAGAAAGTCCTGTAAGCCTGGCTGCGGACTACAGTAAAACGCCACGTGTAAGACCTGGATTTTTTAACTTAGCTTTAACAGGTTCTTGTATAAATGGTACTTAAAGCAAATTTAGACTACCAAGGTTCTTAAAATAGGTTCTCATATTTTCATATGAATTTCATTTAAATATATTATAAATTATATCATCTCATAATACAATATACCGGTAAATCATTTATACCATACAGTAATGCCTTAAGGCAGCAGTACAGTGCAGGTATGTCCTATACAACTATACACTTTTACAGCAACTCCACTGGTTAGAACCAAACTTAAAATTTTAGCCTTAATTCTAAGGTTCTTATGTGGAGAGGGCTTAAAATGAAAATTTCAGCCTAACAGGTTCTTAAAACCCAGGTTCTTATACGCGGGGTTTTACTGTCTTCAAAAATATCAATACCCAAGAATTGTGGCGGGCAGGACTTCAAATTGATTTGAATACCCACTCTTCCCTCAGCTCTGCCGCTAAAACAATACAGCATTCCCAGGCTAATCCCGCCAGCTATGCAGGCTATCCATGGTGGGGCTTAGAAAAGTGTGCAAATTCCCCACCCACCCAAATTCCGTTTTCTAGTAATTTAGTCATTTAATATATATAAGCTGCAAATGCCATATTTATAGGAAATCTAGCCTGTAACAATATCTCATCAAAAAGCATTAGCACCCTTTGCAAATTGTTCCTAGCCGCTATAGTTATAACTAGAATTATTGTAAAACAGATCACATCCATCTAATTATAAATATCAATGACAGAACTATAAACTCTAAGAATTTTAATAATACCTTTCTTATTTTCAAAAGTGGTTTAAAATAGTTAATGCATATTCAAACAACCAATGCATGAGCTTAACATTTTCTCATCACATCAATGGAACTGTACCATCAAAGTCTTAATTGTCACAATTTTGATTGCACAAAACACAAAGTGTCAGGTTTCAAATTTCTCGCAGAGTTTTTCTAGGCCTTTCTGCTTACAAAAAATGTGTCTTTTCCTTTAGACTCTTCAAATGATGCATTGATTGCTTTTCTTTCATGTGCGAACTGATAATGATGGTGAAGGCAGTTTTTTAGAGGGATACATCAAATACTGTGGGGCAGGGCGGTCAATGGAGCAAAAACAACATGAATCTTTTTAAAGCATATGCGTACTAAAAATATTCTTTATAGAAATATCTATAGCAATCTAAATAGGCATATTTTTTAACTGAAATATTGAAAAAGGAACAATGTTAAGGTTTTGGATCTGCTATAAACCATTCCATTTGAAAAATTTATTTCTTGAATAAATATAAAGAATTTTGCAAATTAAAAATTACACAGGTCTATCAAGCGAGAGCTCAGAAAATTGATATTTGAGGTGTCAATTTTCACACCTAAGGTTTGATTTCTGATTTATATCACAGGCTTAAAAATTCAATAATTCCATATTTCTGGCTTTCTCTTGATAAAGCTAGGAATAAAAAAGATTGAGCTGACCTATACTTAGATTGTTCATTTACCTTTAAATTCCTGGCTGTAAGCCAGTAAATTTTTCCTGAGATATAGAGATGGAATTTTTTTGTAATGCCTGGTGACTTCAGGCCGCCAACAAAATTTCCACTCTTTTTCCAGGAATTGGTGGGAATTTAATACATTTTCCTTAACATTATGTGAATAAACCTGAGGCAAGTTTCAGTGTGGTATTATCAATCCTCACCTTTTAACATCAATTTGTTTTCAGTGCGGTCCAATGCAGCTGCAAAATGCCCTTAATTGGTCCTTAATTTTCGTCGCGCTGCGCGGGTTTCTTCATTGCCATCTAAATTCTTTCGAGTAAACCACTGTTCTTAATGTTTGTTGTGAGACTGCAGACCTGATTGTAGCACAGGAAGTAGCGAGAAAATGCAAAAATCTTCCCTTGCGAAATGGAATTGAGAATTCCTAGGAATTCCTAGGATTTTCCTAAGAATTCCTAAGAATTTATTCTTAGGAATTCTTAGGAATTCTTGAGAATTCCTAGGAATCAAGGTGTGAAATTTCACGGTAAATGGAACATGGAATTCCTAAGAATTCTTAGGAATTCCAAGCTTTGCTCACCTATCAGTTGGCTTGGAAAATATTCCTAGGAATTCTTAGGAATTCCTAGGAATTTCCTAGGAATTCCTTGGAATTAAGCTAGGTCAATAGGGATATAACAAATCCACCTGCTGCCGGAATTAATGGGATATTCGAATCAAATACTGATTTGCATTTAAACCCTTATGTTAAGGAAGTTAATACTAGAAGTTGCTATTTTGCTCTCCAAACCAGAAATCCATAAGGCAAATGTACAAAAACTGAAACAATGTTTATTCCAGCAATAACTGAAAAATAGCTCTCCATGTTAACAAAAAAATACTTCTTCCGCTTTAACTTGACTTAAAAATTTCACTGCACTGATCGTTTAAATGTTCCAAAAATTACAACAGTGACCTCAAAAAATCTAATTTTAAGACAATGACTTTTTGTGAAGTAGGAATCAAATAATTCAGTATAATGACTGTAGTCCTTATATACATATGAATAAACTTTCTTGAAAAATAAATAATTATTTTGTTGTAAATAAATTGACCAATTTTCCCTATGATGATAAGTATATTATTTTTAATTGAATGTATCATAAATTATAATCTTGACATTAAATAAGCAACAACCAATTCAAAATAAAACAAATAACTGCAAACACATACACTTAAATACATGTACTAAATTTTTAAGTGCAATGAGAAAATTTCTGCAACAATCATTATTTTCTAGAAGTTGTCAACTGTTTTTACAATCACAAAATAATTCATTACATTAAAATCTTTTAATAATCTGACCAGAAATTAAAGGTCAATACCATTAATCAAATTTGCAGAAATAGCCACTTTAATTTTTTTAACTTCTTGTGACATTATAATATCTTTCTGAGCTAAAAACAATTAAATTTGCATTTAAATTTTCATAAAATTTCATCACTAGAAAAATAGTGTTAAGCCGTCATTACTAATTTACAAATGAAGGATGGGGACCTCTGTGGGCATGGTCCACATTTGGCTTTGAGGATATGAATGGGACTATTATGGATTTGACACATGGCACAGGAAATGTTTGTAGACAGGTACCAATAAGAATAATCCTACATTCATCTCTAACAAAGAGAAGAAAAGGTGTGTAGTTGCAGTTATTTCTCACAAAAAATCAATTTTAGATTTGAAAAATGTCATTAGTGGCATAAACATCCTAATTAGCATCACGACAGGCCGCACATATAGAGTTCTACCTGAAAGCAATAGTATTGGCTATTACTCTGCTGTCCTTTGCCCATTCTATTGCTACGTAAGTGTTGATTTCCCGTACACCTCCTTAAATACTTAGGATACACTTACATGGTATGATATGCAAAAGAAGGATTTACTATTCACTCAGATCATAGAGTTCTCCAAAAAAACAGGTTGTTGATACTTGTACATAGAAACAGTATGCAGAAATCCAACATAGTTGGTTAAACACCGGTAATCCTAGCCCTTCAACCCCTTAGAGTGACCAACAATAATAGTTTATCCTTACTATGATATTGTGTAGTTCACAACTTGCAGCTCCTGAATATGGTCACAGCCGTTTACTTTTCCAGAGTCGGCTGCCTATAACTTCAAAAAAATTTGAAACCCCTGTACCTAGCATCAAGAGTCGGGGGATTCCCTTCTCATGGCTATTATCAACGTGGAAGAAAAAATGGAAAGAAAATGGAAGAAAAATAGAACCAAAAAGAAATCCCTAGCTGTTTGATTCCCTGCCTACTTGTTGTATTAATATCCGCCAACTTGAAATCTTAGTGACATCCCTACCTACATGTTTAGATATACATGTAGTGTAAAGTAAACTATCGCTATAGGCATGATTGAAAAAAAAATGTAAAACATAACCTGTTCAGGTGGAATCTCAAGATAGTGAGATAATGTAAAGTAACATATTATCTAGTCATGATTGAAAAAAATATAAAAACATACCCTGTTGGTGGAATCTCTAGATATTGTTTGTTTTTAATCCAAATGACAACATCAGCTAAATGTTCTCTTTTTCGTAATTTATTTTACGCAACTTACACCACAGGCGGCCCAAACTCATTACATGAACGCGGACGTGACTCTTGCTTGCGAGCGGTGTTGTGTTACAAACGGTTATTTACAAAGGCTTGTATGGGATCGATCGGTTTTTCTTAAAAGAGATAAAAAATGTTATGTTTTTAAATAAAATCGACGTACCTTACTGCCTTGTTGTATTCTTTGTTGTTTGACCGCGTCTCAGGCCGTTTTGAAGCGTTTTCGGCGAGTTAGCGCTATTTTGGTGTCCCACTGCTAAAAGAAAGACAAGGCAGAACAGTGATTCCCGGAGTGTCCGTCGCTCGAGGCGAATAATTCCACTGTAAAATTACCCCCGGTCTCAATTCCTTCAGAAATTCAAAGCAGAGATGTTGCAGTTCCATGTCCATTCACTCGATTCGCAATTCCTCCCACAGATCGTTCACTAGCGATGCTTTCATCTCTTGCTCGATCGGCTTCCCGATTTCAAAATAGGCTCGTCCAAACTGCCGTGGACCCGTTCACCGATCGCATAGTATGTCGGGTAACTAAAATAAGCCCGGTGAGGGTAGCCAGCGGGGCTAACGGGTTTGTTTGTTTGTCGACTGTGGGCCGCTGTCTACCCGCGCCGGGCTTATTTTAGTTCCCCGGCATACTATGCGATCGGTGAACGGGTCCATGGCAGTTTGGACGAGCCTATTTTGAAATCGGGAAGCCGATCGAGCAAGAGATGAAAGCATCGCTAGTGAACGATCTGTGGGAGGAATTGCGAATCGAGTGAATGGACATGGAACTGCAACATCTCTGCTTTGAATTTCTGAAGGAATTGAGACCGGGGGTAATTTTCCAGTGGAATTATTCGCCTCGAGCGACGGACACTCCGGGAATCACTGTTCTGCCTTGTCTTTCTTTTAGCAGTGGGACACCAAAATAGCGCTAACTCGCCGAAAATGCTTCAAAACGGCCTGAGACGCGGGCAAACAACAAAGAATACAACAAGGCAATAAGGTACGTCAATTTCATTTAAAACCATAACATTTTTTATCTCTTTTAAGAAAAACCGATCGATCCCATACAAGCCTTTGTAAATAACCGTTTGTAACACAACACCGCTCGCAAGCAAGAGTCACGTCCGCGTTCATGTAATGAGTTTGGGCCGCCTGTGCTTACACATCACCACATCCCACATACATGCATGTAAATAAACATCTTCAAATAATTAATACAGTGCATGAACACCAAAAAAAAAGCTAAATAACTGCTTTTTCCAATGTCACCGATGCAGCCTTCTGAACTGAAGATCCACACATCAGGCAAGTGCTAGTGCTAGTTGTTTTTTACCTTACTATTGCAGCGATTATTAAGAATACATGTACCAGAAGCATTTAATACATAACCTTATGCAACTTATACTATGAATTAAAGTTCAAATGAACAAACCTACCGGCTGTATTCTAATATTTTATATGTAAGTTCAAGTCTCAAGTCCCTATAAATTAACTGGAAACTTCATTACTTCTAACTTGTATAGTAGCCATTGGAAACTTATACTTATTATGCTATTTCTTCTCCTATTTTATCTAACATTGGTCTTGACAAGTCTCCTATAACCTTGCAGCGCCAGAGCATACAGTTTTCAGAGTATTCCATTGACTATTTGCAACAAAGAGTACAGTTATTTCGATCTGCAGTAAACAAAAAGCAGCAAAAAGGGATCTGATCAATGGCATATCTTTGCATGCATCTTTGAACTTTATAAGCTTATTTACGCAAAGTTATTAGAAAACATACCTTTCCACATTAATCCAGCTGAGTAAACTCACTTGCAAACATGCTTTATGTGAACACAAACTTCGCAATTGATCAATTTGTCTCGAAAATAACATGGATAATACGAAAATACTTTGTTGCTTGTGAAGTCCGCGTGAATTTGAACTATTCAACGGACGTTCATTTCGCACTTTTCTATTGGTTCAAAAGTCGCACGTGACAAAGTAAATCAAATCGCGCATGTGCCAAAGGCACGCGTGGAAGCCTGGGAAACAAGAAAACATGGCGGCTAATCTTGCGACGTGCTCCCGTTTGGGTCGAAATAGCAGTTATTTTCAGCGTTAATTAAGATGAAGCAACGCATTTGAAGTGTTAAAAGCAAGAGGTAAACTTAACGTTGTTCTTTTAAGTTGGGAAAGAAAATGTTGGACCACATTATCAATCAAAGAACTGCGACGAAAAACATGTTGTGGCCGTTGTTCATGTTGGACAAAGCTCACACGTTAGTGTATGGAAATCTGATCTAACCAAAGACACCTTGATCACACCAAGACCACGCTATTTTATTGCCTTAAGGGATCATTCATTAGTTGAACGAACTGTATCAAAAGGAAGCTCAGAAAGCATGCAAAGCAATAAACTGTTCGCATGTTCAAGTGGACTTTTGAACGGTAAATCCGAGGAACACATTACAGTAAGAAAGAGTTATAAAATGGAAATGATCCTTGCAGTTAAATGGACATTATCTAAGTGGTTGAATAAGTACCTGAAAAAGTTAAGGCTTGATCGGGAATCGAATCTTGACCTTAGGAGAAATGACATGAATGGAAATAATCGAGCTTACATGAAATGACAATTTTTTTTGGAAATGTGGATATAGATATGAAAGTAGAAATGATCCTCGCAGTTAAGTAAATTACCCATGCGGTTGAAAACGAACCATACAGAAAATTCAGAATAGGAGGTACTTCAATATATTTTCGTATGGTTTTTAAATAAGTTTTGCAGAATCGCTTTGTCATCAAATATTGAAAATTAACTTTATATTACTTCATACATCTATATATACATAATTCAATGTTGCTGCTATTGAGGAAAAAGTTTTTTATCTGAGTGGAAACAAGCAAGATTTGTGTTTTGCCAGAATGCCAAACTTTGTGGAAAGAGAGAGTAGTGGACTTGTTGTAGCCTTATTATCTGTGTTTTTCCTTTCTTGCACTAATTTCTTATATTATATTATATTATTAACTCTTTTCTATTTACCTAAAGAAGTTTTGGTATTGATCCTTTAAAAAATACATTTCTAATTGTCATAATAATAAATAGGTAGAAATATTGTAACAAAATTGTTTCTAGTTCTTATTGCTGTCACTTGTAGAACATGGCCACAAATTCTTGGCTTTCCCGGCTTCTGGTTTTCTGGCCGGGAAGGCCATGAAATGCTGGCCTATTTTTTAGTGTGGCCTGAAAAGCCACTCTTCTATGGCCAGGCTTACCTCAAAACTCTGGCCTTGACCAGGCTTACCAGGCTTTTCCAGGCCAGGCTTTCCTGGCAAGCCCGGCCAAGACCTTGGCAAGCCTGCCTGGCCGGGCTTGGCCGGGCTTGCCATGCTTTTGACCGCACCCCTGATGCAAGGGTTGAAGGGAATCAAGACAGCCCATGTCTTGTGCGTTTGCCTAATTTCCGTGGAGTATGTGGATAAACAAGGTACATTTCAGACTGGAAATGCACTTCATATTTTTAAAAACGAGACTTCTCATTTCATACAACATTTTCCACTGAAAGAGTACTGGACATGTAACAGCTTTAAATATTTATTGCTGTAATGTGCTGTAATAATGTAATTTAGATAAGTTAAATTTTTATCTTAATTTAAATACTGGTTGGAGGTTTGTGAACAGCATTCGCATCGCCACATGTCAGCATTACCAGATTAGGTAACATTGGGTTGAATATAAAAATGTAAGTATAGAAGTATACATCACCAGTATGTTCTGTATTATAAGTTTAGAATTGTTTCAGGGCAATCACTTAACAAAATTAAAATGTGAAAAATAAGAAAAGACTATGAAATCTTCTACAATTTTTAAAGTCTTTCTGATTTTTAAAACATCCCTGAGCTGAATTCCTAATTTGCACAACTTAGAATTCCTAGGAATTCCCAGGAATTCCAAGCCCAGTTGGCCTGAATTTTTCTATTCCCAGAAGTTCTCAACAATTCTTAAGCTTCTAAAATTGTAAAACTTAGAATTCCTAGAAATTCCTAGGAATTCCAAGCCTAGAGTGAGACCTAATTTGCCATTCCCAAAAAATTCTCAAGAATTCCAAGCTTATTTGATGAAGGCTGATTTGCGTAGTTGGGAATTTTTGGGAATTCCTAGGAATTCCCAGAAAGCTGGGAATTCATTTCGCAAGGGTTCATTTGAACTCGTTACATGACTTACCCTCAATATGCATGGCTTCGTAAACAATGTTTTAGCCTTAGCAACATGCTAATTTGCATAATAGGTCATTTATCTGTCATCAACCTTGCAAGGATCATATATCTATTGTGTCTCTAGAAGGCGTTTTACAGCCATAGAAATGATTTAGAAATATCAAAATAATCGTACTTTATTTGGGAAAGCAGAATGTAAGCAAATTTTCCTATAATTTGACCTGACTAACTTGAAACTCATAACGCGTTATCACATGTCAGGTTGTGAAAATTGCAACATTTCTGTCAACAATGGAAAGTATCACATCGGATTTCATCCCTGCGATTATTAACATTTCCAAATAGTGCTCTTAGATACCAACTCTAATTTGGCGTTCGTGTTCTCAGCCTCTATTACGAAAATGCTTCATTTTTGCTTCAGGTTGAGTGTACATTTCAAATAAGCGATGTTATAAGCATGATCATTTTTTGACTTTATATTATAGCAGTTCTATAGCTAATACCTTAACTGCTTCTTCTAGAAGAATTGACAAATGCGCCACCCCTGCTGCAGGACAGAGGTTTTCTGACAAACTCCCCACCACCAGACCAACAAGATTACAAATACCTGACAAAATTAAATGTCCTAGGGGTGGGATGGGTGGGATGACACAAGGCATATAATATAAATTTCAGTCAAAGGTGTTAGTAAATGTGAAGCAATTTAGAAACTCACACCACCATATATATAGGTGGGTGTGATATTATTCACCTCCCCATTTTTAAGCTGGAGGAGGGGGAGACCAGGCATAGGCCAGGGATTTGAACTAAAAGCATTTTTGCGCATCAAATACCCTACCCCAGGGACATTATGGTTGGTCAAAAGAAAACTTATTCTCTACCCCTACCCCTGCATGTAACTTAACGTGGTCAAAGTAATAATATCTTTCCAGTCTGCTCGAATGCTAGTGTCTTTCAGAATTTCCTTTCTGAGTTCTGCTGGGAATGTTTTCCACTTATAAATTAGGTAAACATATTTTTATCTGTTAATGTGCAAATTTCTTTGCTTTCAAACTCAAGCAAAACAGTCAATAAGAGTTAAACTTCCAGACAAAAGCGAGGCGAGGTTGGATTCACGGTAGGAAAGAGCCCTGAGAATTCTATGAGCTCGAACAATAGATACCTTGTTTCTTTTAATTTTCACATCATGTTCATCTCTCCTTTTAGACCTCCTCCTTGCACATGTGTTTAATAAGATACAATACCCACAGATCCCTATGGGAACAGCTATGACTGCCATCTTTGGTTATCACCCCCCTGCTTATGCAATTGGAGTGATAACCAGGTCTTTCTCAACTTCCATTCCAAATCCCTGGTCCCCACCGGCCCAGCAATTGGCAATTAAAATCAAAAGTGTTCACCACAGTAGGCTGCAGACTTGCTTTACATGTTTGTCAAATCCACCAGATGTGCATGGCTTTCCCCCATCCAGACAGAGAACATAGAAGGAATGTTTATTTTTAAAAAAATTTTTTTCATAACCCTCACCCTATTTTGCTCAACGGTAAAGCTAAGAAAACTTAAATGTACTGGCTAATCTTTGATTACTTAAATACCTACTACATGTAATTACCTTAAATGATGCAAATCACTGATTCTCCACCTCGGTTATAATTAATTGTCACCAAAGTTGACCAATCGGATTACAGGAAAATAACAATACATTCAAAAAAGTTAGTTGTCAAATATAATTACCATGAAACGAAATAAACAACATGGATCAAAATCAGCCAATTACAACCTAGAGACGTGACCTTTTGAACCTGCTAAAGAAAGCACGTGTTTCCTGAGAGGTCTGTTACAGTGTGTGATGGAGGCAAAAAACATGAATGATAGTTGTATTTTTGACTTGCAGTGGCATGTTATTGCAAAGCACGGCAATAGTAGCGAAAAAATTGCCGGTAGATGACAAAAATAACAGCATTGTCAAAGAAATATGTCTCCTGGGTGTTATATGCAAAGTTTTGAATAGGAAAAGATTGTCTGGTGAAACATTTTGCTATCAAAATTAAATTCTGTGCTTTGAGTAACTTATTGTTTTTTATGATGAGCTGCTGATTGGCCCACAACTTAACCAACCTTTTGGAATGTATTGTTATTTTTTTCCTGTAATCTGATTAGTCAACTTTGACTGAATTCGAAGTGGCCCCGATTACAGTAGTAACACTGTAAGGCTATGTGGATAATTTCCAATAAAGTGAAATGAGTAATTCGTGGAATTGACAGCAAGTACAAAATTTCGTTATTCAAGACTCAAAAGATTTATGTAGAAAAGGTAACTCTCTAGGAAGCTTTCACGTTTTAAATTATTCCTGTCCCAGGCAACCAGAAATAAATGTTTTCGCACAGAAATAAAAGTAAAAATAGTAAATCATATAAAACCTTGGAAGCTCAAGGAAGGTGACAGCTGTATTTATTCTTACTAATTTACAAGATAATTCAAAGATGTCATGTTTGATTTGCCTTAAGTTAACGAGATATACTGAAATACCTCTTGCAACTAGTTGATGTTAACTTAGCTGTAACCTCCTGCAGGTATAGATGTGACCCAGTAAATGGAATGCCTTTGGAAAAAAGAGAAACAGAAACTTGTACAATGTAAAGAAGGCTCTAAGTAAATAAATAAAAAAGGTATATTTTTATAAAAGGAAAGTATTACATGTAGCTAAATTCAGGTAAATTAATTACCTATCACACATCTTGGTGGGTAGATTAATAAGCTAGGATAGGATAAGCAGAAAATTATACAGAATGTATGATATAACCTTATCATGTAAGCTTTCATTAGAAAAGTTTATTTCTTAACTGGGAAACGCCTAAAAGAATTGGATAGGTAGTTGTTATGCAGTTGTGTATTATCTGCGGAATTTTACCCACCATAGCCACTTCAATGTTACCAGGGTGCACACATCTGCTATTTTCTTTTTTACATGCGGAAAAGTTTCCGTTTTCCATCTTTTCGCATGCAACAAAGAAAATAGCCGACATCTGCATGCAGGCTTGGAGGATGTCACAAACAAAAACGGTTTACCAAACCTTGTCCTTAATCAGGTTAATTGATGGTCTCACCCTCTGCTGTATACAATTGACATCATTGGTACCAATGTTGTGAAATTTGGTACCTTTCCACACTAGCAGACAAATTTGGAATTGTCTTTGAAACATCTAAACTGAAACTTGCATGGTGACAATTTTGTTTTTGAAAACTTGATACACACTGAAAAACTATTTACTATTAACAGCCCGTCGCATCTGTATGTATCTTTTGCTATATTTTCAAATTTAAATAAATGAAGTTGAAAGTTGAAGTTGAAGTTAATGGAAAGAATCAGTGGCGGATCCAGACCTTCAGATAAGGGGGCGGGGGGGGGGGGCGGTCATCCAGACCCTAAGATAAGGGGGGAGCCCGGTCTCCAAAAAAATTTTTTTCGGCCTTTCGGGCCTCAATTTGGTCGAAACATTAGGAGAGGGGCGGACCCCCTAGGCCCCTCCCCTGGATCCGCTACTAAGGATAATGGCCTTCACAACAAATGATTGATAGGAAAAAGTCATGTTTTCATTTTTTAGGTGATTTTGTCCAGTAATTAACCTAGGACAAATTTTGTCTGCGTTGCCTTTGAAGAAAATGAACTTGCATCATAGCAGACCGTTTTGAAACTAATTAATTGCGTAGCGTCACGTCGCCAGAGAAAACTTCGAGATGTCACTCCTGTCGTGATTCTCACCCGTGCTGGCCAACGAGCAACAAACCGTCGCTTCATACAACTATGCCATAGTTACACACTGTTCTTTGCAAAAAAATCTAAGGCCTTTTAAAAAATGACGAGAGTTTTGGTTCACGAAAAATAAATCATCAGATAGTTGACTGAGTAGATGTTGGTCACGTGCTAGGCAAACGGGTTTTGCAAGTGACTCAAATTTCATCGCGATCATAAAAATCAGAAAGTGTTACTGGTAAAACCCTTTTCTCTTCGGCTGGTAGACTGTTTCCCGTGAGTCTGGCAGCGGGTCATTAAACGAGTTAAATCGCCACTTCCACCAATAGTTTCTTAGTAGTTTACCTGGGATCAGAGGAACACGTTTTCGACTCAACAATTGCGGTGAAACAGTTGTTTACACAAGACAGTATTAATTTTTGTCGCTCTGTCAGACTTTTTTCGGTCGGTTCTGAATTTCACGCTTGGTTCGAGATCAATGTTACGTTACGGCAAGAAAGCAACGAAGCACGGCTAGAACAAGATTTCGCAAACTACCATTTCGTGTCTTCGTTTCGCAAACGACCGGCCACAAGGCACTGCATAAGGCCATCTGAACAGCGTAAAATTAATTATGATCCAAGGCAGCCTAGTCCCTAGGCGTTCTCGGCTCGGTCGATAGGGAACTTAAGATAGAGACGTTTTCGGGGCGACGGCAACTTCAACCGGACGTGACATCATCAGTTGTTGGATATTGCGCATGCTCTTGCTCACCACCTTGCCGTCGTGGTCCCGTCGGCGACGTGAAACTGGTTTGTTTGGCGTTGTGGCGAAAACGTGAGTATTTAACTTTCATTTCAATCAGGTTTGTTGCGTTTAGCAACCAACATTTTGCAGATTATCGTTCTTAAATTGTCCTTGTTTTCTTTGAGGCACATTTCAAGCTCGATTTCCAAGCTCTGTTATCTAAACTTACATCTTTGAATGTTTCTATGTTTTCATGTCACAGGGTCAAGATCCAACTTGGCAAACAGCCAACCGTAAGTGAGCTTGACATGGGACAAAATTTTCCCACGAGCCAAATAAAAGTATCCAGACAAAAAATATGAACTCCGATATTTCAACTGTGTGTTTTTAGTTCGCTCTTTTCGTTAGAATATCGTATAAATGAAACGCATTGAAAATTATATAGAATAGTAGGTAATACCATGTACTAATGTATCGGTCAAATCGAAGCTTCAACATGCCCCCCCCCCCCGGGCAACCCCCCGGGCATTTGACTTTTTTGAAAATTATTGTTCAAATTCCTCCCTACCCGGGGCAAAATGCCGTTCAAATGCCCCACACTAGGGTCCATTCAGGTGATCAAATGCCCCCACCCCCGGGGACATTTCACGGGCCCAAAAATGACAGAAGGACGGCAGAAACGCCTTCAGTTGTCGAACAAAATCTTTATAATTATAACAAAAACTGAGCAACACTGCTAGCGTATTTACTACGAACAAAAGTCTCGTGCAAAGCGGCGGAAATCGCTGCTACAAGGTCACTGAATGCTCAGCTTTTCTTCGTCATGCAACATACAAAGCGTTCTATAAAAAAAAGATCCCACTTATTGAGACCATTTCACTGACATGCATCATCGCTCACCTTATTAATTAACATACTTGCAGTAGGTCAAAGTAGTTGACCGTTTTATTTTATTTTATTTCATTTTATGTTGTTGTACTGAATCGCCGGTATAGGTATTGTACTTCATTGTAAACACAACAATAAAATGCATTCATACATTCAAAGCCTGAATCCAACATTAAAAATTTTAAAATTTAAATACTTCAAATACGGCACAAAGCTTGTTTAAGCCCTTTCCTCGTAACCAATTGGCCACAAAAGCACAATCTTTTCCACGAAAATCCTCTAACACCGCGTCCCTCATGATAGCTCGCCACGCCAAGGATTTTACATGAAATGGAGGGTGGAGTTCAAATTCCCCACCCCTAAAGCATGGGGATCAATTTCTCCACCCCCTGGAAGACTTTGATGATCAAATTCCCTCCTCCCCGGGACGGCAAAGGTGTCAAATGCCCGGGGTATGCCCTGGGGGGGGCATGTTGAAGCTTCGATTTGACCGATACATAACTCGGCGTGGGAATACTGAAATAAAGTTGTTGCCGTTGTTGTTGTTGTTGCATGCAAGTATTTCCCGGGAATTATTTCAATACCAAACTAAGAATACTGTTCCTTGGTAGCATTTTAATGCTCCTGTAATTTGCAAGGCTTCGGCAAGCCTGTGTAGATCATTTTTTTTCAACACGAAATTCTGCCTTGAACTCAGCTGCATCCCGCATGTTTTTTAGCGTGAACGGATCGTAACTGTCCCGAGGAAAATCGGGATTTTTGGACTCACAATTTTCCCACAAAACGAAAAACTCTTCATCCGATACATGTTGTCTGCATAGCAAATATTTATTCTCTTAATTCTTTATGTGAGGCCATATTTTCCTCTTCGGTATTCTTCTAATTAAAGGCGTCGTCCTTCTGAGTTCACTGCGATCTTAATGTTCTATTTTTGACGGGGAGCGACGGCTGCCTTAGTTCCAGGCTTTCTCTGCCAGTCCGGTCGCCGTCGCCCCGAAAACGTCTCCATCTTAAGTTCCCTGATCCTGGACTCGACCGTGAGCTGTGACGTCACCGAGAACCACCCGCTCTTTCCCAGACTTCGCGCGGACAACGGGGCAAGAGAGAACGCCTAGGGACTAGGCTGGATCCAAGGCGTTTGAATGAACGGTTCCAACTGATTGAAGTTTTGAACGGGTGGATAATTTTTCTGAACGGATGACCAAGTCGTTCGAACGGATTCAAATTTTTCTGATGGGGTGCCACAGCCGTTTGAACGGATGGACAATTTTTCTGAACGGATGGCACAAGCCGTTCGAACGGATGGATGATTTTTGTGAACGGATGACCAAACCGCTCAAACGGATGCAAATTTTTCCGAACGGGTACACTAGCCGTTCGAACGGTTGGGCAATTTTGTGAACGGATGACACAGCCGTTCGAACGGCTTGACTTCCTTTTTAAACGGATCGCCCAAGCCGTTCGAACGGATGCAAATTTTTTCTGAACGGATGAGAAACGGCTTGTGAACGGATTTCCGTTCGAAAACGGGAAGCCGTTAGTGTACGTTTTCGCGTGAGAGGTCACAGATTATTCCTTCTGGGGCAAAATTTGTAAATCGCGAAAAACTATCTGCATTTGTAAAGCATTGGTGATGACAAAAACTTTGTCTAAGACAGCTTTTTTGCTATTGCAGATAGGCCCTTGGTCAATGCCAGCTGGTTGTGAGGAGTTGGCCAGGGGACTCGAGCCAATCAGAAACGGAGAAATATTTTGAGTAAAATAATATGATGAATAACGTTATGTTGCAAACACGTTAAATTTACATGTGTACGCACTTTCTGAACCTTAAAGATTTCTTTTCCTTTTTGTTCTTTAAAGTTCACCTATTCAAGACAAACTGTCAGGGGTGATCAATAATAACGTTAATTTGCTAATTACTATTTTTATTATTTTTGTTTTAGATTACAAAGAAAGGACAAGGATACTTTTATTTAATATTTTGAAACATGGAGGAATATTGTGCAGAATTAAAATCCTATGTTAAAGTTTGGCTTGGAGGAGTAGGTTTGGATCTAAGTGGAAAAGGACTCTCCAGGATACCTGATGCAGTCACTGAACTGACTGAAGTGAAGAAACTTATGCTGGATTACAATAACCTGACTGAATTACCAACAAGTATTCACAAGCTGAAAAATCTTGTCAGACTCTACTTGTATCAAAACGAACTCACAGAACTGCCTTCTGAGATTGGTGACTTAAAGGAGCTGAGGAAGCTGGATGTGAGAGCTAACCAGTTGGTTAGTTTACCCACCAGTATACAGAAGTTGAACCAGCTTGAGGATCTGTACTTGTCTGGTAACAAACTTACAGAACTGCCATCTGAGATTGGTGACTTAAAGGGGCTGAGGACGCTGAATGTGAGTATGAACCAGTTGGTTTTTTTACCTACCAGTATACAGAAGTTGAACCAGCTTGAGTGGCTGGACTTGTCTGGTAACAAACTTACAGAACTGCCATCTGAGATTGGCGACTTAAAGGAGCTGAGGACGCTGAATGTGCGTAAGAACCAGTTGGTTGGTTTACCTACCAGTATACAGAAGCTGAGGCAGCTTGAGATTCTACGCTTGTCTTCCAACAAACTTACAGAACTGCCATCTGAGATTGGTGACTTAAAGAAGCTGAGGACGCTGGATGAAAGTGAGAACCAGTTGGTTAGTTTACCTACCAGTATACAGAAGCTGGAGCAGCTTGAGGATCTGGACTTGTCTGATAACAAGCTTACAGAACTGCCATCTGAGATTGGTGACTTAAAGGGGCTGAGGACGCTGAATGTGAGTATGAACCAGTTGGCTTTTTTACCTACCAGTATACAGAAGTTGAACCAGCTTGAGTGGCTGGACTTGTCTGGTAACAAACTTACAGAACTGCCATCTGAGATTGGCGACTTAAAGGAGCTGAGGACGCTGAATGTGCGTAAGAACCAGTTGGTAAGTTTACCTACCAGTATACAGAAGCTGCAGCAGCTTGAGGATCTGGACTTGTCTTATAACAAGCTTACAGAACGGCCATCTGAGATTGGTGACTTAAAGGAGCTGAGGAGGCTGAATGTGACTGGTAATCCTTTAACTTCTGATCCAAAACATTTTCTTGAGATGAAGACAAAAGGAGTGATCGGTATGTTTATTAAAGGTGAAATTGTCGTTAAGTTATTAGAAGGGTACTTTTATTATTTATAGATGCGAAATATTTCAGTAGTGCCATTGTTTTTTATCTTTGTTTTTAATAAGGCTCGCGAGCAAAATTGGAAATGGCCAAATTAAACTTTCCTTTATACTGAAACTACTCACTACGCTGAGCATAAGTGAGGAAAAGATTCGTCCGAAATTTAATTTTTTGGGACACTCCTTGAAAATTAGTTTTTTTCAGTAAACATTTGAAATAAATACATGAAGTAAAAATCATTTTTACTTAATAAGGAAATGTCATTCTTTTTCTCAACAAAAACGTTATCAGTTTTCGTTCATCCCCCACCCCCGTCCGTCTACTAATGACCTCTGTTTATTGCCCAGTTTACAAGATGAAGGGAAAGACATTATTTTCTCTAATTTCTGAACAAAGGTTTTTTCGATCAAAGCTTTAACAGGATGTAAATATTTTACCCAACACCTTTTTGCATTGTAAGCAAATGGAAATGTGCACTTGAGAAAAATAGTACTTTTTTACAGCTGCTTTTCGCCGTTGATTTTCTTTTAATGTCACTGGGGCGATGTTAAGTGAGAGCGTTTTAATAGTTTGTATTTTTTACGTTTTACAGTCAGTCATCGAGTAGAACAACGATTATTGGTTTTCAAAAACAGGTCTCGTGTGGTTAGCGGTTGATTTACGCATATAACTGTCCCCGGATAACTTAGCGTGATCTAATATGTTTCCCAGCAAAAGAGACTGCTTCGAATGGGCTACTTAGTAATTACTCAGTGGCACCCAACGACGGTTTCCTCCTACATACATTGAACACACTTTCTAGGCTATCCAGAGTACTCTTTGATCTTTAGAAATAAATTCCAATCGGCGCTACAGAATTTGAATCTGTTCGGTCATCCAAGGGCAACTTAAATTCGAGGGCTTCAGTATTAATTCAGATGCAATTTTAAGTTTTACGAAAGTAAGAATTTGTCTAATTCCTCTCTCCATCATATTTTCGAATCCGAAAATTTTCGGTTCGATCCCTTTTTCTACGAAACATATCTTAACCTGGGGAGTGAAATGCGCAAAATCAAACTTTACAAAATCTTAGGGAATTTATTAGGTATAAGCCGCTTCGAAAATTGTAAGTGAATGGAGTGAAGAAATTTTTAGCCTTCCTCAAGCTATAGAAAATTTTAGGTAATTTTGGCTTCTCCGAACAAATATTTTACAGAAAACAATCATTGGATGCCCCTGATTATTGAATGAGGTTGAGTATGATATGAAGAATTTTGCAGATCGAGGAGGATTTTAGGTGGACAACAGCCTTCGAGATTTGCGAATTCTTAACATCATATGAAAGCCACTCCTAATTTCTGGCTGACGTACCGTACAAATGTCTAATTACCACTGTAGTTAGGATTACTGCCTTAACTGGGCAAATGCAAGTTGTGTTATTTTAAATGTAGCAACTCCTTCTTTGACACCCAGTTCTCAAGTGGGGTAGTCCGGATTTCAAGTGACAGGATGATCGAATGGGGACAAAATCACCCCCCCCCCCCCCAAAAAAAAACCTAGGGTGTCCAACAAAACCCAAACACCACTCGGGACACATCTTCTGTTTCATCAATAACATAAGAAT
>CALNXK010000119.1:0-30000 GCA_942486035.1 Porites lobata
GATCACTTTTTTGCGAGAAAACAATGGCTGGGCCCGGCGTTACAAAACATACAAGGGAATCATCACACTAGCTGACGGACAAAACAAACACAAGGACTACAAGTATTTATTCAGATAAACGCATTTCGGAAAAAAAACCTTGGAAAACTAGAAATTTGATTAATATTGAGTCATTTAGCCGAAATAAGAACCTTGACGCTCAAAAAAATTGGCTAAAGAAAACGAATCCTGTCAGAACTACAGACTGCAGGTAGTAGTTAATCATTATGCATGTGATAGACCACCTTCATGGCCTCTTAATGTTACACAAGCAACCAAAATTAAGATTAACATAGTCAGAGTTTAAAACTTTCCACAGTATAATCTACCCGCTAGAAAGAAAAAAAGGAAAATCTCTGAGGGATGAAAACGCTTAAGTCACGTTTCACTAGCTGATGATTGTGTTTGGCCTGTCAACACCGAATTTCCTGCTGTTTGATTAAGTACAATAGCAGTGTCATTTCGTGGTTGTGATTGGCTCTTCCCACCGTCGGCGCGCGAAGTCTCCCCTAGGAACCGTTCTAATTATAAATCTACTCGGGAAAGGGTTGACTCCAAGGGCTTGTATGGGAGATGGAGGCTCCATTTGATGGGCTCCTGTTTAAGGGTGAATTCTTTGCAATTTTTATCCTTAAGGGTGAATTCCTTGCAATTTTTTCCTTTTAAGGGTGAATTCTTTGCAATTTTCATCCTTCCAGAGTGAATTCTTTACAATTTTTACCGTTTAAGGGTGAATTCTTTGTATTTTTTACTCTTTAAGGGTGAATTATTTGCAATTTTTATCCTTAAGGGTGAATTCCTTGCAATTTTCACCCTTCAATGGGTGAATTCTTTGCAATTTTTACTCTTCAATGGGTGAATTCTTTGCAATTTTTACCCTTTACGGATGAATTCTTTGCAATTTTCACGTTCTAGATATTCTTTTTGGGCTGAAAAGGACAAAAATTTCTCTTTTAATGCTGAATTCTTTGAAAATTTTAATGTTATTTTAGTGAATCGGGTTTTTCTATGTGGAATTTTGCGTGTGTGTTGTTTTGACACAAATTACCCGTTATCTTTTGGGTGATTTAGTGACATTTTTTACCCTTCAAGGGTGTATTTTTTACAATTTTTACCTTTTTGTGATGAAAATGGACAAACACTTTTCTTGTAATGGTGAATGCCTTAAAATTTTGATATTTATTTAAGTGATTTGGGTTATTTTATCTGGAATTCTGCGTGGGTTGTTTTTTTGACACAATTGACCCTTTTTCTTTTGTTTGATTTGTTGACATTTTTCACCCTTTTAGGGTGAATTGCCTAAAATTTTCACTTTCTTTAGATTTTATTTTTGTAGAAATGGACAAAAAATTACTCTGGTAAGGGTTAATCCTTTCAAATTTTGATATTTACTTGAGCGATTGGGGTTATTCAATCTGGAAATCTGCTAGGGTGTTTTTTTTTCCGGCACAATCCACCCTTTAGTGAATACAATGCTTTGTTTAAATTTTGGTATAGCAAAAATGAAGATGGAAATTATGTCGGGTGTATATTAGGCTCGCACTTAGGTCATTTTCATTACAGTCAAACCAGGTCAAGCGTTCCCGTCGCTAACAAACTAATGAATTCATTAATGGAAAAATTATTTCGTTTGTTGATTCAATAATCCATTCATAAAATGAATAATCCAACGGTCAAATTGTACCTCGATTCAATAATCAAATGTTGATTTGGTTATGAACAAAATCTACCTGTTCTTTATTCTTGTCTGTTGTGTTCAGTCGTATTTGCTTCCCTTTTCCTGCCGTTTACGATTGCGTTTTTCATTGCCTTTAATCAAAATAACAGCTAGAATAGACAGACCGCAAACGCAAAGAAACTGACAAAGGCCGAGGATCGAAATCCACCAATCACCGCACCTACACCGACCTCAGTTTGACCGTCGTGTTTTCTAAGAGGTCAGGCCTAGGTCTGTTGCACTGATTATTGGCAGCAAACTGGCGTACATGTAACAGTTTGTTTGGGTTTGAACTTCAGAACTCGCCAGCACTCGACTCTCAGAAAAAAAGAGGAAAAAACAAAATTCTGAGGTCAACTTGTGGAAAGTGTAATTTTTCAAAAAACAGTAACCGAATCAACATTCGATTATGGAATCGAGGCTAAATATGACTATTGGATTGTTCATTTTATGAATGGATTATTGAATCAACAAACGAAATCATTTTTCCGTGAATGAATTCATTAGTTCGTTAGCGACGGGAACGCTTGACCTGCTTTGACTGTAAATTTGAAGATTTGAAACTTCTTCGGCCGCCATCTTGGAATTTTTTAAAGGGTTTAGTCTATGAATTTAGGTGGAAATTTCAATTTTTTGTCAGTTTAGACCAGAAAGATATTTTGGCGATGTGAAAATGTAAATTCTTTAAACGGTTCTCATATGGTCAAATTGATGATGGCAGTAATGTTTGGATGATTGTTTAGAGTGGTGGCAAAAACATTTACAGTCTGGTGGATTTGCCCCATCAAGTGTTTATATGCCCTCATGTTTCTTGATATACCCTCTCAAGTGTTGATATGCCCCCATGTGTGTCCATATGCCCTCCTCGCGTTTGTAGATTTTGCTCTCTTTTGTATGTTGATTCGCTCTCTTCTGTTTTGTTTAGTTATTAGGAGTGAAGAGAGGCTGTTTAATGTTTTTTTAATAACTTAGCCTTAAGCCTACAGTTACAAGTCTGGAGCATGTTCCGAACCCTACTGGCTGTGGCGTCCCATGTTAACAATGATTAAAATTCAATTGTCACTGTCAGTAAGGACCGGGCAGGAGCCATGGTTGATGGTCAGCCAATCTCCTTCAAACTTCCGTTTGTTCTCTATCTGATAAGATTGTGATGGCTGATATTATTGGAAATATGAAAAAAAATGGCATCCAATTTTGACTACCCCCTAAGTTTTTGCGTCATTTTAGAAGGCTGAGAGAGGAAACATTGGTAAAACATTGGTTTGGTCAGTTTTTGACTATTTGTTGACTCAAAAGTTGCCAAGGAAGACAAAAGTTGCTCTAGGTTGCTCGCAGTACAAAAAGTTGCTGAAAACGCTAAAAGTTGCTCAAAAGTTGCCGAGCACAATCTATTTATGCCTACCCTTGGGGCAAAGGGTGGACCCGTCGAAAGACAATGCCCTTTGGACTTAGGGTGTTCGTAAGGGTGGACCCGCCAAGGATGATTTCCCTGGTAACCGAGGATGGACCCATAAAGGAGGACCGGCCTGGACTACCCTTTCCTTTGATCTCCAATTCCACGCCTGTCCGTTTGCCTTACTTGGCCGCAATTGATCCGACCAAAAAGAGTTTTTTCGGAACGCTTTTCCCAGTCTTTGCCGCTATTCGTCCTCGTTCTGTTTGTACCTATGCGTGCAATAGTTAATTCTCTCTTCCACGTTGCGTAAGATTTTTCATTTCCGTCCTATGTTGGCACTGATAATTTTTCGAGTCCGTGACTAGCGATCTTTTGCGAACCTAAAACGTCTGCCATTTTGGTTACGGCTGTGGTCATAGCTTCGAGCGCATCGTGCTTAAGCGACGATTTTTCGAAGTTGCACGCTTTTTGACAACTGGCGAAAATCTCGCTGGATTTTAAAAAATCGACTCTAACGCTAGCTTCGACTTGTTGATTAGCCTTAAGTTGTTCTTCTGTGGATCATGTCTCAATTAGCTTATCCGTAATTGTCTTTTGCTGTTCTTTGACACTTATGTGCTTAATTTCCAGTTCTTTGTAGACATTTTCAAGCGTATTTAATACGCCACGGTTCAAATGAAACTGAAATTAATAGTCATTCCTCTCGGCTGAACGGTGCCTAGTTGGAAAATCAACCGCATCTCACACTGCTTTCGTTGAATGTTAGTTGACTGCACTGAGCCACACAACGCACCTGGACATCAGAAATACCGTGGCCTGTGGAGTTGAAATATTGGGCAACAGGTGACTCGTGGGAGTTAAGGTCATTAAACTGAGCCACCTGAGTCACCGACTTAAAAATCATCTTTCATAGAGGATGGCTGGTTTCAAAATACACGGGGCTTAACCGTATAATCAAACTCATCATTTAATTTAACGTCAGTAATTCTTATCCTACTGAGTTTTATACCTGCATAAAGAGAATCACATGTATGACCGCAATTTTATTGTTTTTTAGTCCTATTACAAAAACAGACATTCCTACATCAGAGAACTCATCAGCCTATGTATATGCCAATTTCAAACATTTTATGCTCACCTAACACTATTGTTTGGAGGAACCAGTCGCCGCTGTTCCGCTGTTTTGTGATCAGGGACTTTAACATCCAACGACGCGGACGACAACGAGAACGGCAAAAAAACAATAGGTTTAATAAGCAAAACAACAACTTCGCACAAGCAACGAAAAAATTTTATTTCTCTTTCCGAGCTTGAATATGGTCCCTTGAAATTCAGCTTCAGGAGGTTTCGCCTACATTTGACAAAGTAAGTGGTTAGGAATAATCGCTATAAAGACTGAAAGAACGCAAATTCACTTTTTAAGCGACGTTGTTGTCGCCGTCGCGTTGTTGGATCCTGAAGTCCCTATTAGCTTGTAATTACAATAGTAACACTTCCAGTAACATGTCACATTCGTCTTCGCGAGGTTACATTTTCCCATTAAAACATGCCGGTTTCAATTCGAAAAAAGTATCACAAAACGTGGGGCACATTTATACCCTGGCGTAGAACAAGGTTTGTAGCAACACTTAAACTATCTTCAACTTTCAACGGGTACTATAATGGAAATTATAGCTTCTTAAAAACCGGGTTCAAATTTCATGCTCTTACAGGAGGAATCTTCGTGGTCCACGTTTTAGATTAAAATGAAGAATATTGATTTGTTTTTCTTCACAGAAAAAATCTAAACAAATATTAGCTTATGAAATCGAGAAAAACGATCTAAGGAAATAACTATATCTATTAAAAAACAAAGCATGTAACCTGCGAAATTTCTCGACCCTCGCCGCCATCTTGAAAATTTTGCATCCGCAATGTACCGTAATAGCGGATCTCCACGCGCGGCGGAGCCCCATAGCTAACGAAATGTGGTAATCTACCCATCGAAGAAAATTTGGTAATCATGTGACCGTACACCAACCGACCGACCGTCCGTCCGCACCACAGGCATACCAATGTAAAATGACTCAATCAACAGGTATGGCAACCCAAATGCAACTCAAGGTTTTATTTGGAAGGAAATCACATGGCCTACCCGGACTTTTAGAAAGAAAAAACAACAAAGTCGGGTCTTTTTCGGCGTTATTTTTTATGTTTACACTAACGTGGATAAGAGAGAAAGAGCTAGATTGAGGTATTGAAAACAAAGGACACGAATTTCGTAGGAAGCCGAAAAACATGGAAATTCAAAGCGGCGGTCAGAAAATGAGAAATGAGAAATAAAAACGAACATGAACACAGGAAACAAATTATTAGGTAAGCACAAACGACAATTCCTCCATAAAAAAAATGTGTAACTAGAAAGTTTTACGTTTTAGTCGTACAAGACAGCGTTGTAGTCGTGCAAAACAACGGCAAGGGAAAGACAAGAAAACGTGCTGCACGTGCAAATTTGTTTTTTGCTAATTAGAAGAAAAAGTGTGCTGCACGTGCAATTTGTGTTTTTGCTAATTAGATCTATTAGTCTTGAAGCCATTTTCATTGTCGTCCCCGTTTAGCATTACACCATTTAATTTTTTTGTTTCCACACATTTACGAGAGCTTCGCTTTTAGCCCTGGGTAAATCTATATATTACTAGTGCGCTCTGATTAGCTCTGATTAGAGCTAAACAATCACTATTGTGATTAGGGTTAAGATAAGAATAGTGATTAGGGTTAGGCACTGACTCGAAATGGTTAGTTTTCATTTACTGTTAGAGTTGTCCCTATAAACATGTAAATCAAAATATTCACTGGCAGCAAATACATAGCCTGAATTTCAGACGATTACTTCGAGTCGTTTTTACTCCCTCAGTTACTGAGAGGAGAAAACGACTCGAAGTAATCGTCTGAATTTCAGGCTAACAAATCCCCTGTGGTCTAGTGGGTAGGAAGATGGACTGTGGACCTAGCGTCCCGGGTTCGAAAGCCGCTTGTTGCACTTTGTCTTCTTTTTCTTGTTCTAAATTGCAGAGACAGACTTTCATGAAATTGCTTGAACAGAAATTTGATAGAACTTAGAAAAAGACTTACAAATTTCATGTAAGCGTAAGTGAAAGGGAACAGGCCCTCTCATCTATTCCTTCAAGTGTGACTACCCAGACCTTTAGCCTTTACGCCGGCGAGGAAAGTTTCCCTTTATTATCTCTAAGCCACAAAATTGAGACCTCACATTTTTTATAAGCTAACGGTTACCTTAAATCATAAAGCAGTGTTGAGCATACAAAATAGTTCGACAGTTCGATTGTTGAAATGGGGGTAAAAACTTATTCTTTTGTTTTTATGTCATGAATAAAATGCGGTGGAATCTCATTAAGATAAGGACAGTTACTTTAAGGTCGGTAAATGTCTTGGTCTTCGATTGGTTGATTAGAAAATAAGAAACATTTTCGTTGGTTAATTCATGGTGTCTGAGGAATAAACTCAAACTCGCCTCTAACTCACAATCACAAAGTCGTAACTTACCTATGCACGTCCTATTTTCTATCGCTGTTATTGTTCTAGTTCACTGGTCCTTGGCGGGCAAAGCGTGCATATTAATAAGGGCGAAGGCAAACTAGCTTTTTTTTAGCACGAAAGACAATGTTTTACTTACCCCACTCCCCTCCTACTCCTCCACAATTAATTCATTTCCCCTTTTCATTTTATTTTTCAATTTTGATTTTCCCTCCACCATATCGACCCTACATGTCAGACCAGTTAAACCACCTGAAAATAGCACATGACGTAATCATAATGAGATTCAGCCTGCGTACAGCCGCCCCCTCCCCTCTGTACAGAGACTAAATGAGATTCCACCGCATTTTACTCATGAGATAAAGCAAGCGGCTATGACGTCATAGGCGTTAATGTATTCCACGGCAAATTAATAACATTCCACCACAAACAAACGGAGTAAAATATCCCTACCATACTACATAAATTATTAATTTATAAAAGGGAGCTTCGCCTTTAGTCTTGGCTAAATTTATATATTGTTGAATAACAAGTGGGAGTGAAACATATTCCGCCTGATATCAGGTATTGTTACTATCATAGTTTCCAAAATCACCGATTCATCTGTACCATAAACAGTGTGTCCCCAAGGTTCATGGTCTGGGCCAGTTTTGAAAAGTAATATTTCATTGATCAGCATTCTATTAAAACTTAATGAATCAAATGTAGGAAAAGGCGTGTTAATAACTGGCAATGCTATGAATATTTATGCACTCCTTTGGCAGTTTTACAATTTTTAGAGCATTTTTCTTGTCATTACTGAATCCGCACCCTAGTGTACTTCATTCAACCTTTTCATTCATAAATGTCATTTTCAACACCGACGTGGCAAACAACACTACATTTTGACTCCACTATTACTTTCTAATAAAACTAATCACTGCTACTACTGCTACTACTGCTACTTCCAGAAATGTTCATATCTGAAACAAAAAAAGAAAACAATGAGACAAAAACATAAGAAATAATACTTATGGTGGTGGACAAAACACTGACCCCCAGTCCAGGGACTACCCATATGGACTAATCTAGAACGCCTAATGACTCTGAAGTTTAGTGAATAGGGTTAGAAAACTGCATGAGTGTATAAAGTCAGTTTCCCAAGTGTAATGACCCTAAATGGAAATTGATTCACTCAGTTATTCCTTCCTTTGGGCAATGTAACACAAAATTTAGGATCGGTTAGTCCAGTCCAAGAATGTGTTTTCCATTTGCACAAATCAGGCCCATTTACCAAAACAAGAAAACAAGATTACTCTTTGTTTAAACGTTCAGTTTTTTTGGAAATGTCTCAACAATTGTGTTTTATCTATGTTTCAACCATATGCTCTGGAAACATTTTGTAACAGGTAAGTAACCGTCTATTTGATTAGAAGTAAAAGTATTGAACACACTGTTTTATTTGTTTCAACAACATTTTCCATTGTAATGTTGATCCGTTCAATAAGGACTCTTATCAGTGACCTTAAGATGCACCGTTTCAGTCCATGGGTAAGGGTAGGCGAACATGTTTGCCACGTAGTTATATGAGAGGCAACCACGATTTTCCAGATATGATAATGGCGTTACCTTTCTACTCGGTTGCCTACCCGTTTCTTTGGGGTAAGAGGCAATCTACCCGTAGTTATGGCTATGGATACAGGTAATTTACCTGTCCCGTACAAGGAGACGGTTTATCTTAAGGTCTCTATTGACATGGACACTGTCTTTGTTTCCCTTACTGTTGGGTCCCGTAGTATCTAGACAACAAAATTAATGTGACCCTGGGGAAAAAGGAGGATCCGGCAATTTTACCGTTCTGCAGAGTTTGACACATTGAATGACACAAATTTTCACAATACCTGCAGTAATCACAACTCTCTCTCTCAGTCTCCTGGTCTTCTGCACCCTGTAATGCAGGGCATAATTCAATGCAAATAAATGGTTGCTGTGTTTAGGATCACAGCAAACCCAGCAGTGACCTTCCCAAGTTGAGGTCCGCCAGCATCTCCCCTTTTGGAGTAATTTCTTTTTCTCACGGTGACCCTGAGGGTTTACCCACTCCAACTGAACTTCGCGCCTTGAACGGTTAATAAATTTCACCTGTACTGGGGTTGTAACATGAACGTCTGATCTCAGCCTGTCCAAGGAACTTGCTGTAGATTTAATATTTGTAATAATGATTATGTTATTTCAACAGCTTGTTTGAAGAAAATTAACACTATTGTGAGACACCATGGCATAGAAAAGAACAGTTATTAATCACTTTAAAACCACTAGGGCTGCATTGCTACATTTTTCCCTTGATATGATACAGACTGCTATACGCTTCCCTCACCAATAAATTTAATCATAATTATTGCTTCTTCTTTGCTCCTCTCCCCATTTCCAAAGAGGTCGTGGCCAACTTGAAAGCTTCCCCACTTTGCATTTTAGGCTGATGTAAACTGATTTAAAAATTAAATATGTTCTAGTTATAAAATCTATATTTTGTCGTCTACATTTCTCTATGTTATCTTTTTTAGTCTGAAATACCAGAATAGTACGAATAACAGCGATGATGATGATGATCGTTATTCAGTATAAACGGCTAAGGTTGGGATGAAATCTATCCTTGCTTCATTTACAGTGCAATTTAAACACAACTTTTCTTGTTTGTAAAGGCATAGAAAGAGACGACAGAGCAAGCTTGACTTTCAGGACTCTTTCTGGTTGCTTCTTTTCCCTGTTTTCCTTTTTGTGAAATAATGTGTCCCTGGCCTGTTGACAAAAATGTTCACATTTTTGTTCATAATTTGGTGGATTGTACCGATGAAATATAAACTGCTTTATTGCTATAACAAATCGCACAAAAATCTGTAGGGTGTATCAGGTGTGAAGACAAGGTTAATACTATGGCTGCACTAACACGAGTGTGAATTCTAACCTGTTGGTTTCTTTATTTCTACATTTACATGTTTGTCACCATGGTTGTGTGGAAAGGCATAAAACACTGGGCTGCCGTTAATCAACAGTGGCTCACGGCTCAGTTTCTTGTTGAAAGCCATGAAGATATGGGTCTCATAGGTATCGATGGTCTTTGAATGCCCATGTTTTATCTTCCCTTTCCTCTTTCGTCTTCCTTTCTTATTGATCCAGAATACCTGCACTTTCTTATCTGTCTTGTTGATGAATGTCACTTCCATTGGATGCTTGTCTTCTTTTGAATACAGGGCTAACAAATACAGAATAAAAAAATCATTACAATCATTGTTCCCTATCACACAAATGTCTTACCGTTTAGTGGGAATATAAAACAGCAATGTTTAGTTCCCATGGCGTAAGATATCGAAAAAACTTCATTTGCCCCTTCAGTCCTCTCTAAAATTGCTGAGGACTTTGTAGTCTCCGACTACATCAAACTCGCATTGGAGGATGTGGTTGACCCTAACCAGTTTGGCATCATATCTGTTTCTTCCACCGTGCTGGCACTTATTGGTATGGTGCACAAGTGGCTTGAAGCTACAGATGGCAACGGTGCGACAGTGCGAGTATTTCTTTTTGACTACCGCAAAGCTTTTGATCTTATAGATCCCAGTATCTTTAATCACGAAATTAAAACAGATCAACGTTCCTAACAGTATCATAAATTGGGTTATTGACTTCCTTTCAGACAGATCCCAGAGAGTCAAACTGAACAACGACTGCCTGAGTGGGTAAAGAACCATCTGGAGTGCCCCAGGGGACCACGTCGGACCCTGGGCTTTTCCTAAGGCATTTTCAACATGCGGAAATAGTTGACGATACCACGGTATCGCAGACTATACCCAAAGGCCAGCGGCGCAAGGCTCAAGATCTAGTGGACCTAATACACGACAGGTCGAAGACAAATCTGTTTGAGGTAAAGTGCGACAAGACAAAGGAACTCACAATCAGTTTCAGTCGTCAACGTCCTCTGTTCCCAAGGGCATGTATTGACAGAAATTCTATCGAGACAGTTCAGTGCGCAAAGCTACTAGGAGTTACGCTCAATGGTAACTTAACTTAGAATGACCACATTGAGGAAATAGCAACGTAAGCATCTAGGAAACACTTCGTTCTGGTTCAACTGAAACGTTCGCAGGTTCCTTCTGAAGATCTTGTAGCGTACTACTGCACGTGTATTAGATCTTCGGTAGATTATTCATGCTTAGTTTTCCACTATGCGTTACCAAAGCACTTGCAAGGCAAACTTGAGAGAGTGCAAAAGAGGGCCCTCTTGTGTATCGTCCCTGGAGTTTCTTACAAGGACGCTTTAAGTCTCGCCGGTATCGACTGCATGAGAGTCCATCAAGAACAAATAACCAAGCCCCTTTTCAAATTAGTTACATAATTTGTTACCTAAAAAGTGCAACGGGCCAACTTATAATTTAAGGAGACAGAAGATCTTCGACCTACGCAAAACTAAAACAAAGAGATTTGCGGACACTTTTATCAACAAGAGTAGTTTTATGGCAATGTATTCATGACTTGCAGTTAACATTTTAAATTTTTTAATTACAACGTAGTGATTTAGTAATGTAATTATATTTTCTCTTTTTTTTAACCTAAAGATATTTTTAGGTTTGTAAAGTTGCACAATTCAGTTTATTTTGCAAACTGGCTCAGTAAAACCCAGTCTATTTACCAGGCTACTTATGTATCTTACAACTTACGATATTCAGATGGGTCACTGTCATCGCTTTCCACATCCTGTGATGAAAGAAAAAATCAACAAATGGACAAAAATGGTCCACAGTCTATACTCTTATTATACAAAGAAATGACATCAAAATATTCAAAACTTTGCAGTGAAACTGCTCACCTGCAGCTTATGGTCCCACTTGAATTTTGAACATTTTGATGTCGTTTCTTTGGACAATAAGAGTGGAGGCCATAGGAAATTGCTTTTACAATAGATTGTTTTCGTGATCAGTGGCTATGCAAATCTCTCGGGACAAAAAAAATTTTAACATGAGATAAGAGTTCAATTCCTGCTGGATTTTTGGTACACCAGCATTGTTGCCACTTCATTGCTTTTTAGAAAATAACTGAGATAGTACGCGCGATCTGATTGGTCAAAAACCCATGGTTTATTATACCGGTAAACCCATAGAAAAAGGCACCCAGAACACGAGCCATAAACAAAACGGGCTATTGATCTGCAAACAACGATTTTAGAAAGAATAAAAAACAGAACAAGTTACTTACCTAGCCCTTCTTAATATTAAAAAGTGTTGGCTTCCACATTTTTATTACAGAGCATCACAATTCGCTACTGCCATAGCTTTAAAAGATATAAAGTACAAAGCTGGAAAAGCAGTTTACATTTAACGACGATGCCAAATCGCAGACAACACAACAACTGTATGAATTTCTGGTGTAGAAAGTCTTTAGGAAAGATTAACCGTGTGCCAGCCAGCATCAAAACGGATAGTTTTAGCATTCTTGATTTATTTTATGTCAAAATTAAATTCCTGAATGAAAGAAATTGTTCCGAAAAGAGATATCTGATCAAGTTATGGTACAAAATCGGCCGCTGCAGATTGTAAACAAGCTGTAAACGATGATGAAAGATGTCAGAGTTTCGCGCTGGTTTTTTTCCAACATTTGCACAAATTATTCGGTAATATCGATGCCATAACCTACTTCAAACCACCTGACTTCAGAAATCGACAAATATTAACGCTAATATGTGGCTACGGCAAAGAAACCTTTCTCCAGATTTAGAGCTACCACTGACATATTTCCATCGGTCGCTGTACATACATACGTTACATGCATGCGACAACTTCGCAAATGCAGCTACGTCGTTACCGCAACATTTCTTGATCATGATAAATCCAGAAAACAGATCTTAAACCACTGCAGCTTGTAAAAAGTGAATGAAGTCCTCCATTACAACAGCTGCCAGTTTCGTCTGTAAGTACGAAATGTTTACGGATCGACTCAACAAAATACAGCTGCGTACAGTTTGACGTTCAATTTTCTACTTTTGTAGTAAACAAACTTCAATGTACCTTCGCATGAATATGTGCTGACTTTTCCTGAAAAACAGCTGTCATAAGTTATCATGTAATGAGTGCAAAAACTTGTGTTTTGAAGTGCTGCTGTTTGTTGTTTGACTGACCTGAGTTTTGAGAAAGTTCTCCGCTTTTAAATCGTGAGTCATGATGGGCTTATGGTGACGTTAGAGAGAAGACAGCTTTTCTCATATTCTCCCAACATCCCGCGTGGGTTATCACGCCGGTAAACCCACAGAAAGTGTGGTCTGGTCACCAGATGAAAATGGTATATAACATTGACCGTTTTTGACACCCATTTCTGTTTTTGCATTGACGTTTCCGGGAAATTGTGTGCACAAGAAAGAGAAAGACAAATTGCACCATCATGTCATTTCCATGGTCTGTACTCTAATCGACCATAGCTCTCGACCAATCAGCATGCGAGAAATCGCTCAGTTATTGTAAATAATACTTTTTAAATCTAGCTAAAAGTTACAGTCCGAAATACATAACACTTTGAAAGGCCAACTCTTATGTAAACAAAGCAGGTATTTCTAAAACAAACAACTGTCGTCTTTCCTACACTTTCCAGATAAATGAATAAATCAACAACTCTTATTAATCAGTTGATGTTTGAATAGTGGTGTTAGTAATTGTACTAACTGTCACAATTTTGTAAAAACCATTAAAAAAAATGGCACCATACGAATTAAAAATTCAAAACTGACAGAAATAGAGCGACCGGACAAACCAAAATTTGACTAAACATAACCATCTTAAGTTTTTAGTTAGAGCTATCTGTATTTTTAAAACGAGTCACAAAATGACCTTGTTTTCAGGTAGATTATTTTGATTCTTCTATTTGGTTATTGATATTACTCACCACATGTGTGTGGCTACCAGAATATGATCCTGCAGGGTAGGGATGGGCAGATCCAGTGTGATGTCCTGGGTGGGGTGGAAAAGGCCCAGGTCCAACATGAGGGTGGAACCCTCCAGGAAAGGGGCCTGCATGTGACGGTGGTGGTCCAGGTGGGAGTGGTCCCTGGGGAACTCCAGCAGGGGGAGGAAAAGCTCCCCCTGGTGGACCAGGGTAAAAACCAGCTGGAGGAGGGACATATGCTGGCTGGAAAAAAAATCAGAAACCATTTTTTAGTTGTTGTAGCAGTAACAGCAGTGGTAGTAGTTGGAGGTGCAGTAATAGTTGTAGTAGACCCTCTATTTTAACACCAGAGGCAATTAAAGCAAATAATACGCTTGAGGGGTCATGTATTGGTAGAAAAAAAAATAATAATAAAGTCTTAAAATTAACTAAAATTTAAACTATGAGATGAAATGCAATAATGTAGAGAATTTTTTTATCTAAGTGAACGTTTATTTTTCCATTGGTTTTGGGTATTGTAATGTATGCCAGTGATTATGAAACAAAGGAAAAATTGACTGCAATAGAAACACTAAAGATGCAAATGAAATTTAGGAATTTAACTCTAATATATACTGTTACTGTCTTCTAAGGCACTTACTGAAGAGATAAATTTTATGTTAAAATTAAGCTCCCTAATTGTTCTAAAATAAAAGGAGTTACTGATTCAGGAATAATCTGAAAAAAGATTCTGCAGTACCTTGCCTCAATAACAAGTAAAGTTTTACAAAAAGTGGTAAACTGAGGAAAAGTGGTCTTGTTACATCCTCTTAGGGTATACAAACACTTGCAGGCTGATATTTGAAAAGGTAGGAAGAAATTCTCTTTCAAAAACTATAAAATTTTCCAGCTTGTTAACTTTTTTCCATCCCAGCAATTTTGCAACTTTTTAACGAGATTATCAATAATCATAGTTAACTGGGAGATTTCCTATTGTCAGCAGGTGATCACGCTGTGCATGCGCATTCAAGCCATTGCTACGTAATTTTGCCCTCGTGGCTTGCTTGGAGTTGCCTTGCTGCTTTTTTGCCTTTTGTTCATCTATTTGGCTTCAATTCGCCAGATTATTCGATTGTCAAGTGTTGGGCCCCTTTGCCTTATCTTTATGTGTCTTTTTGGCCCACTGCCTTCATCATTCGCCATGCTGCCTAATCGTACGAGAAATAGTTCGCCAACAGTTGCTTCAGCACCTGCTCTAGTGTCTGGTACCTTGGCTTCTGCTTCAATTTCGCCGGAATTTTTAGTTTTGGTAATTCAGGCCATTTAGATGCCAATTTCGGCCACAGTACAGCAGTAGTTATCTGCTGCAGTTGGCACTGTACAGTACCGCAAATGATCCCCAACCGCAAATGATCCCGAGACCGCAAATGATCCCCAACCGCAAATGATCCCGAGACCGCAAATGATCCCCAAAATGGACCGCAAATGATCCTCGACCGCAAATGATCCCCAAAGTCGACCGCAAATGATCCCGAAAGAAAAATGGGAATGACTTGGACTCAAGTTAGCGGATCATCATGTCGATTTTATTATTATTACAATAAGTCAGGTTAAAAGCTAAATTTTACTTCTCAAATAAATATATGAATAAAAACTAAATGAAAAAAATCATTCAAGAGTAAAAACGAAGTCGGTAGGCAACACACGACTTTTACCTCATGCTAAAATGCTGCTTGTTCCAATGACTTTTCTCCGGCTCTGGCGGGTAGATTATACCTCTGAGGAAAACGTTTTGACTGAGCAAATATGATTTTTGCCGCTTGTTTCATACCGAGAGGTCATGACACGCATTTTCTGCGGTTATTGTTGTTTCTGGTCGGCATGATTTGCCCTTTGATGCAAGAGCATTTCCTTTGAACTCTTTTGAAATGCAGTGCTCTTCATCGCCGCTAAATAAGGGTTTTAGGTTGTTTAATTTTCTCCTAAGTGCCTCCTGGATCCAAATAATCATAAGCGATTTTGTTTTAGTCCGTGAATGTGACGGTTTCTTACGATGTTTTGTCACGCGATAACTACTGCTTACCTGGCTTTGCGTTTCTCATGATCATTACCAGGTTTAGATTCCTGGTAACTGTCTTCAGCAAAGCACAACAAATGAATATACATAAAAACGCTAATATAACTATTCACAACACGTTCATGAGATGTAAGAAAGTTGCATGCCATTTCGAAATAAACCGCAACCTGAAAACATTGATAAATTCGGGGACATTTTGACTTGTGTTTATGTTAAATCATGTATTGTTTCGTAACGGGCACCTAAGTTAGGAACAAATGTCTTGCGGTTTATCACGTAAAATTAACACTTCAGAAAATACTCTGGCTGATTAATTTCACGCTTTCAAAAAGATCAGTAAAGTCAATAAAGCTCTTGTTAGGTGGAGGGTGCCCGGCTTTGTATTCCTCAGTAGAAAAGTTGAGCTTCTAGGCGTTAAAATAATTTTTCTGCGTAACGTCCTGCCTGTCTTAAATTTTTCAAAAGACGAAACCAGTTCTTGAAGCAATCGACAAAGGAAGAAGTATACGGTTAATACCACACCTTTTCAGATTTATTCCATTTTTTTTTCGCCTTGTATAAACTGACCTGAGATGTAGCGTCCTCCTTCCCTTTTTCTTTAAAAGGCGAGAGAAAAAGGTTTCTTTTTTATAATCAGTCCTTTTTTGTAATCAGTCCCATAAAATCCATTCCATTCCTCAAGTTTTCACGGGATCATTTGCGGTCGACTTTAGGGATCACTTGCGGTCGAGGATCATTTGCGGTCCATTTTGGGGATCATTTGCGGTCTCGGGATCATTTGCGGTTGGGGATCATTTGCGGTACTGTACAGCACTCCTTCCATTTCAATGCAAGGCCTTCCCGCCATTTCTGTTCAAGGGTTGTCGGAGTCATCTTTGGTCAATCACACGGCACATTTGGACACCATTGGCATACACCAACCTTGGTCTTCAACCATTACCTCGGCATCTCAGCCATTAACTGCTGTTGGGTCCCTGCCTCTGAATACTTCGACCACTTTCACTTCTCTACCAGTGGCTTTGCAGTTAAACGCTTTGCCAGGTACGTCCTCATTTCTTGCTGTTCCACCTTTTGTATCTGTGTTTTCCTTTGCTAGTTTGCCGTTCTCAGCACTTTCTTCGTCCACCGTTTATAGCCTACCCAGACTACCCACTACAGTCAATTCTGCCTTTGCTTTGCGCCCAATTGTAAGTCAAACTGTGGTTCCTTCGTTGGCAGCTTTGCCCCTTCAGCAACCGTTCGTGGTCAGCCCCGGCTACTCGCCAGTTGCTTGTAAGGGTGTCTCTAAAATCACTTCAGGAAAATGTGTCAATTTGGAAGATTTGTTGGCTGAAAACATTCCTCCCAATGAGCCCGAACTGCAACTCTGGTTCGACAGCCAGGTTGGTTTTGTCGCACACACCCAAGAAGCCTACGCGTCACATTTCTGACATTACTTCATGGATGGAGGCCTTTTCCATTTTTTATCTTATTCTTTGCTCCTATTTTCCACATTGATGGAGAGATTTGACAAGCTACAAGCTATTAATTTTATGAACATATCGTCAGTTTAGCAGTTTTTGTTGGTTAAACTATGACCGGCTTTCAGGGAGCCACAGCCGCGGTAAAGCTCACTGACTTGTCTGCGATGAATTGTCCAGCTATTCAACTACCATACAGCTGGCGCTCAAGTTCGTACTCGCTCAGCTTCAGCCAATCCAGTCACCTTCCAGGCAGAGGCTCTGGTAGCACTACTAGTAAAGTTATTTGCCATTCTTGGAATGCAGGTCACTGCATCGCTGTCAATCCTAACTGTTGATTCCGCCATGCATGTAGCAGGTGTGGTGGTGATCATCGAGCTTCTTCTTGTACTTCTTTGCAATCAACTCTTCCTCACTCTCTGGATCCTGAGGAACCAAAGTGCCACAAATGCCATTAATTGTTGTGCCTTTGTTTAAAATGGGCTTTTTACTTGCCTTTTTTATTCACATTTGAATCTGTCTTGTTGTTGGGTTTAGCTTGTTCAATACATTAGGTGAAAATTGAGTTTACTATCATCACATTGTTGTTCTTACTATTTTTGTCCTAGGCTCATCTATGATGTTGCCAGCTGTTGGGGAAGTCACTCCACTTAATGTTGAGTTATTTGAGGCTGAATTAAGTTGCCATCCTGATAGGGCAAAGGTTAACTTCGTTCTTCAGTGTATCAAGGAAGGCTTTAGACTTGGTTGGGATAAACTAGTAACTCTTAAATCAGCAAGGAGAAATAAATTGTCGGCCTACCAACATACAGGGTTGATTGATGTCTATCTAGCTAATGAGGTCAGGCTCGGCCGTGTGGTGAGAAAGGACTGTGAGACTGTGAGCTTTCACGTCAATAACGAAGCAGTGGTTCATATTCTCAATTCATGGACTTCAAAAGACCCAAACATTATGCACTTGCTGCGTAGCTTACTCAAAGTAGCAGCCTACCTCAGTTTTACCTTTGCGGCTGTTTTGTTCCAGGAAAAACTAACCGCATAGCTGATGCCTTGTCTTGCTTCAATTTGCAAGGATTTCGTTCTCAAGCACCGTGATCCAAGAAGTCTCCAGTCCTCATTTCTTCACAGCTTTTAGCTCAGCTTTCCATAGTGATATAGAAGCTCACTGCCTTTCCTTCACGTACCAAGGCTTAGCTGCTTCAACTTGCCGCACCTCCTCTAGCGCTCAGCAAAAGTTCATAAATTTCTGTGTCACGATTGGTCATGTCAGCTCCTCCAGCTCTCCATGTCCAGGCTCTGAATGGACCCTGTGTCCTTTTGCCACGTTCCAAGGCCCTCTTCTATTAAGGTGTATATATCTGCGGTATGGTCTCTTCATGTGGATCAAGGATTCCCCAACCCACTAGACAACTGCCTTCGGCTTCAAAGAGTTGTCTGAGGAATCAAGTGTTCAAAGGGCTCTTTACCTGCTAACCCACGTCTACCAAATTTCTAGTAACATTTTTCGCATAATTTATTTGGCTTTGGACCTCAACTCATTTGATGATCATATGTTTTGGGCTGCCTGTTTACTGGCTTATTTTGGGTTTTTGAGGTCCGCAGAATTCACCATCCCCAGCCTTTCAGCCTTCAACCATAGCCGTCATCTATCTGATATCGCTGTGTGATATCGCTGTGGATGTTCCTCTTAATCTGTCTTGCCTCCAGATCTGCATCAAAGCTTCTAAAACTTACCCGTTCTGGAAAGGGTGCAACATTTTGATTGAGCCTGGTTCTCCTCCTTTGTGCGCAGTTAAAGCAGTTGCCTCCTTCCTTGAGTGTCGGGGTAACCGTCCTGGCCCCCTGTTCCTTTTTGAGAATGGTCTTCCTTTATCTCGCTCTTTACTTACCGACAGATTGAGAGCTATTCTTTTATCTGCTGGTCTGCCTGGCGATTTTTCAAGTCTCAGTTTCCGAATTGGGGCAGCCACTTCTGCTGCAAGGGCTGGTATTCTGGATCACCTCATCCAAGTTTTGGGCAGTTGGAAAAGCAATGCTTACAAACAATATATTTGAACTCCTCCCGACCTCATTACTCGCGCCGCCAAATCTATGGTGGATTAGTTTGGTGAGTGTATTTTTATTTAGTGTTGCTCACTGCCTTTTTTGTCACTGCTAGCGTTTTGGTAGCATCTGTTTGCATATGTCGGTTGGAAGCCTTGGCTTCCTTAGCTGTTGCCTATTGCCCTTCCATCTTGCCAACTCATGTTTCCTGGCCATTTTGCCTTGCTTCAGGAGGGTGGTACCTTGCGCTTGGAAATTCTTTGTTAGGAGGGTCGGGCCCCATGGCATGGCACCTACCCTCCATTTTCATTATTGCTTATCGACAAGTTAACAAATTCAAAAGAGCTAAAGGTTGCTCAGGTTATAGTTAATGAGCTATTTCAACTTCAAAACTTTGCATGTGGTGACATCCTTCTATGATTCAACTTGCAAGATAATGTGAAAAAATGTTAGGAAAGACTCCCTAAAAATTGTTTAACCAAGCATGCTTAGAAAATGAAAGATTAACTGCTTGTAATAATTAATAAATCTTTAAATCAAATGAAGAATGATCCTCGCAGTTGTGAATGCAATTTATGCAATTGTGTAAGAAGCCTGAAAAACAGTGATGCAACAATGTTCTGAATTCAATTTCCTTGAAAGTTTCCATTTGGCAACCAAAAATTATAAAATGGTCACCAGACGAAATTAGTTACCTGAAAAAAAAGGCACTTAGCTATTATGTGAAAGGTAAATAAAATGAATGCCAGGAGTATCATGACTTAGAAATTTAACCTTTGCTGCAATTTTAGTAGCCAATTTTTGGAAACCAATAATTATGGTCACAGGTTGGAGTGCTTTAATTTTGAATGGAAAGGGAAAATGAAGGTTATTTGATGAGTAATAAAGGATATGAAAACCTACCGGATAGGCAGCCTGTGCAGGAGTGGGTATGCAAGTGTAGGGTGGTGGGCCACCAGGATAGAATCCTGCGCCTGGAGGACCAAAAGGGGGTGGAACAGCTCCCTGCAGTCAATTAAGAATACAAACTAAGGTAAGCATTATTGTTAATACCTGAATGAGGGGAACAAGAACAACAGATGCAAAACATGGTATGTATAGCATCACTTAGTTAAGCCACAACAGAATTGAAATAGATACAAATATCCAGTTTTAAGTACTCCTACTTCTTTCTCTCTTATCTTCTACTTTTTTCTAACACCAAAAGTACAAATGCAAACTCAACTCAGGTTCAATGACCAACATACAGAGCTGAAACCAGTCTTTGATCCATCAGTGGGGAAAGTGCCAAGTTAATGGTGGGTTTGCCCTGGTGCACAATGAATTGAAAGGCAGACTTCAGGGAGAAAAGGTTGGTTTTGGCATTAAAAGGCTTGAATGAAATGCACTTACAGAAGCAAACTAATTGTTTCTGAAGAATGACGCCCTGACAATGTTCATTTATATCACTTTTTACTACTATTTTAAAGCCAGCGGTCAAAATTACTTTGATTTTGTTTGCAAAATACTTCTGCCATAGAAATTCAGGGCCAAAAGCATTTCTTGATTGCCAAAATAGCCAGAAAAACACTGGAAATGGACCAAGTTTGTTGCTTGATGATGTCATTGCAGACACCAACCAAGTTATATAAATACATAATCATTTTAATGTGGCTAAATTTTCTTTAGGCTAAGTTAACATTGAGCCAATGCAGCCAGCAGTGTTCCTGTATTAGCATGCGTGACATGCGGGGTGGCCCATTTGGGGTTTTCAGGGCTATCCTTTTGCATTATTTTGCAAGCTATTCTAGCTGATTGTTGCGGATCACCTTTTGCTTTGTGTTGGCGAATCTTTGCGGATTCTTTCTCCCTCTCCTCCCTCCCTGCTGTCATGTGTGGGTGCGCCGGTAAGTATCTCACTTGGGTAAGTATTTTTGCCACTGAGTATTGTCTCAGTGTGACAGTGCCAGTTTGCGGCTGCTGGAAGGGGTGATTCCCACTTCAGGGTTGCCTGGTAACCTCCTTGCTGTATTTTTCGCAGTTGGCCTCCCCTGCTAACCTTTTAGGTACCAGTTCCCAAGCTCATCAATTGGCGATGAGTTTAATAGAAATATGTATGAGGGAACCTGAAGTTTTAGGCCATTAAGATCCATGTGGGATCCATATGCAGCACATGCTACATATCTATTAACAGGAATTATGTCCCAGTCAATTCCAAAACTACCTATTCCTTCCTTCCCCCAGGTACAACCTGGGCGTTTGACTAGAGTTTAGCCCCATACAGTGGGGAATGTGACTGAAAATGAGGACCACCTGGTAAGAAAATTGACTTTCCATTTTAGGATTTTACAATTCTTTCATTAAGCATATGCACCGCATTCATGGCTCATTGCTCCTGTATTCACTGTTTTGTTAGAGCATTTGAGAGCCTTTGAAAAAGCCAATAAATGTGGGCATTCTGAAAGATTCAATGAAAATATTCAAACCCCTGTAAGACAGTTTTCAGAGACTTTAGATATTTCAGGTGGGTTTTAGTATGATATTTAGATTTGAATAAACCACTAGGACAATTTTCAAACAGTCGCTTTTATACATGGTGGGTGAAGTACCAGCTGGAGGGGCAATTGACCATCTAAACTGCCAACATGGCAGGGAATTTGACCACATTTTTTTAAAAAAGTAAAATGCCCATGAGTTTGCACAAGGAGGGGGGTATGGGTGCTTCTGGAACTGACTGGAACAGTATTTCTGGAGTGCTGGTAATATTATCTTATCTGTGCCACAGGCTACTCAAATCCAAATTGTTTGAGATAATACATATGCAGGATACCAGCATTGCAAAAGTAAAAGAAATTCACAAAAAAACAAATATTATCATAATAATAATACACTTGATTCTTACCTGGGGATAGGTTTGTCCTGGGGGTGGTGGAGGGTGTTGTCCTGGGGGTGGAGGTCCACTCATTCTGATAAACTCTGGCTAATGTAAATCACAAAAAAGTAAAATATTAATGAAGTTACAAAACGAAAGGCTCTGTAGGTAAAGTGTTGGTGCAGTTTTAATCAGTTTCTCTCAAATTTAGTTCTGTTGTAGGGTTGTTTTGCTCATGCTGGTACAGAAAAAGACCTCACTTTGTTGTCCTTAAAGCCAGTCTATGGAGTATGGAAAAATTCGGCGAGATCTCATGCATGCAGAGTGCAGGCACTGTGCGCAGTAAGGAGCAGAATACGTGTGGCTGGTAGCTCCCACCTCCTGTCAAAACAGTGAAACTTCCTTAGTCAAAGAAATCGTGCAAAAAAAGTATAAAAAATCAAGGATTTTCAACCAGAGGACTGACAAGCTTTTCTTCAAAACGTCAACATAAAAAAATGCTTAGATGCTTAGGTTTTTTTACTTAGTTTTTTTTACCAAATATATCACTGAGGTAGCATTAATTTTGAGAGCCTGGTTTTCAGAGGGGGGAAACTCACTTTTGAATTTTGCTCCTTAATTTGGTGTACAAACTCCCTCATGGTGGCATCTCTACAAAAACATGTGGATACACCCCACGCCTTCTCAAGCAAGTCAGGGGGCATGGGTACCTGTACACACATGCACACATGAAAAGATGCCGAACTTGATAAAAACATAAACACAAAAATACAAGGCAAGGTAAATAAGTTGGATGGGGGGGTCCTAATGGTGATTTCAGTAGGCGTATTTGCAGTTTTTCGAGTTCACTGTTGACCAGTTTCTCTAGAGAGGCCACTTGATTTGGTGGACTAAAACCCTGGTGCTTATCGTAAGCAGAAGACTAAAGTGCTATGTTGCCTTTGCTGTATTTTACTGTTTGGATAATAGCTTGTGTGTCGGAGGTTTCATTTTAGTTAAACCCGGCGGTTTGAAACCTAAATATGGTTCTATTGAAGCCAGTAAAGAGTGGCAATTCAAGGAGCAAGTGTCTGGTTTTCCGAAACTATAAACCAGGAAATAACTTAAAATGTGTACCATATGAGTATTTCCAACAATCGTCCTTAGTCATGTGATGAGGGCAAAGAAATCTGCCAAAATGTGTGCTGCACATTCAGAGTTCTACTTTGCTTTTGCTTTTTTCTTTTATCATTTCCATTATCATTGTTGTCATGTGGTTGATTGACCATCCCAAACAGCATTACCATGCATTGATTTCATTGAAAAACTGAACATTTTGATGGAAAAAGCGCGATGAATATATGATGTCTACAGGTAGCCACAGAGAGGTCCAGAATTAGAACGATACAGTTCTGATAGTTTTAGTCACATTTCCAGCTGATTTAGACAACCTTCATGTTAATTCTTCCCGGGGGACCATTGCCCTGGATCACCATGGTATGGTCATGGTTCTTTAAAAAACCGGGGTACAAAAAAGATTATGACCCAATTACCAGTTGGTCCTTTCGTATATAACCTCACCATGGTGTGTGAAAGCAAGGGGGATGTGGAAAAGATGTGGGAGACCTGAGAGGTTAGGGTACCGGTCGATTTGGAAAAAAAATCATTGCTACTACCCTGAAAAAGAGGGAATCTCTTGTTAGGTCCGATGCTGCCGTGTGCAATGCTACGATTTTAGTTTGCACAATAAGACTGGTCTTAAAGTGATTTAAATCATAAAACGCAATAAGGAATAATTGAATTCATGTAAATTGTCACGAGCTTGAAACAAGGTTACTTAGATCAATATTGTATAAGTTTTATATTAAATACAGTAAAAAGTCATCAAATGAACATAGTGTACTCTTATTTGACACACCATGTGTACAATAGGAACTCGAAATTGGACATTTTTACGGGTTTAAAGATGTCTCCTTATTTGTTTTGTCTCACGTTTGTAACAGACAAAGATTCTCTCTAGCTGCCCAATATACCTCTCCGTGTACTCTTCTTTATTCAAAAGACAAACAAATGCAAGCTCTTACTTAACATGATACAAAACTTACCAACTTTGTGCAAGGCGATCAAAACCAGAATCGAAACCCAACCTCATACGTGCTCGTACCCAGATCGAACTTCCCACAATTCCAGACTGTTACGACATTATATTGGGTGCCCTGTGAGAGCCCCTTGTGTTACATTCAAAATGGCGGCGCTGCGGAGGACAACATTTACAGTATACTCCGTGTGCGCTCGTCTTGCTAGAGTTTCATCCAGATTGTTGTCATACGAACAAAATGGACAAGATAAAACAAGTACACAACCGTTGACTGAAGGGGAAGAAACAAACACAGTACTCAGCCAAGCAAATAATTCACATAATGGGTGAGTAGAGTAACAAGCTTATATTAAGCTTATTTTAGCTATATTACAAATAATAAAACTATCAATCTTGGACAAAATAAATGGAAATTTTAGATCCCCCGTCCCCCCAAATCAAAGATGTAAAAAATGCGCGTTTTGCCCTTAATTCGTGTGGCTTCATCCTTCATTTTTGAGCTATTTTGAAAAAATTGCTCATATGTCAGTGGTGTGAGCGTATGTATCTTTGTGGCTTTGTAACTTTGTATGTTCGGATCTTTGTTGCAAGAGCCAATAAGGTTGAAGGTACTATTAGTTGATGCTTAGGAACCAATGAGATCTTAGCATCTACTTAAACATGACATTGGTAAAGGTCGAACAAGGGCACTTTGAGACCGCCATCTTTAGGGCCAAGTCGCACTAGAGGGCAATTTCAGATTTGTTCTGGACAAATCCGACTTGAAATCGGCCAGTGACAAAAAATTTGTCCGGAAAGCTACAGTCGCACTTAAGAACAAAATCTGTGAACAAAACACAACACCATGCTTTTCAGCCCTCAGTTCAGTGAACTAAAAGCTTCTTTACTCCATCTGTCCTGAGCCTTCTTGTTCTCGGCTGACGAAGATGCACGGGGCTAAGAACATGGGGTTGATGGCGGCATTAAATCTTCGCTGAACCGGAGGAATTCTGGCAACGAGTCAGCACTCATGGTCGAAGAAGATGGGCTGGGATTTCCTCGATCATTAAACATGTAAGGGCCTGGCAAAGGATAGATCCATCCTGGTGGATATTGTGGATATTCGTGTGGAAAAAATTGTCGCCCGCGCCGGAATTCATGTTGTTGCGAAATGAGAACGTGATTAATTTTACAACGAAGTCTATAGCATAGAGACTCTGCTACAAATCACCTGTCAAATCATTTCCGAATTAAAACACCCTTGCTATTGTTTTCCAAAATTTGTCTCAATTTGGCCTGCTCCAGAGGTAGTCGACGGCATCTTTGAAGTTTGTCCGTCTGCGACCAAATTTTGTCCTTTGGTGAACAAACCGGTCGCACTTGGTTTTTCATTGTGATGACAGATTTTTGACATAAATAAACAGTTTTGTCCTCTAGTGCGACTTGGCCCTTATTCTTCACAATTTTTTCGTCTTTTATTACGGCTACAGGTGTTTGGAAACATTATATTAAATATCTTCATTATTCAAACGCTGTGTACAGTGATGCAGCTGTTTAAGGGTTCATAGTTTAGTGTTGAAGCTACTTCAAGACATTTCTGACCGAATTCGGCTATCGTTAACGGTATTAACGCACGTATTTATGAGTTGTGTTTCACGTGCTTCAAGGTAGAGTATAAAAGATCGTATATTTTCAAAGCTCTTCCAGGGAAGCAATAATTGATATTTAGATATAGACTTTTATTTGAAAGTATGCGCCTTATAAGATGTGGTTTTAAAAGTTTAAAAGGCAGCCTATTTTTTTGAAAGCTGTATCGAGTATTGTTAATCCTGTAAACAAGCTTTAAAAATATTATTCTCTCGCTTACAAAGTTCAACCGACCTTTTTTGTTCTATTTAGTAAAGATGCGTAACTTAAGTAGAAACAGTGGCGTTAGGGAATAAAATTGGAGGAAGCTAGTTGACACAATAATCACGATATAAGTAGAAATATATTTCGGCAGTTTGATAATTTTCTTGGAAGTTAATAAATGTTAGGCTATCAACCTTGACCTTGCATGAAACATAATTTAATTGCAGATGTTGTAGTAAAGCCGAGGTGATTTCTTAAAATCGTTTAAGAAAATTTTGTAACATCTTCACATGCAAATTGTGTGCATGAGTTATTTTTATAATTCTGTTTACTAGATTACTGTGTGATAACTCGAATTCCCTCACGTACAAACGACGAAAGGGGGCAAAGTCGGACACTTTCACATGCCAGCTGTGTGACTGTACATCACATGCAGATTGGCTTTTTACAATAATAATAGTAACTTGGGCGTATGAAGACCTGTTTCATTTAGTAACCAATGCCTTAAAAAAGGCCCTTGTCTTTTAGGAAGCAATAGCTTTTAAAACATGACGAAATAAGTTGTCGGAGTTAAAGACTGTTTCATAAAATTTTGTTAATAAATGTTAGGTTATCAACCTTGACGTTGCATGAAACATAATTTAATTGCAGATGTTGTAATGAAGCCGAGGTGATTTCTTAAAATCGTTTGAGAAAATTTTGTAGTGAAGAATTAGCCTTTTTTTAACGTACGAATTGTAAAAGGGCCAAAGACCAACACCTTCACGTGCAAATTGTGTGCGTGAGTTATTTTTATAATTCTGTTTACTCAGCTAGTTTACTGTGTGATAACTCGAATTCCCTCACGTACAAACAACTAAAGGGGGCAAAGTCCAACACTTTCACGAGCCAACTGTGTGACTGTACATCTCATGCAGATTGGCTTTTCACAATGATAAATAGTAACTTGGACGTATGAAGTCCTGTTTCGTTTTGTAACCAATGCCTTCAAAAAAGCTCTTGTCTTTTGAGAAGTAATAGCTTCACTGAGTAGCATCGCACGTGGAAACCTCGTGCATTATGATGATGAAACCATCTACCACAATGATAAAAATTCTGGTATTTCGTAACTATTCTGTATTCGATGAGTCACATATTGGCTTAAGAAACTCCGAGGAAACCTTATAGTTTTCCTTCTAATCAACGTTTGGTGAGTAGAAATTTATTTCACTTTAACGATTTGTTTAATTTGCACCAGATGTAACAGGGAAGACAGAGGAAAGTGAATATATAGCTTGAGGATCGACTCAGCTGAGCGTTTCGCGTTTTCATTTTGTACCGCAATACACAATTTTGCACAAAAACCTAATCTACATTTAGGATGAAAGAGGTAGATTGATCACTCTTGGTAAGGTTACACCGAAGCATTAAAGTTACACTGAAGCATTCAAAATAGCTCATGCACGTTTAACGTGCCTATGTTAGTCAGGGATGGGGGTGGGGGATGGAGGCTTGCTCGAGACAATCTCCAGCGAGCCATTGGAAAAAATTGAGTGTTATGTAAATTTAAATGAATGAAAAGTGTTTCCTGCTTAGTTCCCTTTGGATACATGAGGTTTTGCTACTGGAATATATGCAGAATTATGAAGTATATTCGTTTGACTTTCATTGATTAGGGTCAAGCGCTCTTTTTACTGACTGGGGCGAAGCACTAGCTTTCCCGGGGGGGTTCTGCCATATATGGGCTATATAGGTATGTGCCGCTGTGAAGGGTATGGTTTTCAAGCAGTTTACTCTAGGATAAGGTATCATTTTTCAGGAAACTGATCAGTTGGTTGAAGATTTTATCTAGACCAGGTACACAGCTACTCTAGGATAGGAGGATTTGGGGAGTTTACTCTAGTACAGGGTAGCAAAATTCAGCTGAACTAGCTCTGGTAAAGGTTAAGGGTTCCAGGCTCCCAGTGGCACATCCCCACCCAGAAATTCCTAAAGTGCCCCGGGCTAGCTTTACGGATTTGGGTTATTAGCGCTTTTTAGGCTTAAACACTCATTTGCCATGGTTGGCTTTTGGTTTTTTTTGTATTACTGCTTTTTCCATTTTTTGGTATTTTTCTTCTGCATGGCCTGTGTGGTTCCAGAAAATATCCATACCCCCCCCACCCCCCCAGGATTTTCCATTCCGGGGGGTCTTTGGTGACCCCCCTCCCCCCAGGAATTTCCAGAATTTTTAAACGGGGGCCGCCCAACTTTGCTTACCATCCTTTGGAAGTGGTTTTGGTACTTAAAAACAAAGAAAGTGAATACTAACTCAGTTATGAAAATATGGTAGAATTGTATTACAACAGTGCAATGTAAACGTTTGTTAAGCTTATTATCTCAGCCAAACTTTTAGCATCTTCGCCATCACGTTTGCAAATTATGTCTGTGATGTTTTTATGTAAGCTTATAAGCTTAAACATTTGGGTTACAAAGTTTAAACGTCAATTGTTCTACGTTTTTGTGCTTACTCTGACACATACGTTATGAGGAGAACTTAAGTTTCACCCGCTTAAACAACTTTGCAAACAACAGCAAAAAAACCCCAGAAACTGACAGGGTTCCCTTCTGGCTGTTTATTTTTCTTCACATTTTGACAGTTTCTTCAGGTTCAGTATTATTTAAGGGCTGAAAACTTCACTAACATATGCCAACGCCCAGATTTCATGAACATCGTCACGATTGCAGAAGTAATTTCACTAACCAGATAGCCAGGCCTTGTGAAGGTCGAGCAAGAAACGGGAACGAAAGTACTCTCCTCTCATTGCATTTTTTATGAGTTACTACCCCCAATAAACACTGCTAAAACATGAAACCTATCAAAAATGTGTTTGCTGCATGTGACGGTAGCAAAAAGGGATACTCAGTGAACGGAAGTGAAAGCACTTTAATGTTGGTCGGACAAAAATGAGACGAAGACAAGGCTCCAGTTATGTCCGCCATTTTAAATCATTTCGAACTTTTTTCCAAAGACTCACATCGTTCTTCTGGAGATTGTAGCGCTAGGTAACTGAAAGAATAACAGAAACATTAAAGCTAATGATGTTAACCTCTTGTCAATGGCCAGGAGTACTGACTTTTTTTTCAAAAGAACGTACATAGGTATGTTTTTGTGCTTTGGATCGATCATACGTTGCTTTCAATATTTTGGTACGTGGTCCGTTAACCTTTGGAAAATAGATTCACATGAACCCCCCTACCCTTCGGAAATTACTGTCTTTGAACCCCCCCTCTGCCTCGGAATTTTCAATGATCTTCCCTGGGGGGGCAGTATAGAAATTTTCTGGAACCACACCTTGCATGGCCTGCATGGCTCTCAGGCTCGCACTATGTCCTGCCTCTTCCATTTTACTCTGTCTAGGTAACAAAATTGTGTTTGCAGATCATAGAGGCTTTCTTAGCAGGGCAGGGGTACCCTTCATTTTACAAAGTGAGGAAGAAACTTTGTCCCTGTTGTAAATTTACTATTGTATATTTTGCACTTTAAAAGGGCCTCATTATGAAGAGATAATGGTAGGGACCTGGATAATGCACTAGCCAAGTAGTTTCCCAATTTTGTAACTGAAGATAATTTCAAACTCAAAAAGCTCAAAAAGCCAGATAGCTGTGATTTGGCAAACCAATAGAGAAAGTCCAGCATAGGGCCAAGGCTGCTGCCTAAGAATATTTTTTGGGAACCCTTTAGGCTCCTAAAATAAAAAGTTAGGAGCCTGAGCCAAATTTCTAGGTGCCTATTGATAAACTTAAATAAGTAAGCAGATGCTTGAAACTAGATTCATTCAAGTTTTGAATTTCCAGAAAAGTGCTTGTTTGTTTACTTTTATCAGCGGAAATGTTTTGCCCGTGGTCGACGAACACATGTTTCACGTTTTTGTTTCAAAAGTGCAAAATGAGCAGGGAATTCTGTCGTTCCTTCATTAGAAGTAGGCACAGAGGCTATTGCCCTAAGAATCATAAGCTTAGTCACCTGTGAGCAAATCGTAGGAGCTTCTGGTGACCGGGCGCCCATTAGGCAGCAGCCTTGAGGGCCACATGTTTCACTACAGATGACAGTAAGATTTTTGCTCAACCCCATA
>CALNXK010000119.1:35000-47500 GCA_942486035.1 Porites lobata
AGGGAGTATGCCTTGTTTTGTTTGGGAAGATTTGTGGCGCAAACTGTCGGCGAACATACGTTTTATTCATCCAATAATATGGTATATGGAAAAGCTATGGAGGCTGCCAAGTCAAATGCGTTAATGAGATGTTGTAAAGATCTGGGCGTCGCAAGCGAGCTCTGGGATCCTCAGGTAACAGTTATTTCAATGCTAAAGCATTCTATTTGACACGATATTGTTCAATGCAACCAAGGGCACTTATCAAAATGCACAACTGGTCGGCTGGGCTGGATGTTTTGAAAATGAATAGGTTTTTTTTCCAAGAGTGTTCACTAAAACACCCAGTTCTGCCTTGCCTGCTATTTGGAATATACTTTTCTGGCTCAGGAGACATTCCTGTCCAAGGGGGGAATAAGTTAGTTTGATGCTTTTGTCTGGCCATTTTGATTGGAGTGGTAGAATTAGTTTTTGTGGAGGAATGATGATGCAGGCAAACTTGATGGGGATTTGTATCCAGAGCACTGCGTCTGCTTTTCAAAACCGGGGATGTACATCATGATCAAGCCTATTGGCGGGCGAGTGATAACAAAGCAGCATATTATTAGTATAGTTGCTTTTTCTTATTAGTTGGTCTTAACATGCACAGCTGGTTCATTGGTTGTTATCTGGGATTTTCCCAATGTGTGATGTCAACTTCAAAAACTTATTAATAATTCATAAAGAAAAAACAAAAGAAATGTTAATGTTTAATGAGTATCTTTATATCTGATAAAGACATGGCTAAACTTTACGTCCAATTTTTTAGACCAAATTAACTCCAAATCGTAATATTAGTGCATGAATAAGGTGACCTATGACAGAGGTTTTGAAGCCGTTCCAAAAACTTGCAGTCGTGTATTATCATGCATATGACGTTTTTAAACCTGATCATTCACTCCTGCTCGTATTTTAAACAATACTTAATATATATTATCGCCAGTATTTACCCAGAAGTGATTGTAGGGCACATTGGTTTAAGGTCTAATTCCCGTGCATACGTATGCATAATTTATGAAAAGACAAAGTGGCAAATTCCCCTGAGACGTTCATTGGGAAAACATAACATACAAGCTAAAGAGGTCTATTACGTCTTTACGTCGTAAGACCAACAGGGAGATCGTGTTCGTGTGTTGCGAATTGTCGGCTCGTTGAACAAACATTTTATTTTAAATGGAAACGTTTCTCGGATTAACATCGCGGTGATGATCTTGCCACTACTAATGCATAGTATTTCATCCTAAGTTTATCATTCGCTCTTATTTCAGTTCATCATTCAGTGGAAAGATAAATTTGCTCTGAGTGCCTGGTGTGAGAACGTACGAACCAGGGAGAAAAAAAAGTTGTGGAGGAGAAAGGATAGGAAAACAACTGATGCATTTCAATATCCGTGGAAGGAAATCAGCCAAGAAAAATGATGTATGATGTCACAAGAAACAAACCATGTGTAAATCTAGCGCCACGTGACCAGTGATGACTGATCGACTTCTTTTTTCTTAGGAATAATACCTGTCCAAGTTTGAGCATTAACTGCGTCACAACTACGAACTCCATCAAAAAATGTCCACCTCAGCTGTATTAGATAAACATAAAGATTTGTTATGTGTAGTGTTACATTGACATTGCATTTGTCATACTGACGGAATGCGGACTGCGCTCGTACTTCTCGTCGCCGGGAGGTAAATACTTTGGGATGAATTTTGGGAGTTGTAAATACAGTAACTTTCATGGCAATCGGACGAGAGCGAAACGCTTTGGAAATCTAATTTCACATCATGGTGGTTTCATTTCCTTTGAAAACGTCTGTAAAAAGTTAATGGAAATTGGAAACCACTCGAATTGTTTTAATTGGGTCATTTTCATGAAAAATTGGCTATTTATAACGCCCTTTACAACGTGGTTGCTGCGGGTCAAACAAATTACTCGAGTTCATGGAAAAGTCAGGGAATTCGGAAACCTCTGGTTGTTGTGACCATGTATAAGCGATCGATGAATTCTACTTGGAAGCAGTTGACAGTACAACAACAAGTAAAAGCTGAAACAAAACTGTAGTTTATTGAAACTCACATTTGACTTACAAATAACAACCCGGAATTAAAGACGTTAATAAACGAACGAGCGTCCGCCATGTTCCACAAAAGAGAACCCGATGAACTTGTCTTTATTCACCTTAAGGTAGATAAGCCTGGACAGAACAAGAAGCAAATATTAAACATGCTAGAAAACAATTCACCACCTCAAACGGCCACTCAGTTTGACTAATAGAAAGCAGCTAACGCTTTGAATTTCAAGGCATAATGTTTCAATCTTTTACGTCTTTAAATCATGATGGTGCTCTGTTGGTAGTTTAGTAGGGAATGTTTACTCCTGTTTTCGTTTTCTTTGTTTCTTTGCACCGAGATCCAATCAACCATGACTACGGATAATAAAGCAGTAAGAAATAAAACTTGTATATTTGGAAAAGGTTAAGTTAGGTACGAGTTGATGAGCAGTTTTGTCACTACCCTATGACGTCGTTTTTGGCGAGTAAGCTTTTTATCTTTGAATTTCTAATTCATTTGCTTTTAATAAGAACAGAAATATCTGCATATTTTGTTGTTTCGCCATAATTCAGTGTAGATTTTATGTGGGTTATAGTTCCTCCATGTCCACTTGGAAGCACTGTAACTGAAAACGCATACGTCGCTTGAAAGTTGTCATCAAAGCTTCTATCAACCTGCAATCCAGTCAGAGTAACAATGTCATACATTATCTCGAAAATAAGAGAACATGAATAGTTGTATTTGATTGCCACCAAGAAATAACAGTAAACTATGACCACTCGGGGTTTTCCGTGACGCGTGATGCGTGACCGGGCCCAAATGAGTCGCGTGAGGCGTGATTTGGGCTGGCAGCGTGATGCGTGAGTTCTATTTTCACAACGCGTGACACGCTATTTTCCTTTGAAATTTCTGTGCTGGTGAATGTCATTTGAAACAAGAAGCAGAGACGCTAAAAATAGATAGTTATGACACCAGCTTTTTGCCCTTTTTTCTCCTTTCTCGACCTCTGATTTCCTCAGATCAAATGATAATATATACTTGTTCATCACGCATCACGGAAAAATTAAAAAAAGATATATTAACTACATTATGTTATTTTTTCCGTGATGCGTGATGCGTGGAAGGTACCCCCACTTTGCCACCTTGAGTGAAGCAAGAGCGATTTATGTGTTGACAACAGAAATCTTAATTAATTAATAAGAATTCTGCATTGGGAGGAGAATGCAAAAAAGTAAAACGACAGGTTCTTTTTGTAGTCAGTTCCATCTTAGATCTTTCCCGCTTGCGAGTCTCCTGCTGTCCTCGCGAGAGACAGTTTTGGTCGCTCTACTGTCTCTGAGGAAAAAGAAACCACTCCTCGTAGAGCATAATCATTTAGGGAAGAAGCACATAACGATCCTTACGTAGGTGAACTGCTAATGGCAAACTGTTCATAAATCGCAGAAAAACCTCTTTCCTTCCCCAATAATTCACTTGAAATCTATCTCTGAAAAGGAGCTGTTTTAGTAAAACATACTGACAAACGTGTAGCAACGACCCCTCTAAAATGAATAATCGCTTTGGTCCCGTTCGAACGATTTTACTGAGCTTTTGTTTAATCCGGGTTCAGTTATGAAAAACTCGTGTTACTTAGTGCACAAAACTCACGGTAATACTTTAATTGAAACCATGGTAACAAGAAGGCGTCTGGGTTCTATAGCTCTGCAAGTAAGGAGCTGAATGGTGTAACAAAAAACGTGTTTGCTTCATGTGAAGTCGTGTAGCAGGCTTAGTGCAAATAAAAGTGTACATATTTTTTCCAAAGAGTTTTCTCTAAACACTAACCTTTTATCAGAATCCTTTGTTATGGCCGGCACCTTGCTGAATGTGGCTTGGAACATTTCTCTAAAATTTCACACAGAGAAATGCCATAGAACTTTGTTAATAAAGTTATAATTATCGTTCGTTGGACATGCAAGTTGTTAAGTTCTTGACAAGTAACCCCTATCAGATAATTGTTACCCTGGAAATGACCACGAATCCCATTCGCCTGAACTCGACGGTCAGGATTACTAAAGGAGGCTAGTGGTTGTGCGTCAGTGCAAAACTGATACAAAACTGATTTTAATAACTAAGATAAAATGGTGATATATCGCCAGAACTGTATCACTAGAGCCAATCCCTCCACGTTAGCTTCATTTAATTTAATTTTTCCGCGGTTTTGAAGAAATTAGTGGAAAAAGTATTACTTTGTCGGTATTTAGTATCAAGGGACTTGGTAGAGTATTTAGGGAGTGGTGCAACTCAAGGATCGCCACCTTGTCGCGGTCGGTGTCTCAGTGATCCCTAGAGCTATGCTGGCGGGAGACAGGTCGAAGGGTAGAGGCCTGACGAAGCGCGATCTACTGGTCCTCCAGGTTGGGGCTGGACACAGGACTAACAATCCTGTTACGGAAACGGCAACAGAAGAAATCGACGCTACTGGGTGTGATGGGCTTCTAGAATCATACTCGTATGTACGACAATGGGGGAAGCCAGAAGGAGGCCACTGACAGGAAGATTGAAGTCTTGAGCGCCAAAGCCAACACCATAATTGGATTCTGGAACGTGAGAGCCATGTATGAGACAGGAAAGCTGGCACAAGTGACAGAAGAAAAGAGACACTATAATCTACACATTATAGGAATCAGCGAGAGCAGATGCACAGGATCAGGCAGATGCAGAACCAACACCAGAGAAACAGTGCTGAACAGCGGTAGAGACGACGACCAGCACCCTATCGTGAGGAGACCAAGTCGGAGAGGCTGAAAGAGACACGCACGCTACAATACAGGGAAGCTGACCGAACAATGAAGGGGATAATAAGAGCAGACAAGCGGGCGTACATGGAAAGCCTAGCAAGTTAGGCAGAAGAGGCAGCCAGCAGAGGACAGCAAGGGAAGGTGTACAAGATCACAAAGTTAGTCAGCGGCAATTACCGAGAAACAACAGACTCGCCAATTATGGACAAGAAAAGGCGACCTCTTACCACAGAAGCAGAACAAGAAGCTAGATGGGCGGAACACTTCAGTTAAGTTCTAAACAGACCACCACCTCCAACGGACGCAGACGTGCAAGATCCTGGAGAAGACCTAGAACTCAAAACTGCACCACCAGAGAAAGAAGAGATTATGGCAGCCATCAGATCCCTCAAGAACGGAAAAGCCCCGGGTCAGGACAGCCTTAGCGCAGAGCTATTTAAGGCAGATCCGGAGTTTGCAGCACAAGTTCTTCAGCCCCTCTTTGCAGCCATATGAGAGTAGAAACAGCTACCAGAAGACTGGATAGCGAATTTCAGAGGGAGTAGATCAGCGATTGAGAAACGAGCAAGGGGGTTTTCGAAAAGGAAGAGGATTCATAGACCACTCACCCTCAAAAACATCATTGAGCAGTGTACAGAATGACAGAGACAGCTGCACATCGACTTTGTAGATTTGAAAAAGCCTTTGATAGCGTCCACCGAGATGGTCTTTGGCGCATCCTCATGGCATACGGGATCCCACAGCAGATTGTCCAATTCATCCAGAGCTTCTACGACAACTTCACGTGGGGAACAGCAAGTCCAGTTTTGAAGTCAAGACCGGTGTCAGGCAAGGCTGTTCAATGTCCGCGCTGTTTTTCAACATCGTTATCGGCTGGGTGATGCGGCGAACAACAGAAAACCAAGCACGTGACATCAGATGGACCCTCTTGTCAACGCTTGAAGATCTGGACTTCGCTGACGATCTCGCACTGGTCTCACACACCCACCAGCACATGCAAGAGAAGACGTCCCGTCTTAGCACTTTTTCCCAGTAAGTAAGCCTGAAGATCAGCCAGAGGAAGACAGAAGTCATGACGCTGAATGTACAACATCCCGCACCAGTCAAAGTGAACGGAGAAGACATTCCAACAACCGAGGAGTTCACTTACCTTGCCAGCATTGTCAGACATGATGGCGGAGCAGGCAAAGGACAACAAGAATCGCCTCAGCAAGGCCAGAAACGCATGTAGAATGATGAACAACGTTTGGAAGTCATCCCAGTACAGCACCAAGACCAAACTAAGACTGTGCCAGAGCTGTGTGCTTTCCACTCTACTGTACGGCTCGAAATTCTGGAGGATGACGGAGTGTGACCTGAACAAGTTGTCCACCTTCCATACAAAGAACCTCAGAAGGATCCTGTGTATTTTCTAGCCTGAGACTATCTCCAACCAACAACTTCTCGCCCGCTGCAACCAAGAGAGCATGGAGACCATCATCATGCGAAGGCGATGGAGATGGATCGGACATGTCACCCGCAGAGAGCAGGGCAGCATCACAAGCCGAGCCCTCGCGTCTCTTCTCTCGAAAGAAAAGGTCCGACGCCAAGGGATTAGCTGTGTAAGAGCCAGATATTTTACTGACGTTTCTAACATTGATACTCATAGTCTCCGAGCCGAAGGAGCAACGGCTGCTGCTAATGTAAGTATTCAGGACAGACTTTTTAAGTGTTACTGCCGTTGGGTGATTGAGAAAGCAAAAGACGATTATGTTAAGAACAGTATTCAATCGCGTTTAGCGGTCTCTTTAATCCTTTCCGTAATTTGTTAAGACCGAGCCATGCAGGTCCTGGGAGATTATTCATAGGGCCGGAACGTTTCCTTTGTTTTGCCGTTGCCAGCACGGAGAGGTTTTTTCATCCTATGAGTGCCCGTTAGTTCTCCCCTTTTCGTTCTTGTCATTTTTTACAAATGTTAACCGAGCTTTATTTGTTACCACCTTGATTACAATAACTCGTGCGGCCTCCAGTCAGAACGCGATGGCAATAGGTGTTTGTTTGTATTTCCTTTTTCGGGTTTCACACGGGAGTTGAGGTGTTAATTGGATATTAAGACAAGAGCAGGCTATATCAAAAGCTACTTTAAAAATCGCCAAATAATACAGCTGCAGTACCTGGAGTGTTGTGTGAGATAGGCAGCCAATGCTTCTTGTAAAGCTCGTGCTTCCAAGTGTGCCTAAAACAAAAATCGGACGGTGAGCAAAATATTTAGAGAACATTCGATTGGTCTGCAAATATAGTAATAGGAATACAACGATTACATTAATACGAGTCCTTCCTAGAATGCTTCATAGACCCGAACGATGGGCCAGCGTTAGCCACGATTGTGATATATCCATATTAACTCCAAGTATCTTATAACTCTTCGGAACACGGCCTTAGAAATAACAAAATCCTGTTTTTAGGTCATCCTTTTGATTGGATCTTTGTCAAAGAACCTTTTTAAAACGGAGCAAACGAATACCATCTCATCCCTCTTACTCCACAATAAAGGATTTTTTTCTCTGCAAAGCCTACTTGTGCGAGAATAAAGGAGCTATCAATAAAATGTTTTTGTAAACGCACCGTGACAGCACCAGCTGAAGTAAACGTTTTGACCGCAGATACGAGTCTGCAAAACTCATCCGCTAACATGTCAGTCAGTCGGCACAGCACCTGAGTCAGTAGCTCCTCTGAGACAGCAAACACCTGCCCACAAAATAGTAGTATTAACAGAGACCTGTAAGGCCCTGGTCAGACGTCAAAAATCACATGAGACGAGCCTAATGCTAACTGCCAAGTTCGACGTTTGTCCCTGACCTAAAATACAGCATTTCGGTGTACGGGTAGGGGGAAATTTTCCCGACCCATGGCCGCAAATGCAGGTAGACCGTCTCTTAACCTGAAGAAACAGCCCAGCTAGCGGGTAGAACGATGATACCACACCCACAGTTGGTAAATTATTAACGCCTTTAACTACCGGCGGCAAACATGTTGGCATCCCAGAATCCGTAGGGAGAAAGGGTCCAGCAGCGACTTAATATTAAATAAGTTAATAAATAAGGAAGGTTTATTCACTCCTGTTAATTTTACAGGCACAAGAAAATGACGGAAGGTAAGTAGAGCTGAGCAAATAAGACAGCCTGGTTAAAAGCTCAATTTGTAGTTGCTAGGTTACAGTAACGGCTAGCGAGGTACAACGCTATCAAGTGGTCAAAGTGGGTCTTGAACCCGGGATGCCCTCGGCCACACTGTCACTACTCTTAAGCTCTTAAGTCTTACATCCGTCTCGGCTTGCACTGTCACGCAATGAAAAATAAAAATGCAAACCATTCAATACAGAAGGACTAGAATCTGGGAAATGAAAAAAGATAAAAATACAGAAACCCTTGCCAAGAATCAGGTCTGTGAAATATTTCAAATGCGAGATATTGGGAAAAACGGTTTACCTAAATTTATAAAGCTTTGTATGGTAACGCCATGTTGGTGTCCCTTTCAGGAACACCAATATGGCCGCCGGATACCAACAGAAACATCTGTTTTCGAGTTTTCCTACTAATGCGTGAACTCTTCGCTTGAGGAACTCATAAAGATTACAGAAATATTTATTCTGAGACAAGGAATGTTTAGATTGCAAAATCTTCAAAAATCGGTAATGTTTTTAACCCACATAAGAGCTTTCCCGGCCGCTAGCTAAATGCCGCGTCACGCAAAAGCCTGGAAATTCAAGTGTCCTCTCTCGCAAAACGAAGAACCCTTTCGAAACAAAAATTTGTTTATGTAAAGGTGTTTAGGTACTGTAATACCTCGTGAAAGTAGAAACTCAGAAGAATCAATAGTTTCTTATTTTGATTTTTGGTGACGTCACGTGCAACCCAAGAATTGTGTGAGCAGTCAACAAAACCTGGACGAATATTATGTGACATCTGTGTCAGAAAACGTGAAAAATAAAGGACAACAACTATCAAAACAACACCAGGAAAATTAAAGCAGTTTATAACTGAATGAATATAACGCTTATTACAGAAATACGTCGTCGATTATAGAGGGAAATTCGCATTGTTAAGAAAACGTCTTACGTCAAGAGCCCATAAGAGCCAACGTGTCGAAAATTTTGCAAATATTACTTCTGAGTTCGCTAATTAAAGAGCTGGAAATGCTTATCACTATTTAGTATGAATGCTATGACCTAGCCTGTTCCAAGCGTTCAGATAGTGGAGAGCGGTGCGCTACTTTTTACTTCGCATCGCTCCCCACTATCTAAACGCCTGGAACAGGCTAGCTATGACCTGGCTTGACCTCCCCGTGATCCGCCACTGATCATACTTACCTGCGCATGCACAGTAACAAGGTTCATTAGAACCTCCTTCACATAGCTACGAACATCTGCAATAGGATACAAAAAAAATTCATCTCAGTAGCGCAAACTCACAGAGAAGTATAAGAACCTCCCTGAAAACGTAAGAAAACACTGCCAGAATCGGATCATTAGCACAAGACAACCTACCTGACCAAAATAAAATTGCCGCTAACAAATGTTTACCTTTTGGTGGAAGGCAGTTGTGCCATTTAAAGTCGCATATCGTCATCCCAGGCTCCACATATGCTATCAGTGGGTCGGCTTTCTGTTCAATGTATGCATCAAAAATCTTCCCTTCTAAATCGTTTAACTCACTTGTAAGATCCTGAAGACAATAGAACAGACAGCATTGGTTTTTTCTGTACCTATATAAAGGCGTTGAGTCACAATTGAAAGAAAAGATGAAATTACTGATGACACAGCGCCAAGTCATTCATCAATGAACGCTTCAAATCGTTTAGTAACCTTTTTATTTACTTCATATTAATAAAGTTCTGATAGGTGTGTTACCTTCTTGAGCTTGTCACTGACAGGGTAGTCATTACTTCTAAAGCAGTCAACTAGCTTGGAGAGAACATTGTTCCGCACATAGCGACAGTTGTTTAGTACAATCAGCAGCCTTTCATCCTGGCAATGGCAATAGATTGAGTTAGTCTGGGTTCAAGAGACACAAACGCATGGTTTTAAACCCTTGATTGTTTGGCCTTATAAGAAACCTTAACCTGTGGTCAGATAGGGAGAGACGATCGGAACGAAAGATTCAGCGTTCTTGTTGGATAAGTTTGGACCAACACGTCGGAGTCGTTTGAGGATGGCCACAAAAAAGTGTGATAAGTGTCACAATTCTGCATTTACCGCGGTAAGTTTAGCTTTGTCAGTAACCTGTTGGTGTGGAGAGGGGGAGGTCGTGGGTTCAATTCCCGGGACAGGAGCAATACACGTGGGCTTAAAAAAACTGAGATAGGGTGTACTGCCTTTGCCTTGCAAACAGCTGGACCTTTGCTTATCTAGGATGACCACGTAGAAATAGTAAAAACCGGGTCGTCATTTAGTACTTGCGGGCTAAATACATTGACACCTAAATAAAGTACGTTGTTTCTGATAATGCTGCCTGTATGCCTTCACTGTCTGTCACTACATCGCTACCAAAAAAGCAATAGTGCTCAGACTACGAGCCAAATTTTGGAGTCATACAGTCTGAACTCAAGTGAAGACGTTGATAGCCTGCTCTTGTCTCCGTGTGACAAACGACGCTAACAAATTTTAATAACATATGTGCACCATTAACTTACAATAACAGGAGTGCTGTCCTCCATTGTCGATAACGATGACCTCTCCAAGTTGTCCTGAGAACCAATCGAGCTACTTTCCTGAGGGCCAGACCTGATTACACAACAAACACATCACCACAAGAACTTCAACACATAACCCAGCACTGGTGCATGTACGCCGATCTCCGTATAATAATAAAGTAATAATTAAGTCTTCATTCGGTCAAAACACAAAAATACTTATCTTTTGTTACAAGTGTATTTAATTCAGAAATTTTACATCTAGTAGAAAGTATAAAAAGGTAAAAATTAACAATTAAAATCTAGCAGATTACAAAGCTAATTCGTATTTAAAAACTTAACGGTTAATAAAAGAGTGTTTAAAACGCAGAGTTATTAATCTTAGGTTTATAACAAGTTTCGTTGCTAAGATGATAGCTAGCTAGACGAGTCGACACGAGGCATTATAAATAAGAGTAGATGTCCTGTAGAGTTTGAAACTTTCCTATAAACAGATACAGGGTCTCCAGGTGCCGACACAAAGTCGGAGACCGAGGTGTTGCATTAAAGTTGTTGTTAGCAACCAATTTGTATAGGTAATAGCATGATTTGTAGTGATATTTGGCATAAATACCACAAGTGATATTTCAAAATTGTTATACAAAATTTCACGAGCCGTTAGGCGAGTGAAATTTGAGACAATTTTGAAATATCACTAGTGGTATTGATGCTAAATATCACGTACAAATCATGCTGTTATTTGTTTATACTACTACCCACAAAAAGTTTGTAATTTTCACATGTAGGTATTTCAAATTAAGCTGAAATACCACTGCTCTAAGCCAATCAAATTGCAGAAATTTCTCATGTAGTAGTATAAGATCATAAAAAAACAAGGAAAATACGTTTTATTCCAATACAAATTAGTGTACAAAACAAGCATGAGATGAAAAGAAAACAAACTCTTACAGGGAGACTTTGTCTGACTCCTGATCGGGTTGAAAGGCTAAATGTTGCAGGCACTCGATAAAGGCCTAAGTGGAGGAAGAAAATACACATTTGTATTTGAAGTTTAAATTATAACAATACGAGTGTCTAAGAGATAGAGTTTACTGTCACAGATGCATGGTAACTCAGGGAGTCACTGAGGTAAATTACACAAACAGTTCACACAGAAACATACACACAGAACTTACTCTACCCTGCTGTACAACAAACCTCAAACATGTCCTTGAAAAGATCAACAGCGCTTGTCTTCAATTGAATATTCTACATGATGGAAGGTAAACGATTCTTTGAGTAATGTGAGTAGAATAATGTCAGTAGAAGCTTGTTGGTTCTACAACAAGAAGTCCTTATACCTCTGTCTCCAGGGGTCAATTTAATAAAACTTTTACAAGTCAAATTTACGAGTGTAGCTATTGTGTTCAGACCCTAAAACAATGGTTACACTTGTAAATTACACTTGTAAAAGCTTTATTAAATTGACCCCAGATGTCAATATAATAAGACTTTAACAATGTAATTTACAAGTGTAACCATTGTTTTAGAAACTGAAAACAATAACTAAACTTTTGAACTACACTTGTAAAAGTTTTATTTAATTGACCCCAGAGGAGCGCCGATGAACAGGACTATGGAAAATTGAAAACATATAAAAGCCAACCTGTTTCACCCAGGCTGTGGAGGAACCTGTACTTATCATCAATAGGCATGCGTTTTGTGCACAATAAAAAGATTTCGGGTTTTTTATGCCGACCGAAACAAAAGCATTTTGAATAGAACGTTATGGGAGAAAGGGGCTTTTAGGAAGGGCTAAAACCCTTTCTTTTCAAGAGTTCAGTTTAAAAGGTAGTTAACCCTCCGGTAACTCAGCACTGTTACCTTTCTCCTTTCCGTTTCCGCCCCATGTGTGACCATTTCTCGCAACGTATGCAGTGTTTCCATGACAATATTCTCAAACATCAGGGGCTGGAGTAGAAAGTAGTGGATAAGTACATGTAGTTGGATA
>CALNXK010000119.1:52500-167500 GCA_942486035.1 Porites lobata
ACTGCCAAGAGCCTATTTTGCTGCTTTTGAATCTACATACAGTTTGGATAAAGTTTAATCACAATACCGTTCTCTAATTGAAAAGTATTTCTTACATTAATTTTATCTGATTAATTTAGGGAAATAATTAAGAAACGGTCCAGATAAGAACGATAGCAACAACGGCAACGGACATGCTGGAATGCAAAAAAGGTGCTAACTTTTCTATTGTCTATACTTACTTCTGATTGGCTTAAACAGCAAAAGTTAACAAAACTTCATAAAGCGGTACATATATTCATCCTTACTTTCCAACCATCTTCCATATAACAAAATCTGGTCTCAGTTTGAATAACAGTTTGAATAACAAAGAAATCCTATGTGGGGAACATGTAAAATTGTAAACTTTTCTTGGCTATTGTTTTCAACTCTTGTGATTGGTCAAAATCTTTTAACACAAAAAAACACCCTTTCAAAGTGGAGTGTAAATGCATTTTATTGTGTAAACGGCCTTCATGTAGGTTTATGCATTCTCTGTGTAAAAATGAGAACATTCCTATGTGGGGAAAGCACCATTGCCGCATAACAAAAGAAATTGCTATCCACCTTACCTGGATCATTACTTAACAATGAACTAGAAAATAATAATTTGAAGTTAGTAATACAAACAGATTAACTTAACCTGCTTTAAACTACCATACCCAGACATAATTGGTGACATCCTATCTCTTGGATATTTAGGGAAAGTTCATTTAATATGACAAGGGGGGGGGGATGAAGATATTGAAACTTGAAGCTTGAAATTTTAGCAGCCCCCCTTGCTAGCGGTTCAATTTTTTAGGAGCCCCCTCCTTGGTAGTCGAAAAAATTTCAGAGCCCCCCCCCCTCCTCCTTCAATTCCTTTGCTCCCCTGAAAAAAGATCGCTAGACTATATTAAATATATTTACCGTTATTGTCTTCAATGGTTTATACTATGACAAACTTGAGATACAGTTGTGAAACAATTTTCTAAAGCATTTTTGGGATGAACAAGAGTGTAATAATTACTGAGACTACATAAATTTGTTATATCTGTAAACCATGTGATATAGCTGAGTTGCACAGGTCATTAAATTGTTGAGTTGAAAACCATCCGATCTGTATGATGATGTCATGTGTTGGTTTTGAAGTATACAAATTTTCGGAGCCCCCCCTCCTAGCCCAACAATTTTTTCAGAGCCCCCCCTTCGGGTGTCTAAAAATTTTCGGAGCCCCCCCTCAATATCTTCATCCCCCCCCCCCTTGTCATATTAAATGAACTTTCCCTTACTCCTAAAACATAGCCTTAGATATACTGGACGACAAAAAACGAATTTGCAATGAGTTGTTCTTGAAAAGAAGAGTTCTGTATGCTTTCGTGTTTATCATTACAACATGGTGAACCACCAAATGTTGTTAAACTGCAGAAAAATCATGGATGTCAATCTAACTGAAAAGAGCTGATTTTGCTTGCATGACTGCAATAGATGATAAAAGAATTTATATAAATTTACCAAAAGTTGCTTTGGATGCTGCTGATTACTGGTAGAGTGAGATAATTTTCACACTTTATTATATTTTACATGATAATTACCTAATGAGTCTCTTCTGATCTTCTAATGGTGATGGCAAGTCACTCAGTTTTAATTTAAGATGCTGTCGAAAGCCTTCTATTTTTGCTTCAACTTCTTGCAGCACTGTACATTAGAAAAGGAAAAAGTACATAAGGACAGATCTGAATATATAACCTCCAGCAAGAAGAAAAACATGACTCTATAAACATTCTCATGTTGGTCCATAAACAATAGCAACAATACTGCACAATCAGCACACCTCTTTTGAAAATCTTTATATCCGTTCCTGCAAATAATGACTTGGCCCTTGCATAATCACTAATTACCATCTCATATTCACCCTAAAGAAATAAGGAAAGACCAGATCCGTTTACTACAAAGAAAGAAAATAGCCACATTCAAAGTGACTTATTTTAGTCTCAAGATATACAATTTATTCATTAAAAATATTTGGCCATTTCTGATTGGCTCCAATCCCCCAGCTAATTCTTCTTGACCAACAGGCACTTACCATAATTAATTGGAAGATATTTGATATATTTGATATTGAAGTAATGCAAGAATACACAAAACATCTTGCTCAATGGATTTTATCTACTTTTTGAGGAGTATCTACAAGATAAAACATCTGTTTACATCCTGAAACCATGCCGAGAAGTATAGGCCAAATATTTTTTGAAAACGTAGCTTGGACGTAAGCATGTTCAAAACTAAAAAATATTTTGAATGAATAATAATTAACAATTTCATTATAGAATTCAGCTGTCCAAAGATGTGAAGAATTATGCAAATCATCTCAGAGGATGTTATCCACCTCGGCCATCAGCATTGGTAGATTAAACATCCTCCTCAATCTGCATGATTCTTCCCATCGTACTCATTCAATGATTGTTATTAATTATTATATTATTAATTTGCACAGAACTATAATACAATAAGGTTTATATCTTGTATTATATTCTTATTGAGCTTTGAAAATATCGTTCTAAGCCTTGTATAGGCCTTCTGCTGGCTTACTGAGCTTGAGTGTACTTCTGCTAATTATGCAATGAACAACCAGACTCAAGTGCTAATCTCTGGGATATTGTAGCTTGTAACTAATAAATTATGTTACTGCATGCTTAATATAGCACCACACCAATCAATGCAGTCTGAACCAAGCACTAATATATTATTGCAAAAGATGAGCAGTTTTCTTGGTATAATAATAATTTGTGATATTTACCAGTTGAATGTTCCTCTCAATGCACTGTGGAAGGCTGAACAGAAATCTGAATCTCTGAAGTACGTTAAGTGCATTCCTAGTTCTGTCAGCATCATCTTTACGACCCAGTACATCTTGAAACAAACCCTCAGCATTTTTGCTTGCACCTGCAGCAAACATTAAGGAATAGTCATGGTTAGCTTCAAGTTGGAGGTCTTGGTTTTCGGAAAAATTTGGGGGGCACTAGCACTTAGTTAATTTCAAATGTGTAGTTTTAAAGAAGATGAAGATTGAGGAGGGCAAGGTGGATATTAAGAAAAGGGATTAAACTAGGAGGGGGGGGAGGAGAAATAGGAGGAAACCATCTCCTTCCTGTACCTCCTGAAACTTGCACACCATAACTTCAGAGCTATAGTTCTTGTGCAGCCACCAGAGACTAAAGCCTGCACTACTAATCCTCGTGGATCCATAAAGAAACTATCATGAACCAGCCACTAAAATCAACCATAGTGAAGCCAAAGGCATTTCAAAGCCCTATTAATTTTTCAATAATACTGGTCTCCATTTTAACATTTTGATCTGTCACTGGGTATGATACTTTAAACAGCATCATATTATTGTTACCTAAATCTTCAAATTAAAAATGTGGCATAGAAGCTAATGTACAGTTGAACTTACTTACCACTCACTTTTGATAACTACAAGGTTAAATAACAGTATATTTGGTTAAGTAAGTTCCTGCCACGCCACGTAGTAGGGACCTGCACCTGAAATACATTGGCAAAGAAAATAGCCTAATCCAATGGCAAAGGACTCACTAACTTTACCTTGAACAAAGGACTCAAGTTTCTCTACAATGGATCCTCCATCACAGTTACTCTCATCACGAAGCATATCATGCTGAACATCTTACAATCAGGTCAAGGAACTATTTAAGAACATAAATTTTCACAAAATGGGCCAAAAAAAGAGAACATTCGTGTTTAAATGCAACCGTTATTGGCAGGTAGGTACATTGTTCTTGTGGCAAAGTGCTGTATTACAGTGAGGAACTAGAGAAACACCTTTTTATCATAGTTTGCCAAAGATATCCAGAGTCAAATTTTGCCAGCACAAGCTGGCTTTTGTTATGTTCACCTTGCTATGTATCTGTTATGACTCCCCCCGATCATCTTATGCAGTTGCACCATGTATGTCTTTCACTCTCGTGTTTTATTCTTAATATTTTCTTAATTTCCTCAGTGTTTAATCATCACTTAATTAAGACAAGCTTAAATTAAATTTGAGAGCCACTTAATACAGATTTTGTTACATTTAAGGATACTTCTTAATGTATCAACAGCATCTAGAAAAGTAGCAACATTTTCTTTGACAAAAACTAAAGGATCTGCTGCACGTCTGGACTCTTCATGCCTCAGATACTTGAGACCGCCTCTTAATGTAATAAATCTGATGGTGAGAGAAAAATATACAGCAATAATATACTACATTGAATAATGCATACAAGCAGATTTAATGGCTTAACATATAATTTGTGTGAAAAGAGGAGCAATGTCTTTAATCACCATGCACGGTGATTTTTTCTTTATAGATCCCCTTTTTTCTAATCTTAATGTAGGAGGAGCAATAATAATTTGGGGTAGGTGAAACATAATAACAATATATTCAACATTGCGACAATGGACATTTTACTCGTAAAATAGAGTTAACTAATTAGAGCGTACTTCAGCCATTGTTTCATTATGATTTACTTTGCCCTGGGTGGCAAATATCTTGCTATCGCACATAAAGAACATTGCGTGACTCAGCTCTGGTTCATGAGCTCCTTGTTTATCTTAGATTACATCAATAACTGACCTTCAGTTGTTTCTACAAACTTCGGTGATAACAAGTTTTCATTGTTAGTAGCTGTAATCAATACTATGTTTTACTTATATCCATCAAAGCTAGCTGTGTGCTCCTTTGTTTTGTTCACTTTGCGTGCACGCGTTGTATTTTCCAATAGTAGTTTACTACGCATTAGTTTCTGATTTTCCCTGCCACACCCGCCCTTCAATTCAATAAAGCTGGACTACTGGCTTGGGTGCACACCTGCTACTTTTACCTCCGCGTAGCAGGCCGGGTGGGGCCCCCACCCCACCTTAGTTTATTCACTCCTGGGTGGGGATGTGCTCCACTCGTTGCCTCGTCCGTTACCGTGCAGGGTGTGTCGCTGCCACCCTCACTGCACTGCTCATTGCTAGGGTGTGTTGCTGCCACCCTCATTCCATTATGTATATTACTAGGGTGTGTCGCTGCCACCCTCATTCCATTACGTATATTACTAGGGTGTGTCGCTGCCACCCTTATTGCTCTACTCAGTTTTGGGTGTGTCGCTGCCACCCTTATTGCATGCACTTTATGGGGTGTGTTGCTGCGACCCTTGTTTTACCCCAGGGTGCACCCAACAACCTTTAGTCCCATTTACTGCCAAAGACTGTGTATTTTATCTTGGACTACATAGTTAAGCGATTAAGTTGTTAATAGAAATTATAATAACATTGAAAATAACAATAATGTAATTATTATTATTATTATTAATGCATTTTGAGACTGTCTATTTTCTAGCAAAAAAGAAAATGAAACTAAAACTGAAGCTGAATTTCGAACATATCATCTTGGTATCTATGATTTTAAGGGTTAATTAAGAGAACCGAACACTGTGTCTGATCTGTTAAATGATAATTATTCCACTCACTCAGTGTCTGAGTGCTTTTCCAGTAAAAACCAACCAGGATGAAAGTTGTCACTCAGAATATTTCCACTTCCTACAAAGAAATACACTAGATAAATATTGTTTTCCACATGAAACCTGGTTTATGAATTACCCAATATATAAGTACCTATTAATTTCATTATAATGGACTACATAAAATATTAAAGACTTTAAAAAATATCACACGCACTTAATACACACTCCTTATTGCCTTTTAAAAACCACATTTCCATGACAACAAAAGATCACTTTTGTAACAAAGATGGTTATGCTTCTACTTTTAATGCCCATCATTACATGTTAGCAATAATGCTAAACATAATCTTACCTTCAGGATAAAAATCTTCCAGCTGCTCCTCTGTAAGCTTATAACTAAATAGTAAACAAAGAATAAACATATTATACATAAGATATGTTACTCAGTGCAGGTCTTAGCCAGAGAGCTAGCCCTCTGGGGTGATCTGGCAGCATGGTGGGAAAGGGAAGGAGAGCTTGCAATTACATCTTTGGAAATTTGAATTCCCCGTACAATTCCCTTGTAGCTTCCCGTCGACTGAGTGGTGAGATTTTCGCCAAAATATCAGCACAAAATGGAAACCAGCGCGAACGTAAACAAACATTGAAAAACATGTGAAAGCACACGCCAAAGGTAATGACGTCATTACTAATGTCATCTCTGCCAATCAGCATTTCACATCAACTTTTTCCATACAGATATTCCAATTCCAGAGAAGTAGTTGCAAGCTCTCCTTCCTTTTCCCACCCCGCCGCCAGAGAACCCCAGAGAGCTTGCTCGCAGGCTTAGCAGGTCTAGGACATGCTGAACATTATTATTACAGGGGCTGATCAAGGAGTTTTAGAAAGTTAAGTTAAATTTAAGTTAATAAGTATCAAATTTTTGTGCATTGGTGGACCTCTTTACTCTTTCCTGTGGTTACACATTGATTTCATTTCTATCAGACAATGTCAATTACATGACTTAAACATCACAATATGAGCAGTTATATTAAAATTTTACTCATAAATACAGTTACATGTGTAAGTAGCTTTAAAACTTGCTTTTCTTGTGTATAGCGGTAATTTTGTCAGCTTGAATGAGCCTGTGAACCCAAGGCCTGCAAAACAGGGTGGGTAGCTGACTGCAAGAACAAGCAATATTTAGGGGGGAAGCCACTGACCAACACCAGGGTCAGAAAAAGGTATTGAGATACAAAAAAAATAAATGGCTACAGTGGCTGTTTGAATGAACTGACCCAAAAACATCAGTTCCTGTTCCTAGAGGATCCTGGCTTGCGTTTATCTGAGGTGATACTGGTCTTGCTGAACCAGATCTTGCCCTAAGCTCTTCTGGATCGACCTCTTCTAACCAAACAGCACTTTCTTTCAATGGATCTGCAGACAGCAAGTTTAAATCAACATGTATACAGTCAACTGCAAACATATCAAATTATAACAAAATTTTGTTTGAAAAGTTAAACTTAGTTGGAGATCAACTGTATACCCAAAAATTATTGCAAATAAGTTTATGTCAAGCTAGACTCCTGTCAAACAATGGACCTTCCTTTTAATCCTCTGCCCTTTGAAATTTCACAGATTTACTGTGTTTAAGTAGAGACCTATGTTGTAGGTTTCACCAATTGCTGTAAAAAGGACAACTTAACATTTTTATCTAGTAACAGTTAATAAGATAACTAACAACAATAGTTTGACAGTATCGTAAAAGACAGGCCATACGAAAGGGTATAGGAACTAATGCAAAATTGCTGACGGTCACATTATGCAAGCTGTATTATGTGGCAAACTGAACGCTGAATTCTCTAGGGCAGATTTCTTATAGACCACTCACACTGTATGGTCATACCAGTCACTATAATATAGCTTTTATAGATTATAAGCATTTATATAATTAGTTACTTTTTCCAATTATTAATTTTTTAACTATGAGATTTCTCATAGATTATGCAATCTGCTGCAAAAAACCCTGAAAGAAGTGCACACATATTTTTATTCAACCTACCTGGCACTACCACAACACTTTTAAACTGCACAGTTGAGGTTCCTACACCCCCAGACCGTGTTGTAACAATAACATCTCCTTTGCCTGGCTTGGCCTGACCAGTTCGTGCTATGATTTTACCAGCTGACTTATAATCCGCAGAAAGTAGGCAGTTTGCACCACAAATTGACAGTCCTATAAATATTAAAAGTATTCAAATAAGCATACTCTAAGCCTCTTCTATTGTCTACCCCTCCAAGATGGCCATTTATTTGAGGAATGCATTATACACTTGTTTATCCTCTCCTCAAGGCACCCATCTGATCTCTATCCCCAAGGTAGCCATGAAAGAAGATCATTGCAATAAGGTTTAATAATAGATGCAGCTTTTGTAGTCACGAAAAGAAATCCTGAAAAATTTAGGCTGGTATGGGAATTAAACCTTTGACCTGGTCCCAGCTGTTAGAGCACTGCACTAACATTGCAAAGGTCAAGGGTTCGATAAATATGATTGGCGACCACTTGGCAGGAGGCGTGAGGTGGAGCTATTGACAACAGCATGGACAATTTTGTACATAAGCATCAGGCAGGCTACCGCCCTATGCTCTTCAAGTGACTGCCAACCTGCCAACTGAGGTTACGCTTGACTCTCTACGGTAGTCTCCACTAACAAAGTGAGCTCCTCATCGTTGTACCTTCTCAGGTGATAAGATGTCACCCTTCTCATAAGGATCCCAAATCTGGCTACAGTATTCAAGCTGCGGTCTTACCAGGGGCTTATAGGCAACATTCTTGATATAGGGTGAACATGAGTTCAGGTTACGGTGCAGTAAGCCAAGAGTCTTATTTGCTCTGGTGGTAATTGAGTTTATATGGTGACTCTAAAAAAAACTCGCAAAAACAAGACTTGTACAAGACTTTGTGACAGGTAAGAATTTCTCTTTTTATCAGTGCCATAACAAAGAGTTTTGCGAGTTTTTTTTGGAGTCACCATACGCACATCGTTCCTATTGGTTATCTTATAGGTAAAAGGATATTTATGTGGGCATTTTTATCTTATATGAGAATCCAGTCTACTGCTGGTGTTGTGGTTAACTTCATGAATTCGATGTGTAAAAAAGAGGTCCCTTATTCTGTAGATTACCTACTGGCATTATGTTTGTAACAAGTGAACGAGTTCAAGGAGGTATTAGGTGGAAAAGAACATGTTCCAATTCTGACATTCAGCTGTTCATACCTGTCACATCTTTGGCGTTGATTCCGAGGTTCTCCCCACGTATAATCACTTTAGTTCCAGGAGGACCCTCAGCAGGTGAGATGCCAGTTACTACTGGTGGTGGTCTCATTCTTTCAATAACACTCGCCTGGGATAAAAGAAGGAATTATAACTCTGACTTCCACCTTTCAGTCTGAGACGCCATGTTTACCACAAGGAACTGGAAACTACACGGTCAATACAGAACTACTAGAAAACAGTCCCCCAGGAAGGCTGTAAACGAAAAAATTTAAAATAATTATATATTTGTATGTTTCACTACCGATGAAAATAAAGCATAGTGATATAGATTAAACTTTAAAGCTGAAAACCGGGCATGAGAAGCAGAAGCTGGTATTTTCTAAGCCCAAAGACCCGAAAAGAATACAATCGCATTCTACTTCCGCTTCCGGTTGATGTTTTCGTGGAAAGATCGCGTAGATGTGTTCGCCTGTTCGCAGAAAAGGTGAAAGCGATGGCAAGCGTTCCTGGTTAAACATGTTAGATGCATGAACGACCTAAATATAGGGAATTCAAAGCCAAAGGTATGAATCTATGTAATTTCACCATCTTCCGTTGGCGTAAAACAAGTCACATAACGAGTTTTTAGACTGGTAGGAACAACTCGTTAATAAGACGTGACGAAATTTTCGATACTGAGGAAATAGCTTGCTTGTAGTAAATAATAACGTTTAAGAAAATAACGAAAGCGAGATAAATTCTGGTTAGGTGTGTCCTAAACATTTTAAGAAACGAAAGTGCCAAGGAAATTCTGGTCAGGTGAGTCATGTCGAGTGTTTTACATGGTTTAAAGCGGTCATCAGTCGCATGTGTGTCCGCGCCGCTTAACTACTTCACTGTTTTCTGGCAATCAGTGGGTTCAATGGCCCTTCCATGGCACACTGACCGAGAGGTAAGTACCACTCGTTCCTTTGTTATAAAACAGGAACGCGCTAACAGCGGCATCAGTCTCGCTTCCTTGGAGATTAGATGGAGAAATGAGAAGGCGATTAATTCTACAAGGAACATGATTTTACTACTCGATACTTTTCATTTGTTTCTGAATTGAGTTAGTAAGCGTGTTAGCGACGACCAGAAATACGTCTGCGGTTGCGGGCTTTTCGCGTGTATAAATACACGAAAAGCAAGGGTCTCGATTCCAGAGAAATTACATCATTGCTAGAGATCAAATAAGTGATTTACATGGCACGTCATTTTAATCATCGCCGAAAGTAAAACCCATGCTCATCACAAGACTCATTTGCATACAATGAAAGTTTACAACACCCCACCATTGCAGTTTTGCTGATTAAGATTCTTATTTTTTTCGACCACTCATTAGTGTTCACTTGTTCCAAAGCTGTCAACGCTTTCAAGCGATAGAATTCGTGGACCGACACGTTTCGGAAAAGCTCAAAATTTAATCTTTCCTAACCTTTCTTCGCAAAACATGAGTGGCTTCGATCACGCAACGATTCTTAGCCTGCGTAGCAGGCGCTTGGAGGTAGTGGGCACAAGAAAAAACGGGCGCGCGAGAAGGAGACACGCGAGGGGAAAGGAAGCTCCCTCACCCCTTGCGTGTCTCCCTCGCGCGCGCCCGTTCTCTCTTTCGCCCGCTACTTCCAAGCAGGCTAAACGATTCTTAGTCCCACTTTTCACGGTCTCCGCAAGGAACGCGTGGCACAATAACCCCCCGTTTGTGTATTGTTGGTTTTCACATGACGTCACTAAAATTCAAACTACAAAACTATCGATCCTACTGAGATTTTACTTTCATGGTGTATTAGAACGGCTGAAAACTAATTTTCAAACCAACTTTCGCTTCAAAAGAGTTCTTGGTTTTGTAATAGAGTAGAAAAAGTATTACTTTAATGTTTATGCGTTCCTCTAGGAGTGAATTCACGCTTTTGTAGCAAAACTCGGTAACAGATCAGGGGCACCCAACGGCAATTTTCGGGAAAATATCTGTTCGGAAGACGATTTGAGATCTAGAATTTTCGGAGCATTTGTTGTCAAATTTCTTCCTTGCCTGCCTCTCCTAGGATTTTCGAACATCTACAAAATGGTATAATTACCCATTTTCAACGGATTTTGACCCTAAAAAAGGCCACCTAGAATTTTCGGGAGCCTTTTCCTGGCTGAAATTTTCGAGAAGGTAAGTTTTTATCCCTATAATTTTCGGATCACTAGACTTTTAGCTAGGAAATCCGAACAGATGAAAAGTTTTTAGGGAATAAAAATATGCCTATATCTACCGTTTGAATACTGAAATACGTTCAACAATGCTATGTTAAGTGGTTTTGAACTTTATCCCCGTTGGGTGCCCCTCACAGATGTTTCTGTGTTGGAGCTCATCCGGATGAGCTCCAGCATGGCGTCTCCATACAAAGCTCTATAAATTTGGGTAAAACATTTCCCGGATTTCTCGCATACGAATTATTCCTGCGACCCAAATCTTGGCGAGGGTCTTTGTACATTTACCTCCGTTCATTTCCCAGATTCTGGACTTTGTCTGTCGAATGGTTTTGATTTTTATTTTGATCTATTTTGAATGGCGTGACACTGACAGCCAGCAATAAAATACGATGAAAAACCCCCAGGAGGTTCTTCCAGGAAACTTGGGTTGGGTGTGCAGCACGCTTCCTGAAACCCTTCCCCTATTTCAGTCCCGAAGCCCTGGAGCCCGGCGCACGACCGGAGCGTGTGACAAGCTGTTACGGAACTTACACCGTTGGCGTAAACATTAAAAGGGAAATGGTCTTATCGCCAAATGATGAAGAAGTAGCTTTTTCTAAAAAGCACACCCAATTCAAGACTAGAGTGCACAAACCATACCCTGTTTTAGACAAAAATGGTCGAAATTGATACCCTATTTCAGACCAAAACGACTAAAAAACCATAAAATACAAACAATAACCACAAGGGACTGCAAAGGACCGCAAACGAATATGCCGAAGAACGAAGGATCTATAAAGACCTGATCAGCAAAAATAATAATGTAGATATATTAAATTCTGCAAGCAGAATACTGCAATGCTGGTCGTACTACGTGAAAATTAACTCTGCAAGACATCAACACGACACCGAAAGAACTCAAAACAGAGTGGGATTGTAGCCATAGACAGCTGTTTCGCCCTCTTTGGGGCTCGTCAGTGTGGCGTAACAACCAGAGATCAGGCTTTGGTGAAAAATTATCCGCGCACTCTGATTTTAGCCCTGACCCAGAACTCCTAACACCCACAGAATCACGTGATTCGGTCTAATTAAGAAGGTGGACAGGCCTTTTGCTTTAGTTGATCACGTGATCAACTTTCGGTAAACACGAAAACAGTTCGCTTTTGAAAAATTTTGTCAGCACGAACTGAAAGAGCACATTAACATTTGATAACCTATAAATTTTCAGGCTATATCTCAAGAGTAAGGATTGCAATGGCCGCCATGCCACCCAGTCACACGTGAGTGGTTTTCCATACAAATCCCTGAAATGATGTTACTATCGTTTAATCTTTTTCGTACGCATTTAAGGGCTCAAATTGCCTGTTATGAATTAAAAGGAAATTTGAGCTCTGTAATGCTAAGGAAATATTTCACAACAGTTTGAAATTTTCGAAATTTACAAGGATTTGTCTGGGAAACTATTCAAGAGTGACTGGGTGGCAAAAGTTGTTTTTCAAATTTTTCAAAAGCGAACGGTCATCGTGTTTACCAAAAGTTGATCTTGTGATCAACTAATGCAAAAGGCCTGTTAGGCCTAGGTAGCTGCGTCTTGTGAAGGTTGTTAACCAAAAAGATTTCGCCATACATGTAGTACAGGGACATAACTAGGGGAGTCCTACCCATGATCCCCCTCCCCTTTTGTGAGAGGCATCCCTTTCCTGTTTTTAGCAGTTGGAGTAAATATAGGCAAACGAAACTGAGTCAAGTGCCCTATCTTTTCCCCGTTCCAAGCTGTTTATTAACAGCGATATTTTGAGAGACAATTATTTAGTTGCCTTCTCCTCCTCTTCCTTTGCTAAATACTATGATTAGTGAAGGCATCTACTGCCTCAAGAGCATTAGATGTGTTCCTTTAAGCTTGCTTTTGTTTTTGTGTGTTTGTTTGTTTCTTTTTTTGCATGTGGTCATGGAAAAGCTATAAATAAATGCACGTTATGTAATTCTTCATACATGACTATGAATTCGATTATAGCTGAAGTGTTGTGAAAGAAATTGTAACATCTTGTCTCGAGTTTGCATAACTGTCGAGAATTCTCCCAACCCCTCGAGTGTTTATATCAGGATATGCAAACACAAGGAAAAGTTTTTTATTGCTTTTATAAAATAACTTTCCCGAGAGTGGAAAAGCGCGGAAAGCAAAACATCTTTACGTCACAACCATGTTTGAATACTCTCATGCGAACACGCCTCTCGGCAAATCAGAGTGCGCGTAATATCTTAGTTATTTTATAAACTGGTTTCTGAGATAACAGTCCTCCTTGGAGTGTTCGTATATTTCAAACTTTTGGGTGGTTCTGGATTTACGATAACTCCTCTGCTCCCTGTGGAGTTTGTAGTTTTCTCAGTGATAAAGCTGGATCAAGGATTCAGTGTGCTCTAACATTCACTGGTTGTAAATTAACTGAACCCCAAATTTCCGTAATTAGCTGTCCTGCAATTGATTAGCAAGAACTCAAGTTTGGGAATTAACGAATTATTTCGGTTGTTACTGTTTTAGGTGTTGCTTCTTGGTCATTAGGGTAGGAGTGGTATGGCGCATGCGCAAGCATTACACGATTTCGAATTAGAGGAAAAGGGAAGTTCGCTGTCACAAGCTGAATCGATGGAAAACAATCCCTTAGAAGTTGAAACGGTTGGAGAGGCTGTGAAGCCTACTAACGTCGAGTGTCAGAGCAAGAAGAAATCACACAGAGAGGAACAAAATAAACGGAAAAGTGGAATCTCCTCACCTTCGACTGAAAAAGGATACACTTTAGTAATTGTGCCGCCAAAGTCACTAAATGTCAGTCAAGGTATCATGACAAAGTACCTAAAAGAATGTCTTGGAAACGAATTTAAGTTTTTCTTAAAAGACACTAAGGTAGTGGAAGGCAGCACTTGTCAATTTACATTTGCTTTTCAAAGTGGCAATCAAGCAAAGAAGGCAGAACAATTGCTAAAAGAAAACATCAGGGCTTCTGGAGAAAACGTTAAAGTTACCGTCGTTAAGGAAGATCCTAAAGCCGCCACAGAAATTATAATCAGCAAGTGCAAAAAGGAACTTCAAGAAAAAATCCAGCTGGTAAAAGAAAAGCATGCTGTAAAATTAAAAGAAGTCGAAACACGTTTGAATGTGCTTCGGGTGCCCAAACACATTAGCTTGGAAGAGTTTGAAAAAATTGAGTCTGAGAGAGAAGCGATAAAACAAAAGAGACATGAACTACAGCAGCAGCAGGAAGAGTTTGAACAATTCTGTTCCCAGATGTTTGAAAATTTATCTGCTCAAACCGGTCAACCATATTCAAGTGTAGAGAAGACCATCAAAAAGCTGAGGATGTCGTTGGGTCGAGAATGCCACAGACTAGACGAAGCCCTTCCTATGTACGCAAGAAAGAGCAGCATTGTCGAAACCATCAAGAAAAATCAAGTTAGCGTAGTTCTTGGGGAGACTGGATCCGGCAAAAGCACTCAAATGACCCAGTATCTTTACGAGGCAGATTTTGCTGAGAATGGTCTGATCGTTTGTACTCAGCCAAGAAAGTTAGCTGCCACTAGCTTAGCATCGCATGTGGCCCAGGAAATGGGTGGAGCTCTTGGACAAATTGTCGGCTGCCACGTTGGTGGTAACATTCAAGCTAGTAAGAGCACTGGCATTGTTTATGCAACAGATCACATACTTCTAAATGAATGTCTACGAGATCCCAGCTTGTCCAAGTACTCTTGCATTATTGTCGATGAAGCTCATGAGCGCAGCATTTACACAGACTTACTTCTGGGTATGATAAAGAAGAGCCTTGCTCTTCGACCTGAGCTTAGAGTGGTGATCACTTCAGCTACGATTAATCCCACACTATTTGTCACCTACTTTAACCAATGCCCTGTGTTAAAGGTCTCTGGTAGAATGTTTCCAGTGGATGTTATATGGAGGGATGGAACATCAAGCAGTGGAAATTACCTTCAAGAGGCGGTTGAAAAAGTTCGAGAAATTCACCGCGGCGAAGGTCAAGGAGATATTCTAGTATTTCTTACCTCTCCAGCGGAAACAGAGCGCGCGTGTGATTATTTGAAGAAGATGGAGCCAGTTAATGAAAACTTAGTCTGTCTTCCTCTTCATGGGAAGCTACAACAAGAAGAGCAAAGAAGGGTGTTCAACGAGGAAACGAATAAACGCAAAGTGATATTTGCCACCAACTGTGCTGAGACGTCAATTACTATTCCTGGAATAAAGTACGTTGTGGATACTGGTTTGGTCAAAGAAATGAAGTTTGAACCGAAACGCAACAAAAGTTCCCTAGAAGTTACAACTACTAACAAGAGTTCCGCTGAACAGCGTAGAGGAAGAGCGGGGAGGACCCAGGCAGGAAAGTGCTATCGGCTCTATAGCGAGGAGGATTATGAAACTATGGAAGATGGATCTAGACCAGAGATTCTTAGGGTTCATCTTGGACAGGCAGTGCTTAAATTAATGGAGCTTGGGATTGAGGATATCACCAAGTTTGACTTTGTCGAATCGCCACCACTTGAATCAATAGAATTAGCACTAGAATTATTGAAATCTCTTGGTGCGATTGCAAACGGGAAGCTTACAGAGTTGGGTCACAGGATTGCAAAAGTGCCTGTAGAGCCCCGCCTAGCCAAGTTGGTGTTTAATGGAATAGATCAAGGAATCAGCGCGGATGCTGTGGCGTTGGCAGCAATTGCAACCGTTAGTGGAAGTGTATTTTTCCGGATGGGCACTGAAGAAGAAAAGCAGCTTGCAGATCAAAAAAAAGTTGTTTTTTGCCATAACGGTGGTGACCTGTTGACAGTGCTGGAAGTTTATAGGCAATACCTTCAGCAGCCTAAAGGGAAAAGAAACAAGTGGGCGTTTGACAAAAGCCTAAACGCTAAGTCACTCCGATTGACTGAGGACACGGTAAAAGAGCTTAACCTGGCTTTAAAAAATGAACTGAACATCGAAGTATCCACTGCTGTTCAACAGAATGAAGACACTGACCTCAAGTTACAAAGAATCTTGTTCTCATGTTATGCCAACAACCTTTGTGTGTTTACAGGTCACGAAAAAGCAGGATACAAAGTGGTATCATTGAACCACTGTGTCCAGTTGCATCCTTCTTCTGCCCTTAAATTCCTGGGAACAACACCAAAATTTATGGTTTTTGAGCAACTGCTCAAAACGTCTCGAGACTTTGTCATCAATGCAACTCCTGTGGAGGAGAGTTGGCTTCAGGAAATGATAATGACAGGTGCTGTTAAGTATAACATGGACGATTTGATGTCTGCAGTTCTGACACAAGTTACACTACCTTGTAGTCCAGACCTTATGACTTTGGCTTTCAGAGGATTTCAAGGACGAAAAATGCTTGATCGAGTCCAAGAAAAAGTATCTAAAGCCTGCGATGACAGTTTGGTTGTTCTTGAGAAAGACGAAAAATCTGGACAAGTAAAAGCCTACGTGCCACTAAATTACACCTCAACCGCTCTATCTGTTGTGGAAGACCATTTAGAAGAAACCAGGAGATCTCTGAGGAGCGAAGACAGAGAAGAAAAATTGAAAGGAAGTTCTGGTACCAGGATCGTTTGGGGGAAAGGCGGTGAAGTGCAAGAAGTGTTGATGTCTCACATGTTTAGGACTGTCACTGTTGGTGACGTCGAGGATGGGAAAATGGTTTTAGATTATTTGAGGTCCTTTGGAGATGTTGTCAGACACCGGTTCATAGAAAAGAATGGCAAAACTCGAGTTTTTGCGACGTTCAAAATATCTGATAAAGCTGCAAAGGCCGTTGAGAGCTCTGCCGATATCAAACCAAGCGATGCGACGCCGGATGGGGTGCACGTACAACTCTCCCATTTTGCGGTGAGAGCCACGTGGGTAAGACGTCCTGGTAAAGGCACTGGCAACATAGAATTTTTTAATGCTGAAGATTACTCTCACACACGTAGCAGTATTCACTCCCTCATGATAAAGTCGAGGCGGGTTGTATTTCAAGTGGACAGGTTTTGCCCAGAAGAAAGGCTTTTCATGAGAGGACTTGACCCTGAAACAACTGAGGAGGACGTTATGTCTGCCATTGAAGTGATGCTGCCTTCCGTGAAAGTAAAAAAGGTCATCTTACACCGAAAACCAGGTTTTGAAACCACAGATGAGACACTTGAGTCACAAAGAAAATTCCTTGCAGAACGCGTTGGTGACTTCACCACACCACAAAAACTTTCTATATCTATGGTTAAACCTCGTCCAAATAATTTTTTGGGCTGTGCTCATATTAAGTTTCAAGACTTTAACGAAGGTGAAGCAGCTGTAAGGGGTTTAAATGGAAAGGGAATACCTGGCATTGGAAACGTCACCCTGCAACCCAATCTGTCAACTAAATTGCCATGTCCAAGGAATGTCTTCAGTATCATTGAAGAAGAGTTGCAAACTGTTATAAAGGAATTGCAGGAGAGGTTTGGAAAGGCTATCACTGTCAAGGTAAAAAATCAGGATATATCCAAAAGGGTTCTCCTAGAAATCCATAGCGACAGTACGGAGCACTTTCTTCTTGCCACAAAAGTGCTGAACGAAAGCCTCAATGGGGACACAATCGACTGCAATATTTCAAACTCGTTGGAAACCCTGTTGACAAACCCAGTTAAAGAAGTTCTTCGATCGATTGAAAAAGGTACTGGAGCAGCAATTTATCAAGACTGGAAGAACAAAGTTCTCAAAATACATGGAAGTCAAGCCAGCCGCGAGTCAGCAAAGCGTGCTATCAACGACTTTCTTAATGATTCAATAGTAAATGACAGCCATCCATGGCAGATTCATCTTCGAGGACCAAGCAAGCCCCGGGGGCTGCTTAAAGCACTCTTCAATAGATTTGGAGTAAATTTGCTAGGACTTCAAGAGATCCCCGGTGTACAACGTATCCACGTGGAATTTCACAATCACGTCCTTCAGGTCGTTAGTTCGCATGAGGCCCAAGAAACAATCAACCGTTGCCTAGAAGAATGCTGCCAAAGTATCCTTTCAGACTCTCCTCAAACATTACAGTGTGATTACCCAGAGCCCCAGATATCTTGTTGTATCTGCCTATGTGATTTGGACGAGACAGCTGAAGTGTATAGACTTGCTTGCTGTGGCCATGCTTTCGACAAGACTTGCGTGATCCAGCAAATAAAGTCTGGAGATGTTCCACTGAAATGTGTGGCGGAGAGCTGCGGAGAGCCTCTTGTGTGGAGAGACTTGCAGAACCTTCTGACTCAAAGTGAAAGGAAATCACTTGCTTGTAGTGCCCTAGATATGTACGTCAGACGTAACCCTGATACTGTTAAGTATTGTCCAACAGCTGACTGTGAAATGGTGTATCGCGTGTCGTCAGATGGCAGATGCTACAAGTGTGAAGCCTGCTTGGCTGAAACCTGTACATCTTGTCACACACAGTATCACAATGGGCTTACCTGTACCATGTTCAAATCTGAAAAGAAAGTAGAAGGAAGTCTGAAGGAGTGGATGATGAAAGTTCCTGACAATAGGAAGTGCTGCCCTAAATGTAACACTCCGATTGAAAAGAATGAAGGCTGTAATCATATGACATGCTCACAGTGTAAGTCGCACATGTGTTGGTTGTGTCTGGAAGTCTTTCCATCGGGAGAACAGGTGTACGACCATCAACGACACTGCCCGAAAAGGACTTTACTTTCCGGTCTTGGATTATAACAGCAGTGGTGCTCAAGACTGCCAATACTGACAATTCGTATTTTATAACTTGATCAGTTTTACGATGTCGATGAATATAAACCACATTCTATGGGACATCAATTTTGAAGCTAGTCTTGGAGTCTGTTGTCTGGATGGTACTGCAATACATTCTTCTCACAGTGTTTTAAGTCTTCATCTTAATTTAGTCGTAACGAAAGAAGCTTAGTCTGGTAGTTGGTGTCAAATACGGTAGGGGCAACGTTTGATGGCCCCCAGTAGTTTTCCTTAGTTTTGTAGTATTACTAATGGGTACTCATAGACTGCTAAATACAAATGTCATGAATGAAACCGTACACTTAGCGGTCCCCAGTTGTTTTCAAAAGGCGGATGGCGCTATCCACTAGATATCTGTTTATCCGCGTTTCCGCGGGATAGTGATTTATGTGGTGGATTTTGCTATCCAGCTTTTCAACAACCGGGGCCTTTGTATGAAAAATTGGTCTGTAGAACGCCATGTTAAAGACTATGCAATTGCATGTTCCGGATAATGGGCTCCTGGCTAATTTTTGGTGGGTCACCGTTTAGTTTGATATCATAAGAAAAGAAACAAAATAGTCCCCCAGCATCATCCCCGTAGAATGCTGTTTGGGTCAAGATACTGTAAAGTAGAGTGAAACTAGTTATGAACAAAAGCTTGTTATTGGGACTAAATTGTTAGGCCTCGTAGGAAGGTACTATGACTATCAATAGTAATTTTAAAATGTTGAAGCTACGATAATGATGTTTACAGGGTTTGTAGCTCGTCAGAAAATGTATGTTGGTGATTTTTGGTTATTTTTGTGATGCAGACATGCAGCAGTGACGTCATATGACACACGGAATGCGTCATGACTTCAAATGATCGGGGGTTAACAAACACTACTATTTCTTTCCAAAGAAAGTAAGCAAGCAAATTTACTGTTAAGACATTGCAAGTTACCCTAATAATTAAATTCAGTTTTATTTGCAAAGATAAATGCGATTTGGTGATAATTTATTATCGCACATTTTGTTTGAAACGACTTTTTTCAAGCTTTTGGGGGACGTAGCTTCCTTAATTTAATATAGTAGTGATACTTTATCGAGGGATAATGAAACGGGCGTCAAATGCAGGGGCGGATCTAGGGGAGGTGCAGGGGACCTCACCCCCCCGAGATGACCTGAAAGTGGTATTCTGCCCAAAAAAAAAAAACTATGTGGTTTATTGGTGTTGTCAAATGTAAAAAAAAAAATCCTGGATCCGCCCCTGAAATGTATGGTAGTTGGTAACACAAAGCATTTTTCCACAGGGAGAGTAGAGAGGAAGTGGATTAATAAGTGAAATCGTTTTGTTCAGTCACTAATGGATGCTCACGTTTTATAGGCTAAGTAGTTCAAATTTAATTCATCTGTAAGGCTTTTTTTTGGTGACTTATTGTGGAAAGGCGAAGATATTTAAATACGTTATCAAAAAATTTGTTATCATTGACAATCTGATATTGTGTCAAGCACGCCAAGTAACTGAAGTAGGCCAAAACACAAAAGTAAGCCAAGTAGCTCAAGCACGCCAAGTTACTGAAGTAGGCCAAGATACTCAAGAAACCCAGGACACACAAGTAAGCCAAGTAACTGAAGTAGGTAGGCCAAGACACTGAAGCAAGCCAAGTACCTCGGTACACTAGAAGAACGACTCTATATATCAGTACACTGTAGGAATCATATATGAAGTATCTACGAGGATAACCGCACTAATCTTTGAAAGAAATGTAGAAAATTGAACCTGAAACAATTTCGTCTCGTGTGGTCTTTGTTTGAGCTAAATACCGTGTGGCACGAAATTTTTGCGGTTTTTCCAGCGATCCGCAAAAATAAGTTCCCGCAAATAAAAATTACCGCAAACATTTTTCCCGGAAAAATTTACTCAAGAGTAAATATTCTCTAACTTAAATAGTATTCGCTACACAAAAATACAGTACTGCGAAATCGTGTCTGTTCAATCACAATTTGTCTCCTTCATTCAGAAACAACAAAATACTGGTTTATTGTTTGAAAATATGTTTTTATTGCACGTACTCAATAAAAACGAAAATATTATCAATGCTGGGTACTGGGTACTTTCTGAAAATCGCAAAAATTAATTGCCAGTTAGAAGAACCAACCTGTCCTAATCGCAAAAATTAGTTCCCGCAAAACACAAAAAATCTCCAATCCGCAAAAATAAACTCCCGCAAAAATTTCGTGCCACACGTTAGATCTCGATAGTTTGTGGAACAAGCCCCCAATTGAGCAAACGATTGATAGAGCTATCCACCACTTCTGGTCTGTACCACTTCCCTTTAAGAAACTTGCAGTTTAGACGGATTTGTAGAGTGATTTGTTACAGTTTGTTTCATGACTTTTCAGCACTCACAATTTAACAGCACATTACATTAAATTTCATCTCATAATAATGCTTCTCGGCTGACACGTAAGATAACACCAGAGATGAGACATACCACATGAAAAAATGGTCAGCAAGCCAGGACTAATCACTGTCCCCTACGAACTCGGCTGATATGAAACCGGTATGTAGAAGGGGGAGGTTGAAAACGCCGGGGGATTACATATTGCCAGAAGCATGTGGTTTTAAAAATATTCGTAAAAACCTCATTCTGTCAACGTTCTTTGTAAATGAAAAAAAGCTGTTGACACTTAAGGTAGTTGGTGTTTCTTCCGGGCTTTTAGATCTGACACAAATGAATACAAAACGGTTGGGTCTGTAACTATGGACGATTATTTCTCGTTCCTCAAAATAATCAACAGCGCATATAATTGGCATCGTTTATGTGTACAATTAAGGTAACATAAAAGAACAAAAACAAAAAATGCTATCAAAGACTTGGAAAACTACAGCTTTACTCTACAGGCAAGCGTGCGAAAAATGAATTATGTACACGTTAAATTAATTTTTTATTTACAAGTGTCGTTAATGCTGGCTGTCTGTCTAGAAAGGAGTGTCACATTTACGTGTACTTGTTCGGATTTTACAACAGCTTCGAGTAGAAGCAACGTTTTATAACTTTAAATTAACTCTTTTTAGAATCATTTCAGTCATCATCATCCTCATCATCATCGACGTCATCCATATCTTCAGCTGCTTCCATTGCTTCCTCCTGAGCTTTCTTTAGTGCCCGTTCTTCCTCAACTGTAGGATCATCTACTTCCGTTACTTCTGGTACAACAGGGTATTCATCCATTGCCGCAGGGGGTGGTGGTGGGGTGTAGTTTTCCGCATCAAATTTGTGTCCCCAGCCAACATAAATGTTTTCGTATTTTCTACCAAAGAAACAAACACCACCTCAGCGTATTTTCTGTGTATTGTTCATCTGCAATTATTAACACCTGAGACTAAAGGGTTCTGATATCTTGAGTCCCGAATGTATACGGTATTTGTAAATGTTTCTGACCTATTTATGATGCCCCTTAACACAATGCAAACATAAGCAGGAGATCGAGACAAACTACTTTATCGTTAGTAGAACTTGGCAGGATTCTTAGCATGTTACTTGACGATCTTAAGGTGTACATGTATTTCGATTTCTTTATTAACTGTTCTCTGGTAAAAATATATGGTTAATGTTAGCTAGGATAAAGACGATTCAACAGGAACAATAAAGCACAACAGGCAAGGTTAAGAAAAACCTGAGGCGTAGTCCATCGTCACTGTATTTGTCTTTCCCGTGATTAGCTGCCAGGTCTGACTTTGTTTTTCATGAACGTCAGCACCGCACTGTAAGCTCGACTCACCTGTCCTTTGCAAATGCTACAGCACCAGGCCATCTGTTGGATCGCATGATAGCGAGGGCGTACTGAGGTAACAATTCAGATGATACACCTGGTGTCCAAGCCGGCATACCATTCACAGCTGCAACAACAAAACAGCAAAAGAAACCGAATAAAACATTTGCCGGAAATGCTACGAACAAGTACGGGAATGAGCTGATCAATAACCTTCGTCTTCAGCGATGGATGTTAATAACTGCGGCCCTGATTCTGGTTTTGGTTCTTCAACATCTTCTTTTTCCTCCTCTTCCTCCTCTTCTTCAAAATCATCCTCTGGTTTTTCTACTGGGTTATGCCAAACACAGCGACCCTAAAAGACAATGTAGGCTGTCTAGATCACTATAAAATGGCAATTAACTTATTAGAAAACCAGAAACCAATTTAGAAAGCGTTTGAAATAGCAGCTTTGTGTGAATGCCACTGTCTGTAGTCTGTACTGCAGTCCGCAGCAGTTCCTACCTGAGGCAGTACATATTGAACATGATGAACCCAGTTATGAAGGGATGGATCAGCTAGCTCTCTCACACTGACTCCCTCAAAGTCAACATTCAACATGTATGAATCACGCACTGTAAAGAAAAAAAAAACGAACAGTGGAAATGGCGTTTTACATGTGACGGTACTTACATCTGCGTACCTGTATCTTATGTACATTCGACAAGTATCCATTTCCTTCCATCTACGATAAGTTCTCATTTGTACTCTTATTGCTAAGCTAAGGAATTGCCCCGCCGTCTAGCTAGTAGTTCATACAGTTTAAAAATACGAAGTATGAATTAACGGACAATTCAACCACTTGAACCACCGATTCCAGTAAACCCATAAAACTCCTTTCCGAGACCTCTTAGACCACTTGGGAAAGAGGATGCACTTCTAAGGAAGGTGAGGCGTTTTCATTTTATCTAAATCTCGTCAAAATTATGTGCCTCTACAATAATATAAAATATCGTTCTATCTTCCTTATGTTACGACGGTCGCGCAATAGTGCCGACGCTTGGGTTACCTGTGCATACATTTGATCCGCACTCGCCGAGGTCTCTGTGCGCACCACTTGCTATTGTTTGATTATTGCTATTTTTGTTGAGTTACCCAGCTAGAGCCTTTGCGGAGGAGGGTGGGATCTCTCCTTGCAGTCTCCCCCACCCAAGACCAAGGACGCCGGAGATTTGTAACGACCCTAAGAGGTTCTTTTCCGTGTTTAACTTTCACTCTATCACACCAAACATTAGTTACTGGTTACCATGTTGAGTGATGAGAGGTGGTTTGTATTTTACCTTCACCCTCCTCCTCCTCCTCTTCTTCCTCTTCAAACATGAAGTACCCAGCAGGACTGATGTGAGAACCAGCAGAGATCCTTGCAATCTGCGCCCTCAAATAATTCATTTCATTGCCAGGAAATGGTGGATAACTAACAATCTGTGTACCGGGAAGAATTCCGTATTAAAGTCACACCATTTTCACCGTCTTCTAGTTCAGTGAGTCCTGGACTCTCTAGCAACTGCCGTTTGAAGAATTATGTTGCAGCTTTTTACAAAAAAAGCAAAACAGTATTCAAATGTAATGGCTCAAAAGCTTATGTTTGCTTCTACGAGCAGGCTTTCTTTGTATGTGATTGTAAAAAATGCTTATTTATTATGTCATGTGTCTCCACTAAACTCAGAAGATCAGATTTTGCTTCAAATCTGGCAGTTAATTTAAAAAATAATGTACGCTTTCATGGAGTTTATCTCATGCGGTTTATCAAATATAGTACTGTTCGTCTGGGTTTTATTTATAATCTTTGTAGCATCTTATTGATTACTGCTAACTCTCACACATGTACAAGTAATACTGCTTATTTATCTTACTGGTGCATCCAGTCGTCCCGTAAAAAACTTCTTGATACATCTTGCAGCTACTATTTGTGCTGGAGTGACAGCAGGGAGCTTAACCCAAGGTTTACCAGCTATGAACAAATAGGACATGATCAGTTTTGAACATTTAAGGACCAGTTTACTAATTAAAGCTTTCCTCCTCTTAAACTTAATTTTTGTCACCAAGGAAGAAGGAAGTATGACACAGTCATTTAATAACAACAACAAACTGTACGTTTTAGGTAAAATTAAGGAGCAGCAGATCTGTGTGGGGGCGTAAATCTGCGCCACTGTCAAGGCCAAAACAGCTTCACATGAATATTAATTTTTTTTAATGAGGGCAGATCAGTATCAAAAGTTTAAATACTTTTATTATTCATTCAAAATACTTCTCAGATTCTGATTGGCTAAACATGCTAAAAGCACACGCATAATTCACCATAACCAGCTACTGATGACCAAATTTGGAAGAATTTTACGGTTAATGCACCGATGACGTCAAAAGTGCTGCTTTCTTGCGGGTTAATGCACCGTTAACCGAGAAGACCTGGGGACGAGGTTGAGTTGTTTTGTGTGAAAACAAAATGGCGGACATTTCACTCGTTTCAAGAGTAAGAACTAGGCGAAATAATAGCTAAAAACATGTCAAGAACAGCAAGACGACAACTCGAAGGGCGACGTCTGCTATTTGGAGAATGTTTGCGGAGCTCAACAACCCTAAACGTCCACTATCGACGATGAACTTAACAACGATGGAGGTAAGCACGTTTTAGCTACGTTTTTAAACTAGGAATTATTTTGAATGAATAACAAAACAATTATTGAATTCGGCTTTCGAATCATATGAAGAATTATGGAGATCTCGGATGGTGTTATCCACCTCAGCCTACGGCCTTGACGTATAACACCCTCCTCGATCTTCATAATTCTTCATAAGATATTCAGCTTAATTCATTAATTGTTGAATAATAACCTGGGCAGACTTTCCATCAAAAGTTTAACAATCATTTATTGTTATTCATAAACCTAGTTAACTTTTACTGGGGACTTAACACTGAGGTTTATTTGCGAGTTAAATAACTACCTTTTGATTTGTCACAACTTTGACGAATAATACACATGTACATGTACATTCATTAAAGTTATTAAAGAAATAAGCACTGTACATGTATTATCGCTTCTAGCAAAGCTATTTCAGATGGGTAGTTCATAAAATTATTATGTACAGAACAATAAAATTACGGCTGTCTAAGACAAGTATACAGCACCGTTTTTCACACAAAAGTGACTTCGGAAAAGAATCATAACTTGTAAACTTAATTGTGGAACAGTCTACCTCCTCATTTGATTAATCAACTAAACCTCAAAGGCATCAAGGCTGGCCTGGCCTGGACAATTTTAATATTAATTGATATATTAATTTGATTATTTTTTAATTTATTTAAGACTTTCTTGTTTATTTTGCTTCTTATATCCAAGTGATGACTATGCTTTTCTGGATTATTTCAATAAATATAGACATAAACTATAGCTGAACACAAGCAGAACTCTAAACTATTTAACATCAAACCGACAACTAAAAATAATAACACTAAAAGATTAAAGAGTGTATAAAAATACTACGGAAACACTAAGGAAAATGAAGAATATGTCCGAATCGTCAAACTTACGTTCATTGGTGACAAAGAACGTTCGTTTGTTGGTGCCAGTTCTGTTCTCTTCTTTAGGAATAACTGGAGGAGGTTTCCATTCTGACTTGGGAGTGTCATCTTCCTCACCACCTTCTTCATCTATAGAACATAAAGAAATTTTAATGAGCCACAAACTATGGCAGGTGTAACTATCTTTTTAAAAATTTAATTTCATTTTTCTCAACAAATCCTACATTAGAAGGGTCCTAACATACAGTGTAACCTCATTGGGTCAGCCTAATTAAGTCTGCAGTTTTGAAATGATGATCAATGTCTAAGAGACATTTTGAACATGTTGACTGGACTGTCACACAGATACTTCAACAAGCAGAAGAAAAAAAAAACAGGTAACAATACATGTATGACGTAGATTTGAACTTAGTAAATTAAATTAACCAACTCCAAACTAACCTTCATCACCTTTGTCTTCATCCTTTGGCTGATCATCACCTTCACCATCTGCCTGCTAATGACACCACAAAACAGACCTCTTAGCAGCAGCAATGGAGAACCTTGATGGTGATCTTGATGGTACGTGATTTTATAATAGCTTACATTTTGAAGCTGACAACTCACCTCTTCATCTTCTTCATCTTCTTCCTCTTCACCCTCACGGTATTCTACTTCTGCTATATAATAGTTGGTCTCAATTCCAAAAACCTTGCCTGCAAAAGACCAAAAACATCTTCTCTTTAAGGATATTTTGAGTTGATGGTAGGTTGGGGATAATCCCAATTTAGCTTCAAACTTTTCTCTTCAATGTTTTACCTTTAACACCGTGCCCCAGTCCCCTCCCATTTTAGAGAATGTTGTATTTCATTAGCTTGGCATATGCTAAATTCAGAGTTAACAGCAAAGATATCATATTATACCGGTATGGTGTTATTAAAAAGAAAGTATCCCTACCCCAAAAGCGAACCATTTGTAGTGGTTTAGTATCCACAAGCTGCTTCAGGGCAAGGAATATTCTAAACATTTCTTCACGGCTCAGTCCAATTCCAGCTTGTTCAAAGTAGAAAGTTAAATTCATGAGATCAGGAAGAGGTGTCTCAACATCTTCTTCAGCTTCTGGTTCACCTCCCTCTGCATCTCCATCTTTCTATACATGTTAGAAAAGAATTTTTACAAAGCGTTTAAACAAATTAATAATAATATATTACACGTTTCAAAGTCTAGCCAATCAGCACTGGCAGCCATTTTGATTCTAACTACAGCTCAAAACTTCATAAAATACTCAAGGTTATTATGGTAAAAAAAGATGGACATGTTGCAGTAGCATTTCAGTTAGCCTGCAAGCAAGACCACTCAAGGTTACAATATGTGATTTACATAATATCATCTTAGTTGCAAGATCAGCAGTGTTGTTGAGAATAAAATGATCTACTCCAGCAATATTGTAATATTAAAATCAGATTCCTGGTAACAACATTAGACAATTTATACATATTTTATAAAATAAATGGCCTGATTTAATTTGAAGTTACTCTTGATTTGTATGAAAGTGCCATTAAATAAATTAATCATTAATTATTAATTAATAATAAATGATTAATTTAGTTAATTATTGGATGAGGTTTTCGTGATATCCAGAATAATTGAGGTCGAGGTAGGGGTTATCGGCTGAGGCTGATAACCCTTACTGAGACCTTGATTATTTTGGATTTCACAAAAACCAAATCTAATAATATTGTTTTATTATACATTGAACAAATCCTTTCTTTCTCGCTTCAACATAAAATGTTTTCAAAGTTTGTGCCAACTCTTTCTTTTCCTCAAGTTCTCTCAGTTTTTTTTTCTTTCACGTAATCAGCAAACAGCTCCTTCGCCACCGTCGTCGACCTTTATGTGTTTGTGAGTCCTTGTCTTCAACTACTTTTTCGATGTCTTACTCAGTCAATGAAGCAAACCTGGAAGTCATGTTTTTGCTTCTTCATGCACTGACGGTAAGCAACACAAAGCGCACAAACTTGACATGATTAGCCTTTAATAGAAATCATGCACCACAGTCATACATTACATGATTACCCGTGACCTCGTCTTGAGTGTCTTCTACATGATTATTGTATAATCTGCAGCTAGATGATGTCCCAGGCGCTGATTTCGAAAATTCACTGTACACTTTCAGCAAATCAGAAAAAAGATACTGAGTTCAATGTATAGTAATAACCCATAGCTGCACTGGACCAAGAATGGCCTCACCTCAAATAGCTTCTGGTGTACTTCAGCAACTGCTTTGCTTTCTGGGTCTTCTCTGAAATCCTGTAATTTGAAAGCAAACATACAATAATTCAAAACTTCTAGTTGCAGCTCATCTGAGAGGTCAGCGTTCTAATGCTTTATGTAAGGTTGCTTTTAAACATCAGTTAGGGTTTACGGGAGTAGGGGGTAGTACAGTTGAACCCCCGATTTCTCTGCAATGGCAAATGGTTTCCAGCAGACTCATTCCATCTTAGCTTCACCTCCCTACAATGCAAGGCCTAGGGTTTCAAGGTTTCAATTCCTACAGAAAACAATTTTTTGTTTCCCTGCCCAGAGATTGTGGGAAACCATTTGTAACAATTTTTTGGCTTAGTGAAAACACATGGGAACCCACCTCTTAAATGTTTTCAATGTTTATAAGACCACTGTAATGACACGCTACCAGACACTATCGTTATCGTGAAATCCTAGGGCTCGCAATACTGTTCCTACAAAGAGCTACTTACTCCTGTCCTCACTATAACTAGGTAAGACTGTAATTAACCCTTTATATTACAGTAATTATTACTGTAATATAGAGGGTTGCTAATTATTGCTTTCCACTTCGCTTTTCCTTCATTGGCTTTCTTTATTTCCCTATTCACAGCTCTCATCAAAACCAGCAGATGCTTACAACTAGTAATACAACCCTTACCCTAACCCTAACCCTAACCAAAGGTTACAGAGCGTGGGCGACAATGATCGAAAGTCAAAATGCTTTTGCTCCATTGCTGTGACAGATCATCAAAACGTGCATGATCAAATTACGAGGGCTAGAAGGTTGAAACATGCATGATCGAAGTGCTTTCTTTCCATTCATTCTTAGTGGAAGTCCAAACGAATGCTGGCTACACATTAGTAATAACAACCTGGAGATTAGGATTGCAGGAGACAAGAGCAGCCCGTAAAATTCCACATTTCTTCCTGAACACCCTAAGAGTGAATCAAATCTAAAATTTACATCCTTTAATGAGATAATGAGCATCCCACCACCCTCTTGATCATCCCTTTCAGGCTAATTAAATGGTATCTTTCATCTACTTGCTTCTTCCAGTTTTAGGGGTATATCAAGCAAAAACTGGGGTATCCAAGACTGTCATTGGTAGCTAGAATCCAGCTTTTTTAACCAGCTACTACAGTAAAATGAGCCTGTACTCTCAGTTTCAAAATGAGTCACAAATAACAAGTAAGGCTTTGGGGGATAAATGACCAGTAACTTTCCCTGAGAAACCAGCTGCTTTAAACCTTAATGACAGGTCTGGGAATAATTTTTTTTTCAGCCGCTAATATAATGATAATATGCCATAAACCCAATGGGTCAACCCTGATACAAAGGCAATGGAAACGCAGTGTGTAAGAAAAATAGTCACTAAGCTTTTACACATCATACTCATATATTTAATGCATCATTCGATTCCAGCGACAATTTGCCATCAAGGCAAAATCAAAGGGCTCTATGAGACAACTCGTGAATCAATTAAAGGCTTTGTGTTAATCTGTTTAAAAAGTAACATTTTACAAGATGTTTGTGTTGAGGGGGGAGGGGCGGTCTCCAGTCAGTTAAGGGTAGCTGTGTCTAGAGAAGATTTTAAGAAAAATTTTCAAGGTAGTAGAACTAGTCTTATAGCTAAACTGCTCAGCAAGTTTTGACTCAGCTACCATAGTTAGAGAGTTCGCCACCTGCCTCTATACATCGTACACTGCCTTGTGACCCAATTTTAAGGTCATATGCCGACATCTAAGGTCTAGGAGTAATGAAAGTCAGATTTCAGTATTTCCGTTTTTAGACTGGAAAAATATTATAACGTTTACTGTTGGATACCTGAGCTTGCCCCTTCCGGCAACAAGTGCAACATTAACTTCATGTACTCAACAGTAGTATGAAAAAAGCAATAATTGTTTAATGTTAAGTGAAAATTTTCAATGATGGCTACGCAATTACGCAGTACAGGTAATTTCAAGGAATCATCCACAATTGAAGGCAATACAAAGCGGCTTAAATATAGAGACTATGATAGGTACCAAGGAAACATCACTGAAAACGTCCACTATATTACATGTTGCATGACATGTTTAAGTATTAAGTGTCAATCAAGTAAAACTACGATTGCTCTCTCATAAAATGGTGTGATTACTGCTAGAAGTACAACATGGTGTCAAGAAGTAAATCGCGATTCTTGCAGCAGCAAACGCTGTGATCACGACGCGAGTTCTACCACGGAACTGCACAAACAAAAGTCAGTCTAGGAAGACAGAAAACAATCCCGAAACCTCCAGGCAAATGAGGAGAAATGCCAACAGACAGCCAATCAGCAACAACGCCCCCCATTCCTACTGCTCTAAGCTTCACGTCCAATTTCCCAGTACCGGCTCTCATGAAAGTCTCTGGCGACTGAATAAATAATTGGGAGTTCTTCAGACAACAGTGGGAGGACTACGAGCTCGCCACTGGCCTTGACAAGCAACCTGAGGCAATACGATTAGCAACGCTACGATCCGTAATGGGAAAAGATTGTCTGCAGATATTTTTAAATCTTAAGTCCACAAGCGTAATTGCTTAAGCCTAGCAGCTTTGGAAGCCTATTTTAAGCCGAAAACCAGTGTGGTTTACGAAAGATATCTATTCAACTCATCGACTCAAGGCCCAGATGAAGAGATCGATGAATTTGTGAATAGACTAAGAAAACAAGCGTCATCATGCAAATTTGGTATGTTCTGGGATGAAATGATCTGCGACAGGATCGTTATTGGCCTCCATTTTCTGATTGGGCGTTGCCCTCACGGGCTGCCCCCCCAAAAATGCTTATGCCCTGGGCTCAGGCCGGGGGGGGGAAGACTGGGTGCTGCTGGAAAAAAAAATTTAAAATATGACCCTCACGTTTAAGGCAAACATTACCTCTGACTCTTCTTTCTTTTCTTGTTTTATACTTTTGCTAATGTCTTCAAATACATCTATTTTGGAACAAATAGGGTACTAATATTATTAACAGAACAAATTATCAGGGCAACGGTTTACATGGCTTGCCCAAAAAGCTAAAATAAGCTAATTGAGCATATTAAAATGTTTTTCATATTTAATACATCCAGTTTCGCTAGAAATAACGTACTCAAATGCATTCTACCTTTGCTTGCTTTGATTTTGAAACCAACTTACCGACACAATGATTAGGTCTTTCGTCTAAAATTTTGCTCAGTACCTCACTTAAATGATCATATCTGGTTATAAGAAAACAACAATCAACTACAACCACGACTCATAAGCAACAGCAAAAGGCTCATTTTAGCTCTATTGAAATAACAAACACTCAGAAACTTACAGATTTTTGTTTGACACTGAACTTGTTTTCAAAAGAAAAGCTTTTGCTTTCTCTATTTCTTCCTGCATGTTAAAAATTCCCATATGCATACATGTACAACTTGCATCCACTTTCAGGCAGTCGCATCAATAACGAAGAAAACATGGCGGAAGTTCCCATGGCAACAAAAAATGGTCTCCAGTCTCTTTTATTGAGCCGCCACTAGGGGACCACTGGGGTGTGACAGTCCTCCGGGGTGTAACTGTTAACTTGGGTGCGGTGGTTTTGTCGTATGCAATAAAATATGGCGTCGGAAGCACAAGAGGTTATAGCCATTACTGGGGTTTCCGCCGGTCTGGGCCTTGCGATGGTTAAATGGTTCATTTCCAGGGGCCATACAGTGGTAGGATGTGCCCGATCAGCTGAAAAAATAAGTCAGTTAAACGACGAGTTTTGCAGCGGAAACAAACCCAAGAAGTTTTCTGTAGTCAATATTGTTGACGAGACAGAGGTTAAGCATTGGTCGCAAGATGTTATTTCTCGGTTTGGACCGCCAACTTTCCTTCTCAACAACGCCTCTGTGATAAATAATAACAAGAATTTGTGGGAAATACCAGCAGAAGAGTTTAACAAAGTTATTGACGTTAACATCAAAGGAACCACAAATGTGATTCGCTCTTTTGTTCCAGAGATGATCAAAGCAGGTAAAGGTATAGTTGTTAATTTCAGTTCAGGCTGGGGAAGGAGCGTGGCGCCTCACGAGGCACCTTATTGTGCTACCAAGTGGGCTATAGAGGGGCTCTCCAAGGCAATGGCCCTTGAGTTGCCAGCCCCATTGGCTTGTATACCGTTAAACCCAGGAATCATCAACACTCCTATGCTACAGATTTGCTTTGGAAAACGAGCCGCAGACATGAGAACACCAGAACAGTGGGCAGAGACAGCTTGTCCATTTATCTTATCTTTAGATCACTCTCAGAATGGCAGCAGCCTCACAACTCCTTAGAGGCTCATGGAAGTGGTACATATTTTTGTTTAAAAGTAGTTGGACACCTTTGTTCCTAAAACAGAGTTGGGCCCTGTCTTTCTTCAGTATATTTTTTTTTACTCTGTAACACTGAGACATACGATGGACCCTTGGTGTTGGTCTCAAGGTGTCTGTTGACTTTTAACAGTTTTGTGTCAAAAAATAATGAATTTTGTAAACTGAATTGAAAAGGTATTTTAACAAAATGGCCAACCCTGACAATAGGCCATTTGCACAATGAGGTTTTACTATTAGGACCAGATTCAATTAATTTCGTATTTTCCTTCATATTTAAATTTGGTAATCCTGGCCCAGTGCGGTTTAAATGACAAAAACCTTAATTTGCACAAGTAAGCAAAACCCTGAAGGATTTTGGTAGTGGTGTTGAAAAATGATGCCATTGTGAACATGGCCTATATTTGTTTGCTGTTAACAGCATCAAAGCTTGTAAAGCAGGTGCCAGATTTTAAAAGGCGGATAGCTTTATCCATTGGTGAAATCTCTATCCAATTGCCAAGGCATTAGGTATGCAGAATTGTGATTTATCTGTTGGAAAGTGCAATCCAAGTTTGAACAACTGGGACCAGAGTTAAATACTATTGTTAACTCAAAATTGGCCCTAAGACACAGGCAATGATAAACCGGATCAAACTAAAGTAACCAATCCTCCAAAAGTAAAGAGGTTACTGGCCATTTATTACTGACCATACATACATGTAGTTGGGCCAGTAATCTGGTAAAGGATAAAGACAACTGCCTAGTTTCAAACCAAGAGGGGCTGGTACAAGTCTGTTTATTATGGGATAAACGACACAGGACCCATATAGTCAGAAAGAACACATTGAAATTAGCAACAATTTCAAGTTTGTTGTTTATCAGGCCTATATTGAACAAGATACAGCCATTCAAAAACTCCAAAATTTACTAAGAAATATATAGACGTCTGAACAATGTGTCCAGCAATCCATACATCTCTTACAAATTTTCAAGTTTATAAATAGCTGTATCTTGTTCAACATTGGCCTGATTGACACCTAACCTAAAATTTTTCATATGACTATGTGGGTCTCTTGTTGTTTATCATATAATAAACCAACTCATAGCCAGCCCCTCTAGGTTTGAAACTAGGCAGTGGAAAGTAACTTAAGGAGGAAAAGTGAAAGCAACTACTTTGTGAGTAAGTTTCAAAGTAATTAAGGGAAATTGTGTCCAGACCTTTTTTCACTACATAATAGAGTCCAGACTGTTGTATATAATAAATAATTATTGTAATGATTATTTCGGTAATAATAATACTGATGCTATCATGTGCCATGCCTTATAACAAGATAAAGTTTTTTTCCTTAATGATCACGTAATGGTAATTTTAAAAAGCTTCTGACTCCAGATAAATTAGCCCGAGTCTGAATAGATACTTAATCATGAATGTAACATTATTTCTTGTGGTTTGGTTTTATTCATGTACTGAAAGTTCGAATCTGTTTTGATCTTCTGAACTTTTACACTTTGTATTCTAGCTCTTTATCAAGAATAATAATTGATACCATCTTCTGGTTGTTTCAAACAGCAGGACAATGCCCTCTTTTACACTAAATTAAAATAAGGCCCCTTCAAATGTGCTTGAAATAATTAAGTCCCCCAGAGGAGCTTAATTGAGGATTTAAAGTAAGTAGTAATAGTCCGTTATTTACCCTCAGCAGTATTTATAGCACTAATGGTAGTGGGCCAGAGCAGAATGCCTGAAACAAATAATTTAAATTGAACTTAACAGTGTTAAGAATCCCGACTGGCCAGAGGCAAACCAGCTGGCTATTTACAAGAATGGCCAAGGATTTGAACTCAGGACTGCCGCGAACAGATCCAGCTAGTGGTTGGAGCAGGACTTGAACTTGAGGCCTCTGAATTACAAGTCCAGCACTCTAACCACTCAGCCACTCTGCCTTCCTAGATGTGGTGATACATTTTTTTTTTCTGTTTGTGTGAAGGAACAATCTCAAAAGAAGGAAGAGTGAATTGGTGGAACTAAAGGGGGGGGGGGGGGCGGAGGGAAGGGGAGTTTTGAAGAAGTTAGCAAATTCTAGTAAATCCAGAGAACTTAAGAAGACTTTATTAACTTAAGAGGAAAATATGGCTACTAAAGAATGAGACATACGGCTACAATATCATAAATCTCCAAAACTCACAAAAATTAATGATATTTGTATATGTTAACACAATTTTTGGCTTCTTAAGGTGTTTATTTTCTTACAATAAATAATGCAATTGAGATCTTTGACGTTTATATCCAACAGGGAAAAAAGAAAAAAAAAGAAAACAATGTTAGATATACAGATCAGTAGTGATATCTGAATATGATGGCAGCCTCAGCCATTGGCTTCTGATATTTCATTTCTCTGTGTCACCCAAAGAGTAAAAGCCATTCTAAAATAGAAAAAAATAGAAAAACTGGGTGAATAAGACCAAAAGACAAACAAATAATACATGTCTAGCTGGATATTTGAAAACAATTATGCATGTGTTTGTCACATGTAGACTTGACAGTTGTAATAATTTCACTATTACATGGGTTACGGGAAGAACCTTATCCAAAATCTTTAACGAGTCCCAAACTGTGCTGCACGACTTATCATGAAAGAGAACTTCACTGGCTGGTGGTTAACGAACGTGTTATCTTTAAAAGTTCTGCTTTTCACCTATAAAGCCCTAGATCACTCTTTACATACAAGATCTATTAACTATTTACTCTCTATCACCCAAACTTAAAAGGAGAAAATAAAGCTTCCCCTCTCCCAACCCGTCCATGCCATGTTGTGCCGCTGTTCAAGCTACCTGTAGAAAACTAACACCACAATTTTGAATGGAGGTGAGGGGGAATGGTAAGGATTGTTTTGTTCTCCGATGTTGACCCAGTAGTGTCAACAATGATTATAGTTTTGAATGAGACAAACTGGGCAACATTGGTGCAGTAACAGTTAATGAAATTTCATACACCTAGCTACATATATAAAATATAAGTGACTGAAAAAGCAAGCCTGTAAAATTTGACACACATTTCAAAAAATTCCAAAAACGTTTGATTTACCAATTCCTTACAAAGTTTTACATCAAACTACAATTGGCAGCAAAATTGTTGAGACACTGTCTGTAAAAGGGGAACTTTGGACAAGAAAACAATCTCCACCCTTCCCGCTTCCCTCCATTTATCTGGGGTGTTAGTTGTTTCTTGCAGGTAGCTAGAGCAGCGGTACAAGATTGCTTGGCAAGGGGAGGGCAGGAAAACTTCACTTTTATCTTTTGAAGATGGTAAAACAACAGTCCCAAACAATTGTGTCAGCAATTGTAGAATTATCAAAGATTTCTCTTGTTCAATAAACTTTTGCACTGGCTAACTTTCCAAGATCCTGGGTTGACCAGCCAAGATCATAGCAAGTAAGCCAGTCTGCCTTCTCATGGAAACACAATGGACATTTTATGATGAATTGAGGCATGAACAAAGCCAGCTTGCTAACCCGTTGGCTCACTTTATACAAAAAGGCCCTAAGGGTCTTAAAGCAAACTGACATAAGAGAAAAACCTGATGTAAATACCTGCAGTGTTTGACAATGCATTCATTACTACAGTACTGGGTTCCACGCTCTTTGGTTGTACGTGCTGGCTTGTTACAGCCATCACACAAACAGATACGCTGACTTATTGGGTTGACAGTCACTTTACTCTTCTGTAAAGAAATGTTTTCTTTATATTTATGTTATTATGGTACTATTTCTTTAATACATTATTATGGTACTATGAGCTTGAGAACATCAATAAAAAAGTACAGTAAAGAAGTAAAAATAAATTAAATGACTTCACTTGCAGTGTATTCACTAATTACAACGCCCTTCACCTCTAAATTGACTAAATTACTGAACGATATGAAGTAAAAAAATATCACAGTAAAAGAAATGGAACAGATAAATACTGATGATATCAATAGTGCTCATAATAATCCAAATATCATTTTCAAGAGGAGATGAAAAATAAATGACAAGTTGAAAATTAAAATTCAAAAAGTGTTATCCAGGTTCATGAAAACTAGTTGCTACAGAGATGAATGTGACTGATGGGATGAATAGTTTTGCAAGCACATGGTTTTTGTTGGAAAATGAGCATGTTGTTGGTTGTCATAAAGGTTACATTTATTTTACGTAACACAACTCTTTGGGAACAAATTATCGATCTACAACAACAGTAAAATAATAACATTATTGTTGTTTTGATATCAGCACTCATGTTCAGGGCCAAGTAATAATATCTACAACAAAAGTGTCTACACCTTACTGAATGACCAGTGACATACTTATATAAACACCTCCTCCTACACAACATGCATTCAAGAGTTAAAATAGCATCTGATAAGGCACTTAAGTTTATCAGTCAGCACTCACCTTAGGTTTTGCTGAAATGTTTGGTTGAGTGTTTGTGTTTATTGTTGTTTTGGCAGCTGCCATGGGTGGTACAGTTGCCACTGGTTTACCAGCCATAGCTACTTGTGTTGGGGTGCGGTTTAATGGTTTACTGTTAGTCACGGCCACCGTATCACTAATAACCTCCACTGATCCGCGTGTAGCTGCTGCAGTATCTGATCCTGGAACGGAAGTCACATGGTCTACTGCCACTTCCACTTTCTTCAGTTTTAGAGTTGGTTCATCCTGAAAGAAGCATTTGCCATTGTACCAATAATTATTATACTGCCCAATACATATCATTCTGAGATACCATTACCTAAAATATATCATTTTAATATACCCTTTACTATATTAATGAATTCTTGACAGTCTCGATAATATAGATTCAAAATTAATCAGTGATAAAGCAAGGCTCAAATAATATTGCTTAAAACCCAAGTTTTGCTAGACATCGTCTTGACTGAATTGGCTCACTATCATGTTAATCACTATCATGTTGACTCACTATCATGTTAAGTAAATGAAAAAAAAAAGAGCGAATAAAGTAAGTCAACTAGTTCTAGGATGGTATATGAAAAGATTGCACGTGTTCAGCTAGGATTGGTTAACAGAGACATTTGATATTCTCTTGTCTAGATTATTTCCTTCATAATAATGATTTTCACAGTATTATTAAAAGTAATTAATGGCTCATTAGTAGACTGTTTGGCACTGTACCTGCTGTGTCAGCCTCTTAGCTTGGAATTGATTTTCCAGTTGTCGAGCCTTCTCTTGATAAGCCTGATAACAAAGAAACCAGATTGTTAATTTATCCTTCACAAACCAACAGGGTTGTCTTTTTTTTTCAAAAAAGAATGCTGTTAAAAAAGCATTCAGTCTCGCTTGCTTGGAGATCACCGCTAAATAAGACATGAGGAGGCAATAAATTCTACATGAAATGGGATTTCCTCGCGAAACGTTTTTCCCTTCCTACTTTATTTAGAGTCTATTATTCTTCAGGATATTTACTTTTTATATCGTATTCGACGATGATTGAGAAAGAGTGTATAAATAAGCGAAAATCAATTCAAGAGAAATTACATCATTGTCAGTGACCAAAAACGTGAAGAACATGGTGCGTCATTTCAGTCATCACCAAAAATAAACCACATGCTCATCACAAGACTCATTTGCATACTCATTTACAACGCCCGATCAGTTTGTAGCCTCACCATCAAAATTCTCACTGAAATATTCACTTGTTCTAAAGTAATAAATACTTTCAAGCAATAGAATTCATGGCCCGACCTGTTCCAGAAAAGCTCGACATCTTTCACATTAATCTTTCCTAAGCTTTCTTCACAAAATAAATTAAAGCATGGCGTTGTGACATGTCACGATTCTTATCTTCAGTTTCCACAGTCTCTGCTAGGAACGCCTACAACCAGGCCCCCATTTTGGCATGTACACAAGAAAAAAAAAAAGAAGAGAAATGCTTGCAAGCAAGACTATTATTGATCCCCACTTTGTCTAGACATAAGTGAGAACCAAAATTCACCAGACATTATAGCCACAATGCTTCTAATAATCAACTCCACAAGCCAATCAGCTTCAACATCTGCATGATGAGTCAAGATCAAAGACAAAATGCTTCTTATTACTTTGAACTACAAAATAAACTAACAATCTAGTTAATGCATGGCAAAAAATCTTAATCCATGCAAGTACACCATTGTTGTAAAGGATAGGGTTGACCTCTTTTATGCAATTAAAACTTGAGAAAAAAGCCTGCTTGGTTTCCTATTATTTTGTTGACAAATTCCACATACCAGTAAAGGAGGTCCCACCTTTTTGTGATTTTCATTTAAAGTATCCCACATCTGATCCACAATTTTCTTGATGTCCTCAAACTGTGCCTATGGAAATGAAAAGTGCGACAACAAAGAACAACATGAAGTGCAGATTATGGCTGTGGCGGCACTTGGCAAGTTAACTGGGTTAGTTTTTGAATAACCTGGTAAAAATATACTTAGAATGTAACCTGGTTAAAAGAGTTTAACCAGGTTAATTTTTATCAGCGGCTGGACTCAATTTAGACTTCCACAAAGTCATTCAATGTCACACACTTTTTTTTCTTGCTCGCTTGGTTCGCTCATAATGTTCACATAAGATTTGAACCTGTATTAATGATAAAAAGAGGTCATCTTCTTAAAAGTCTTAACCCAATTGTGTTACGAAAGAAAAGCTAAACTTGGAGCGAAAGAATTGACTTCGAAACTGTTGTGCTCGCGTGCATGGTACAGAGATTCCAACAATGTCAACTGAAAAAAGGGAGGCCTGCTTGTAGAGCACCATAGCCGTGCCCATGAGTGCCAAAAACAAAAATTTTAAGATCTGTGCCTCTAAGATGCCATTTCCTGCATTTTGAGATCACAGTCAGTGGAAAGAGTGGACTTTTTAACAGGCAGTGGTTGCTAGGGCCTATTGGTACCTATTACATCAGTGCATTAATGCACCCAAAATTATGGCAGGCTCATGCTTGGATGCCAAAAGGGTAAAAATGGCTGAGAAACCACAGAAAAACGGAAAAGAATCGTGCTAAAAAAGACTGGTTAAACAATAAAAACATTGTCTTTCTTGAACTACGGATATCTTACGGCCTCCGCCAACTTGTAAACACAGAACTTGAAAATCAACCTTCGTCACACTTGACTAAACACACAACTCCAGCTTGTGGGAAAAAACTTAGTTAGTCAAAAGAACTCGCTTGGAACTTGTACACCGTTTGACATAAGGTTCTAGAAAAGACTAAACAGGCGAATAGTAGTAGCTTTTCGACATATTTTATGATTTCAGTAACTGATGCAAATCTGCTGAGTCATGCTCAAATGTAAACATGCTCTAATTAATTATTCATGAATAATCCAAACACGTAGAGAACGTTCGAGAAAGTCTCGCAATGCATGAAAGCAATTTATGATGTAACACTCAACAAAGACAAAATGTCTTTGTGCAGCAATTTGTATCTTTAAATTCATCATAAAACAGTTCCAAAGGAGCGCTCACTCACAAAATGTTTTTCAACACTCGAAGAGAAATTTAGTGCCATGTCATATCCTCTATTTTATTCCTCGAGTAAATTAAAGACTAAACTCAAAGTGATCTCAAGATATCATGAATTAGTCTCGTCTCATTTTATGAAATAGCCAAAAAAAGCCGAAAAGTCACGCACTTGTGCGGCCAATCTTGTCCCAAAACTAGTGCATAATTTCATAGCTATTTTTCAAATCCCGAACTACCTTGGGTCGCAGTAACGTAATCGGCTAATCCCTCAACTTAGAGTCTCCTCTGATCTGACAGGTCACACAGGTGAGTCGGTTCAAACCCCGGGGAGCCAAAATAATAATTCTTTCTTCCTCGAATAAGTTAAAGAAAAGAAAAAAAAATGAAGTGATCTCGAGATATCTCGAACTAATTGGGCTCTCACTTCCTCAAATAGCCGAATAAAACCGAAAACCTACAGACTTTGCATGCCCAATCTTGTCCCAAAAATATCAACTTTGATACATTCCTGAGCGTCGCGAATCCTTTACTTTGCGCTCTGCCGAAGTAATAATAAGCTGTAAGCAAGTCAAAGACAAGAAACATCACATTACTTTAATTTGAATGAAGATGATGCGAACTGCGGAAATACAAATTTAAATGAAGCTATGATCGTCGCAGTGGTAATTTCAATTTAAGCAATTGCAAGTTTGCCCCCAGCCCCCCCCTCCCGCGTTAACTTGCAATAATATTGCTTCAACTGCAATTACCACAGGGAAGATCATATGTTCAGTTAAATCATATTACTCATCTCAGGTTTTTAGGCCACATTTTTCATAATCTACAGATTTTTATTCCCTCATGTTGCCAGGTATATTATTTAACAGAAAACTAGTATAAGACTTTCTAAATTAGTATAAGCAGATTTAAATGAGCTTGAAATGTTCAAATCAGTCTTGTGAACATACCAAAATATTAATGCAGGTTGTAACTGCACAGCTTATAGCATTGTTTCTGATTCCTTCTTACCTGAGGGTTTTTTGTTCTTACAGCCGCCTGGGTTTCCTTGAAGAACAACTCATAAGCAGTTAAAGGCCTAAAATAAAATCAAATAAAGAAAACACAACAACTAAAATTTAGGAAAACAAAATCAATCCAATGTAGCAATATAGTAACAGACCTGCAAAACACCGTTAAGAGAACTAAAAAATAATGTTCAAGGCTAGGCACAGGTACTAGAATGATACAAGTTAATCACCCATAGCTCGAGACATTACCAAAATTCAGACAAAGTCTCTAAAACTATGATATTTATTGCACTAACTTGTTTCCGCCTTGAGTGTCCTTTTCTTTCCCTTTTCTCTTTCGTTTACTTCCTTTCTCTTTGTCTTTCTTTTTCTTCTTCTTTTTCTTCACCTCATCACCACCCACTTTCTTTAGGTTTTCAGCCACTTGGGATAAAGGAGTACTATCGTCGTCATCGTCATCATCATCACTGTCTTGTTGATGGGTTGAAGCTGGCTCTAATGAAGGTCTTACCAGTGGAGTGTGTGATGAGGATTGTAATCCAGGTGCTACTGTTAATGACTGTGAAGCTGTAACCATGCCCTGCAGGCTACCACCAGATGATGATGCCGTTACTGTAGCTGCAGGAGAAGCAGCTACTACTTGACTGATTGCTGTTGCTTCATTGACAAAAGTTATTTGAACAACATTGCTACCAGATGACAAAGGAGTTTGTAATAAAGGTACACTATTAGACTGTGTGGATCCCAAAGCAGTTGAAATCTGTTTAGTATTTGAATTAGTGGCAAAGATTCCTTCAAATGGTTGTTGTTGTCCCGGCACAGAAGTTGGTACTTGATTATTATCTACAGTTGTATTCAGTTGTACAGAACGTGTGGAATTGTTTCCATCTATAATACTGCCACTTTTAACCTCTGTTAATGTCATATTTCCTGTTTCAGCCAAAAAGGGTAGTTCCTTAAAGGCTGGACCTAATACAGCTGTTTCCAATGCAGTTTTGTATGTTGTCTGGGCTAGCTGAGATGAACTAGATACCACCGAAGCTTTACAATTCAAGCTGGCACTGGAAGGGTTGGTAATGACAGTTTTAGGCAGTTGGGGTTTTAATGAAACTGAGGATTTTAAGGGAGAATTAGGATTCACCAGAATCATCTTAACTGGCTGAGATGATGATTTGGCCTGTGAACTTTGAACTCCGGATGCTGGGCTTTGAGGAACAACATAGCAGATGAGTGGTTGTCCAGTATGAATGTTAGGTGTTGTTCCCTGCTGTTTTGCCTTTGGCTGCCCCATGGCCTTTACAAGCTGTCCCAGCAATTCTGGGTTGGACAAAGGAATGGCCTGAATAGGTTTGTTACTGGACTGAAGCCTAGTTGCACTAATATTAGGACCTTGTGCAACATTCTGTGAAGGCATCTTATTAGAAGCAGCAGCAGTAATGATGTGTGTTTGGATCTGAGAACTTGACTGAGTCACAGGTGCGGACAAAGTAACTGTTTGACCATGAGGATTTGCTGATTCCATACTTATTTTCAAGCTGCTAGCAGTACGGGGCTGACAAGATCCACCTTGGGCCTTAGAAGATACTGCCACAGCAGATGGGACTGCCATTTGTAACATTTGTGAGGTAGTACTCAGAAGCTGAGAATTTGTTGATACGAACGACCTTGTACTTTTTACTACTGACTGTGGAGCAGTAGTCTGCAGTGGAGATCCAGGCTGAATTATGGATTGGGCATGTCTCATACCTTGATTTGCAGTTCGTATTGGAGCAGATACCTTCCCTGCATGGTTTGCTTGTTTTACTTTGGGACTTGGACTTCTTGATGATGCCAAAGGACTTCCTGGACTTCCAGCAGAATTCAATGGACTTCCCCCAGTTACACCTGTCATAGGTAACTGTGATTTACAGGTAACATTACTTGGCGCAGCAGCTAACTGCCCTGGGCTTGCTGCTTGAACTGAAGTTGCCGTAAGCCCCTTCTGTAAAGCATTTGGTGGAAAAAGTGAATGAGTTGTAGAAGGACTGGGCTGCTGTGAAACATGAGTTGCAAATACAATGGGTTCACTGACACCTTGTGGCATATCACGCTCAACAATTTCATCAATTAGTTCGTCGATATTGGGCCCTTCCACCATTGGACTACTCACTTCAGATGATAGTTGCTGACTCATTACAGGGGGTAAGTTGGGTGGTACAAATGGTGACAGCTGAGAATGTACAGTTGTAGGTCTATTAAGGTTTGACATTATTGGCATCCTCACTCGCTGTTGTCCCACGGGAAATGTTGAATGACCCTGCATTGATCCAGGTGGAGTGATAGGGGGCAAATCAAAGTTTTCAGATGGAAAAGTTGGGGTTGGTGGTGTTCTAGATCGTGCAGCAAGATTCTGAAGATACTCTTGTCGTATATCTCGTATTAGAGAGTTGGGGTCTCCTGGGAACACAGGATTTATGGCGGATGACTGTGGCACCTTGCAAAAAGGGTAAAAAAATTCATTTAGTGGAAAAATATTCTTCCAAGGTCAAGCAACTTCAGTAGTTGTCAAGACATTTGAAAGAGTTCATACATTTTAACATTGGGTACTTAATAACAGCAGCCTGGTTCTCCAGGGCTTTATTGTGAAGAGTAGAAAACTTTGATAAAAAAAAATTAAAATAAACTTTCCTTGACCTGTAGTGTGACCTGTAGAAACAGTTGCCTTTGCAGCAGTAAGAAATAAAGGTACTGCCTTTGCTCAACAAATGGCTACATGTTTGCAGCGCTTGGATGGCCATGTAGAAATGCAACACCTTTGTCCAGCACAAGACATTAAAACTGTGTCCTTATTTAGTAATTTAGCCTAAATTCACTAATACTTAGGCAAAGTACCGAGGGTTTTTTTTATTGTTGTTTTTCATTCATTTTTAACTGAATGGTTTATCAAATAATGTTCATGTATCTTTCTTATTATCTTGTAGTTTTTGTATATTTTAATTACATTTACTGTAATACACTTTAATTCCCATTGTTTATGTATTATGTAATCTAATCTAGGACTCTGAATAAAAAGGTACAGGTTGAAAACAGTAATACAGTCAACTCTTTCCAAGACAGACACCTTTGGGACCGGCTTTAAGTGTCCGTCTTAGAGAGGTGTCCATCTTATAGAGAGTCAAATAAAGGGAATAAGCAAAGGCAGGGACCAACTCTAGGTGTCCGTTTTACAGGTGTCCGTTAAGAGAGAGTCGACTGTATCAATTTACATTTCTACAAATGTAATAACATTAATTATTATGAAGCAGTGAGAAGTTTGTATGTTACTCAGTAAAATGTGTACGGAGACATACCTGTGGCAAGCTGACAATAGCTGCCCCAGTCTCCCTATGAGGAGCCAGTAGTTGGCTCCCAATAACCAGACCATCTCTGCCACTATTGTTTAGAGAGTTAGTTGATGATGCTTGTGATGTTGATGATCCAACATTGCTCACTTGCACTTCTAAACCCTGAAGCTGGTCAAACTCTATATCCTAATTAAGAGGACATTCAGAAAATAAGCAACAAACCACCACTTTGCAGATCACTGATCGCTTTACAGTATTGCTCCCCCTGAGGCCAAAGCAATAAGAAGGGTTTTAAAATAACTCACAAATGAAAGTGCTGTCTTTGCTTTGCAAATTACTACACCTTAGAGTGTCTAAGATGACCTCATTAAATGGTGGTCCCAACACAAGTAAGAGATGTTAAAATATTATGTCCTCAAGTACAACTTTTGTGCTAAAGTACAGTGCAATCCCTGTAAAACATGATAGTGCAGACATGCAGATTGGAAGAAAATTGCACTCAAACGTTAAAAAAGCTGAGCCTAAGAAGTGACAGTCATAACAACAGCTTCAAAGAAAAAAATAGTTCAAAATAAAATATCTTACATTCAAGACGAAAATGTGCAACGTGTTAAGTGGCATAAAAAAAGTTAGTAAGTCTTGCACTTTGTTAAATTTGTAAGACCGAAACTGAAGGAACTGTTTTTATCAGGCATTTAGAAGGAAGTATGAGAATGTATAAAAATAATTTATAATTCAGGTAATTCCTGGCCGTACAATACCTACTCGAAGATATCAGACCTGTCAACGTTATGTTGTATTACAATATGAGAGTTAAGCTTAGTCAGCTGTCTTTCCGCGACGTAAGTCAGGCTTAGAATATTTTAAGCGAAACTCCCTACAAATTCCGATATATTCATTGACTTCAACTTCCCCTAAAGCGTCGTGTAAATACTTCGGCAAGAAATTCTTGATCGAGAAAGGATGAAATATTCTGGCGTTGTCCTCAACTCGAAATATCTTTTTTTTATAGTGGGCGAAAGAAGCAAATTTTCCGGGAAAGCCTGTATACTTCCCGTTCGTAATTCGAGGTATGTAGAACTCCTCCACGAATAACTAATTCTTAGTTTTGAATTAAGCTTTAAAGCAAGCTTGAGACTATTTCAATCACACCAGCCGCAGCGGGGCTGCCCCAATGGTCTCGTTACTGGAAAACAGGTCTGCAAAGACCTGTTTTAATGATGTTATGTCTGAGGCAACTTCACGGGATTCCGTGGACAGTGACTTGAAATAACGCTTCCCTCGGTATAAGCGAGGGTGTTCAACTTTGGTCGACTCTTAACCGATTTATTGTCAGGGAAATCGTTCGCTTTTCTTGTGGAAAAGTTACTTAACAGTTCACCCAACAGACCTTTGTAGGAATATCGTGCTGGTCCCAATCTATAACTTGATCTATATCAAAATCGGCGATTTCATTCGCGTTTGACTCCGTCGCCATTACATCCACGATTGCCAAACTATAATGTGCGCATACTCGGGCATAACGCTGACTAGAAATTTGCGCCTGCGATTTTTAATCGCCTCGTTCCTACGTCTGTTGTGGAATCTAGTACCCAAGCGACAAGCACTTTCCTCTACACGTCATGGAAGTGGGAAATGGGGCCTAGCTAGATTCACTCTTTTTTAATGAGAACACTATAGTTTTATAAGAATATATATTTTATTAGAATATGGAGGCTGAAATTTGCGAATTGCTAAGAACATTTTAAGAATAAACCCCAGGCATAATTTTGAAAAGGATTTAAAGTTGTGTGTTGAAAATCTGTGAATACAATACAATTACATGTTTTTAACTTATTCCTTTCTCTAAACGGCAAAACTAGCCAACAAAACAAAAAAACCTGCACTTATTATAATTCATACCCCAATCAAAAGTACTCCCTTACCCCAATACATTCTTAAACGGAAATGTCATAAGGTATACTTAGATGGGGATTTAAGAATCGAATAATACAAGAATATTTTCAGCCTATAATCAGCGGAAAATTAAGAATACTCAGCCTGGGCCGGAAAGACAACATGCTTATATTCTTGGTTTGCAACCACGTGACAAGGCGGCCATGTTGGGGGTCAATACAATAGAGTTTTTTCTCGAAGAATTTACATGAAAATAGAGTTTAGTTCCCAGAGGAGAGAAATGCTTTTGTTCTTGACCACCAACATGGCCGCCGTGACGTCACGTGCAAACCAGCAATATATATATAAAAAGAAAACCTGTTTGAATGGAGAGGTCCACACAACACGTAAATAAAACTGACTGGTTGCTCTTGCTGGATCTCTAATTAAAGAGATGCTGCTGCTGCCAGACGTCACTTAAAGTGTAAAATAAAACAATTGCAACAACTGCATTCAGTTTTGTTTTACATATAACTAGTAATAACCAAAGGTTACGGAGTGCAGGCGATAACGGCCGAAGGTTCGAAACGCTTTTGCTCCAACGCTGTACTTTGCGTAAGTTTTACGTGACAGATGGTCAAAACACGCGTGATTAGATTACGAGTGATCGAAGGTCCAAAGGGGCGTGATCAAATTGCGTTATGTTCATTCCATTCATTCTAAATGGAAGTCAAACATACACGCGACGTATGCGTAATAACTAGTAATAACCAAAGGTTAGGGAGTGCAGGCGACAACGATAGGAGGTCCAAACGCTTTTGCTCCAACACTGTGATTTGCGTAAGTTTCACGTAACAGATGGTCAGAACACGCGTGATCAGATTACGAGGGGTACAAGGTCGAAGTTGCGTTTTTGGCATTCCATTCATTCTTAGTGGAAGTCCAAACGAATGCTGAGTACATACATGCGACGCATGCGTAATAACAACCTGGAGATTAGGATTACCGGCTCCTCTTGTCGCCCGCAAAAAGAGTGTACAGACCATTAAATGTTGGAAAAAAAAGAGGTGTGAAATGTGCAGACCACGAGTAAAACCCGTTATAGAGGAAGCGTTAAATCAGCGGACAATCCCACAACTGTTCTCTTCAGAAGGGCCAAGAAAGTTAATAAGCCATTTCCGAGTTCCCCCGAGCCTTTGTATCAAAGCGAGGTTAACTGCTCAGCCTTTGATATGGAAATGATTTTCCATTCTCATGCAAATAAAACAAGTTGTGCACTTGGCCTCATTTTGAAAGTGAGGGTCTTTGAACTCGGAAGTGGACTATTCAGAGCGTACACATTGCCCCAGTCCCCGCGCATTTGTTAGGTTGTGCTTTACTGTACTGGGGTGAGGGCCGCCCAAGTGTGGGTATTTGTCATGGCTAAGGTTCATACTTTCGAAGCAAAATATCACGGTGGCAACAAAAGAACATATACCCATCCTCACTGAAGAAACAAATGACAAATTCAAAAATTTGGGTTTTATTAAAACATTATCGCCAGATAGAGCACCGGTAAGCGCACAACTGTTTGTTTTGTGCTTGCAATTTCATTTACTGGAGCGGAAACTCAAACAAAAGAAAAGAGAGAGAAATCTCCTCAACCAGCGTTAAAAGAAACCAGTCGCTAGAGCAAAACATATTGAAAAAGAAGGCCGATCAAGCTTTAAGCAAGACCAACTCAATATTGGTTTATAATTTCTTATTTACAGTTTGTAACTAAATATCTTTGTCTGCAGTCTAAAGAGCACTGATGTGATGAACTTGCCGGGCGTTCATCTTTTAGTTTTTCTTTTTTTAACTGGCCTCTCCTCCCACCTAAAAAGTAAAAAGAAAAAAAATTTAAAAGGAGGGCAGTTTCCGCTAGCTCATTCTTGGGCTCTCTTGCCATCAGTGATTTCAATCACTACAAACCGTAAACTAACACTTAATGCATGTGTACAATGTTTCGGTAAAATGATAATATTCACCAAATGGATGAAACCATAGATGAAACCGGTAAAAGACCCGAGACTTCCGTCATTGTTTATAGTCGGGTATTCATGTCAGGAAGGGACAGAATGTTTACTGACAAAGAAATGTCCCCAGTTGGCACTGAAAAAGTTGAACTAGTTGGGGTTCAGAAAACAGACATTTTCTTTTGTTTTCGGCAACACGCCATTATTTAAGGCAACAATAAACAACAAATTCAAGCCTTAGAGGATAGCCACAATAAAGGTGGGTCCTTCCGAGAAGATTGCGGTTGACATGTCCAGGAGGAATTCATGTCACTCATTTGCTCGCTATGCAGACTTATAACTGAGCTTCAAACTGAGTCAGTTCAATCGAGTTACCTAAACAGTTCCTCTGCTCGCCTCTCCTCTCTTTGACGTTCCGCATCAACCTACAGAGGAGACAAAAACAACACATTAGTTCTATCTAGTTTCCTTTCTCGGTCAAAAGTTTAAGTTTTTACTCGGTACAATGTTGTCGCTAAGAAGAGAAACACAGGCACACAAAAAGCTAACAAATGAGTCTGCACAAGTATCCTAGAAAGATACATAGATACATACATAATCTTTATTTATCCACGGTCAATTCATCAGCCAAAAAATTACAATTCAAAAAAGAAAACATTATAAACTATCTACATCATAAAAAAATAAAAGGCTGCTTTTCAGGAATGCCGTGCCCTAGAGTACTTGTTTAAGAAGACATTTGAATTTCGTACGGGACTCTGCTTGCCTCACAGTACAAGGGACTTTGTTCCATAGGATGGCGCCAAAATAGCTACAGCTATTTTTGTAATAATTTATCCGTGGGAAAGGGATGCAAAGTTTATTGTCAGAGTCTCTAAGGTTACATGCCGTTTCTCGTATTGCAAACCTAGAACACAAATATTCTGGAGCCAACCTGTGTAAAGACTTATAAACCATCGTGGCTTTTTTCAATTTCATGATGGCGCGCTAGATTTTTCCATCATAGGAGTTCAAACAGGTAACCAACGTCTTCATCGTAGTCTGAAAATGTCAAAACACGGGCTGCTCTATTGTGTAGTTTTTGAAGTTTGTTCCTTAAGATTATCCCACAGTTTCCCCAAACAGTATTGCAATAACTGAAGTGAGGGTGAATAGGAGCTTGGTAAGTAAGTTGTAAGGTCGCTTAGGGGACAAGGTGCTTACTCGCTTTATGGCCCCGATGCCAGAAGATACTTTCTTTATTATCTTCTCCATATGGCTACCCCAATCGAGATTATCATCGATGGTCACTCACTCCAAGAGATTTCGCAGTAGCGACTTGGGCAACTCGAAAATCATTAATTGCAAGTGTTGGGGAAACTGTTACAGTACTTAGCCTCTGCCCAGATCCAATTAACATGAACATGAACCTCAGGCGCAAATAGCTTCATTTACACTAGCGATTTCAAGTATTAAAGTGCAATGACGAAAACTTTTCTTCTGTTGTCAGAAGCATTGAAATTTTATTTCATCGAGTAAGCCAGTTTATGGTACGATAGAACAGTTGCATTGCTCAAGGGCATCACAAGTTACGGAACAAGATTTTGGACTGCAACACAGTCATATCTTTTCTGTGTTGAGCAAGAATGGAAATCTTAGTCACTTATCACAAGCAAATCAGGTGCTAAGTTAAATGTTAAGTATAACTCTACCTCTCTAGCTTCCAGGAACCACTCGTCCCTCTCCAACCTATCAGAAGACTGGTAAACTTCCAAATCACTGCCACCAATAATGCGCGGAAGACTAACACTGGAACCTGGATAAACTTGCTGCAAAAAGAAAAGACTACTGTAACGGCCAGAGTTTCTTTATCATTGATTTGTTTCTCATTTCCTCGATATTAATCAAGTTGAGCATAAAACAGCGGCAGCTTATTTATGTGTTACTATGACTGAAGCGCTGAGAGCCACACACGATAAGTTGATAAGTCGATGATCAAGTATCCGGCAAATTCTAGCCCTGGGCATGGTATCCAGTTCATGTTAACGGTGTTCACGGCCAAGCGGCAAACAGTCTCATCAAGTCGTAAATTAAACATTATTCTGAACAAATAAAACCACATTTACACGCGCTGAAAAAATCGGCACCGCACGCCAAATTTTTGGCACCGTGCCTCGTTTACGCGTGGGAGGTAGTCTCGGCACCCCTAAAATTTTGAGCACTGGTGCCAAACTACATTTGGGACCGATACGTTTACACGTCGAAAAATGGGAGTGCCGTGCCTTAAAATCGTCAGCACGGTGCCAAAAATTTGGCGTGCCGTGCCGATTTTTTTAGCACGTGTAAATGGGGTTTTAGTTTACGGCCGCGGGTTTGCTTTCCGTTAAGACAGGTTAAGAGGAAGCTCAGTCATAAGTCTGATAAGTGAATGTTAATTAAATTACGTCTTGTGAAGGTCCCAGCAAATAAGGAGATAATTGTGCCGGCTTTAAAGAGAAACACGGCGGACTCAATGAACGACTTTCCCTTATACTTATTCAGTCCTGCTCACTAGTGACTCCGTGGCAGATATTTGACGATATACAAGCTTATCTTTAGCTACTTCTCATTCGAGATTAAATATAGTATATGTATGCATGTGTGTATGTATGTATGTATGATGATATGAAAATTACATAACTGAAATATTCAAGGAACAAAAGAAATCAGAGTTTAATCAGACCTTTGCAAATTTCTTGAAGTTTTTGACAGTGGTATTTCCTGGTCTCTTCGGTGCAGTAGGTGCGACATTGGCTGGCCTGCGAACTACTAACGACACTTGTTCAACAACAAAAAGGTCGCGAGGCAAATGAGCATCTCCATCTTCACAGGTTTCCTTAACCACCTTCAAAGACAACATCGAAAATCACAAGTCAGCAACAACAAAATGATGTATTAGAGGAAATAATAGTGTTTACTAGGAGTTGCCAAGAATTGTGCCTTATATGCTGAAGAAAAACGAAGAAAAACGCCGGAGATCAAACAAGAAAGTGACACGAAGGTCTGCAGTTATAGTTTTCTGTTACTAGTCTTGTCTACGGGGCAGCACGGTAGGAACGCGCCCAAACTTTCCATTTTGCTTGTACAGTTGTGTTTGTCGTTCAACTTAAGGTGGCCCGAACCTATTTCAGGGGCGGATCCAGAAAATTCAGAAAGGGGTGGCCGGGACACTTGCAAGCTATATAGATAATTTTTATTTTTCTGAGAATTCTATAAAAATAACACAAAATGTCAAAAAAGGGGCTGGCCGCGGGCCCCTCGGCCCACCCCACCCTTGTATTCTTATGCGAGCTGGTTGTGTTTCTGAATCGCCTTTTTCAACAGGAACGATTTAACCGATTTCTACGGTCTTTGGTATCCTTAAGAGAATACCCTTTCAGATAGGAGATAGTCCGTTAGCACTCTTCCCCTCTGCCAAAAATCATAGAAATCGGTTAAATCGTTCCTGCTCACCGAAAAACGCGATTTAAAAACGTAAATAACACGCACATTAAAGCTTATTTGCAGTTGGTTAATAAAATCGTCATAATGGGAAGAGAATTCTCTGTTGAGCCTCCCACCCAAAACGCCAAACCCAAACCCTCATAACTAAGACCAAACAGAAGCCACTTGCTCTTGCATTTCATTTTCCTTTTCGTAGAAGAAAGAATATAAAGTTTAGGCATATGTAGAGGTTTATTGCAACTGGAGCTCGACAATTGAGCTAGACGTAGTTGATCCAGAAATATTCTACCCAAACTGTTATTGATGATTAAATGGAGGAAAGAGCTGTAATGAGTAATGAAAGTGACCTGGAACAAGATTACATGCAAATGTGTTCTATACATGCAGCAGGTACGAATTCCATAATTTCAAACCTTTCTTGGCATCTTAGAGCAGAGAAATCCAGCTTGAACATGTCTCGAATCAAAATGCTGCTCATTCACAGGCCAGCGTCTATTTTCTTTACTAGTTTCTTGTTGCTCTACGTGAATTTTTATTTCTTCAGGCTGGGCATCTCCCGGCTTTCTCTTAGTATCTGCAGTTTCATCAGCAATGAAGTGATCCGGATTACCATCCAAACTATCAGGAATATTTTCCGTTTTAATTGCAGCGATCATTTCATGTCCAATATGTTCAGTTCGTTTTGGTTCTTCATCATTTTCACAATCAGTGCCATCCTTGATCTCTAAGCTATCGGCAACCAAACTGTCCGCCACAGCAAGTTTGAGCTGAAGGTTACTGAGGGTTTCGTCTGTTGATTTGTTAATATCTATTGAATCTGGTACCAGGGCTGTTTCTGCTGACCGTCCTATAGGCGACTGTTCAGGCTCAAGTAGCTTCCTTCTCTTAGTTGATGGTGGTCTTTCTTGATTGTCAGTTTGGCTTTCAGGAAGAGATTCATTAATAACATCCGGCTCACTTGTGCTTGTGCTGCATCTGCAATAACCATGATAATAATTACCAACTTAAAAGAGCGATAATAATAAAAGTTTGGAAAAGAGTTTTCCCCATTTCTTAAAAATAAACTAAAAACAATATGGCTGTTTTGTAAGAGCAAAATCTGGTAAAACGAAAAAGTTGACCTAAATGACACCTGTTACCAACCGAACACTCTGCCAAAACAGTGATTTATATCGCTGGTCAGTTTAATAAAAAAGGAAAGAAGCAGCGCCCTTTTTCTGAACTTTTTGAAGCTCTGATTGTATAATTTCTATCTTTTCTGATGCATGTTCTTTTCTGCCGTTCTGGGTGGTTTTTGAGAACGTGAAAAGTCCAATTAAATACGTGGAGCTAAATGGTAATGCTATCAACATAGTTACTATGCTTTCAATAAATAGCTGCAACTTCAAATTTGGCAGAGTCGGATTGACTGCAGTAGCTAAGCCTTTGTGTGTCATTGCTTGTGCTCTACTATCTTATTATTGTAGTTTTTTTCTTGTTTTCCCTATAACTTTTAAAGTTTCATAATGTAATAATTATTAATATTTACATTTACCAGTGGCGGATCCAGAAGAGGGGATCGGGGGCCCGCCCCCCCCCACCCCCCTTTATTTTTAGATGAAACTGAGGCCCAAAGGGCCGAAAAAAAATCTTTTTTGAGAGTCTCCTTTGATCTGACGGGTCACACAGGTGAGTCGGTTCAAAGCCCGGGAAAGCCAAAATAATAATTCTTTCCTCCTCGAAAAAGTTAAAGAATAAATAAATTTAAAAAGCGACGTGATCTCAAGATATCTCGATCTTATTCGGCTCTCACTTCGTCAAATAGCAGAATAAAACCGAAAACCTACAGACTTTGCATGCCCAATCTTGTCAAAAAAAGTCAACTTTGCTACATTCCTGAGCGTCGCGAATCTTTTACTTCGCGCTCCACGGAAGTAATAAAGCTGTTGTTAGTTGTTGACATAAAATTCCACGAAAAAAGTTTGAGAGAAACTGTCCATGTGTCCGAGTTATTAATTCATTAACCTCAGGCAATGAACCAGCAAGGAGAGAAGATTTGAAATGATTCTTTTCTAGTACATGCAATTTAGGGCGATGTAACGCTTACCGGTCGTTTCCACACAAGTTAATTCGGTCTGGGTATAAATAGTTTCGCGTAGTAGGAATATTCACGACATATGTTCACGAGGACAACTTTACTTTCAAACAATAGACCCCTTTTCTTTAAATGATCAAAATTTGTGTGCAGCTTATCAATCCTTATCTCTAAGACATGTATTGGAACGACCGGTTTCCAAAGTTACTTACATTCGTTTTGATACAAACTGAAGCAGTGAAATTGCACAAAAATTTTGATTACTTTGAGCATAGTTTGCATGCAACAAGAGAAACATTTTGGGTGAAAATCCTTTGTTTTTTAAGCAAAGTACTCAATAGAGAAAACCCGTATCGAAACAACTTGAATCAAAACGACCGGCAACCGTTAGTACAAAGTATACATACACTGTACCTTTTAGTCTTCAAGGAGTTGTGGACAGTTGTGCTGGCCAGGCCAGTTTCTTTCACAGAACTAACACTTTCACTCTTGTCCTGTCTGACATGCTTCACAGGTGTGATTGGTTTTTTGAACTTTCAAAACGAAAGAAAGAAAAGAAAGAAAGAGAAAATCCCAGTCACTGATATTCTACCAAAAAAATACCAGCAAACATAACAAAGCTTTTGAAGGTTTCAGATATCTGCACTGCGATCATGAAGTGTCTCAGGTAATAACCCAATCCATCACTTGACATGAGCATTTAACAAAAGGCCACATGATCAACCAAATGCACAAAGTTAAAGATGTTTACCAGGGAACATGTAACTCAAATGTCCCTGGGAATAAACAACTAGCCAAACAATGCCCTGTCTGCTCAACTGCCGGATATCAGCAAACCAATACCTGAGGTTTTCTGAATAGTTATGGAGATGAGTGTGACTGAGACATCAGACCTTTTACCTGATCATCATCAACCTTCACAGCTTCACCGGCTTCCATTACTGTCTACAATTAGCTACCTCCATGTAGACACCACTCAATACGTAATAATAAACCATAATTATGATAATGATAATGATAATGATACATAAAGATGATAATAGCAGTCAGGGCGGGACTTGAACTTGGGGCTGCCAAAAAATTGGTTATACCTCATATGTACCTTTCAAGGAGCTTTCCAGATTTTAGATATAGCCTACAGGTTATGCTATGCACACAGTGTGGCCAGTTTTTCACCCTATGGTATTTATAAGTTTTTACTACCCTTTAAAATAGTAAAACTACTATCCCATTTTTTACCCTTGACAGTATTTATAGCTTAGTGACTAGCAAGGACAAGCAAACAATAATTATAACAGGGTTTATAATCCTGACAGGCTGGAGGCAAACCAGTTGGCTATTTGCAAGGTTGATTGAGGATTTGAACTTGGGAATACCAAGAAGAAATCCAGCTAGCTGTCAGGATGGGAGTTAAACCTAAGGTTGCCGGATCACAAATCTATAGCCTAGGATCGGACCAGGGTCTACAGTGGGGAAAAAAGGCGAAAAAAACCCGGGGAGTCTGGGGGATGGTTTGCTTTGTTCACCAATTTTTTTTTTTTGCTGTATCACCTCCTTTTTTCCCTCATTGCGAAGCCTGGTCTCAGGCTAGCAAATCTAGCACTCTAACCACTTAGCATGTTGCTTCACTTCAAACTCACATGACAAACAAAAATGTTCAATGAAAAAGAAATTTCAAATTCAAAGGTGTCTACTATGGTAGGTCCCTAGTAAAAAGTGAAGACCAAAAATTAAACCAACTGAAATTACCTTTGGATAATTGGCTACCATCTGTTGTGACATTATATCTGCAGCTTGGAAAGACTGGCTGACAAGATTTTGCGTTAATGTTGGAACTAGTATGAAGGAACAAATATTTACAATTTGTGTGTCAGGACAGCTGCTTGTACACATAACCTTAACAGAGGAACTGTTGTCACAGTCAAATGATGAAACACTGTATACAAACCAGCAGTAATACTTGGATTACAATACTTGTCCAATGAAACAAATAGCAAAGCTAAGCCAATCTCAGACTCTGGGATAGGACGACATCCATGTCTATCAAAGAAATATTGAAGTCTTTTGTTACCCAAAACATTTGGTTTGATTATGTAGTCATGAAGCAGGTCATATGGCATTTTTCTTTTGTAGTACATTTCTAATAACTTTGTTTCTATTAACATCTGGGTCTCATTTCTAATAAGTTTCAACAACAGTTCTAAATAAAATAATGCTTTCTGATGAAGTATTTAGAAAAATCGCTTAACAAATACATTTTAGGCTCACAATTTGCTGATCCACTGTTCCTGCTTTCTCTTAAACTACTGATGATGATGATAACTACTGTCAAAACATTTCACTTTTGATACTTCAGATACTGAAAAAAGTCTTCAATGTACTGTTTGGTTAGGTAAAGAAAACGGGATATGTAATTCACAGCAAAGTAATGAACCTATGCACAAACCTTCTCAATGCTTCAACTACATGTAAGACCCACTTTTGAGACTCTGTTGGCAATGAGTTTTGTTCTTTACTATCCATCATCATAACACAAACATCTTTAGATACCAGACCATCATCACTCTCACTTCCGGGTACATCCCTCAATAAAACAATGCCACCACTTGAGCCAACTGCATTCTGCAACCGTTTGTACTAAAAATAATGTTGTAATAACTGAGATAACAATCCTGTATGTACCTACATGTGTGCAAACACTATGTAGAAAATACAAAGAAGTGGGAAGGAGAGAAAGTAGGTGCTTGCAGCACAAACATGGGAAGCTGTCCATTAAACATTAAGCACAAAAACTTTAAAACAACATTTTGGAATGGGCAGTTTTAGTTCTTTCCAGCCAGATAGTGACCAGAAAACAGCTTTACTAGCTTCAAACAACAAATGGGGTAAATGTGCTATTTTAGTTTTTTAAGCATCATTTTTTTAGCATCGCCATTTGAGGGGTTTTTTTAAGCCAACATTACCTTATGTAAGACACTAGTTATAAACAACAGTCTAGCTGCTAACCTGCTTTTTACTGATAAAGATGAAGGTTTTTCCATGGAACAAAGATTTTCTGGCTTCCCTGGGAAGAAAACTTGCACCTTGAGAACTAATAGTCTCTTCCTTTAGGGGTGGAAGGTAGCTGCTACAAATCATAAAAAAAAGTTTCAGTGAAATTATGGAGTTAAAATTATAATTCACGAAGAAAAAAAAAATTGTCTCTGTAGCCATACCTTTCCACAGGGAGAGGAGCTGGACCTGCGTTAGTAGAATTTATAATGTCATCAAAATAGGATGGTGTGACAATTGGACAACACTCAGCTAAAGCATGAATCACCTGCCGAACAGTTAGGCAAAAAAAGATAAATTAACAGACAATTCAAAAGTACCAAATCAGCTGTTACCATAGGACCTTAAAGTATCTGTTGGCTGTAACAACTGGTCAAAAACATGTCATATGTCTCAGGTTTTATGCCCCAACACAGCTTTACCGCTTATGAATTGTGTCAACTAAAATATATTTAAGGAATGTTTTCCCGTGAAAATACACAAGTGTAATCAACATTGCATTACTGGTAATCCTCTGTTAAGCCCGCCCCCAGGGGGGGGGGGGGCTTATTTATTTCAAGCCCATGTGAGGGGGGGCTTAATAGAGACAGGCGGTTTAAGACCTAGAATATAAAGTGGATAAGCTCAAGTACAAGAAGGTTGGAGTTCATGCAGCTAAGGATCAAAAACAATTCCAAACTTCCAGTTGGTAAATAAACTATCCTAGATCAGTTCACACGAAGTTCAACGGTCATGATTGATTAATATAGTCTATAATTTATTACTGAAGAATAATAAGGGGAGGGTAGGGGGGCTTAATAGAGAAGGGAGCTTCTTGACTTTCTTCTCCCTGAAAAGGGGGATTTATTAGGGGAAGGGCGCTTATTTGAGATGGGGGGCTTAATAGAGGATTTACCGTATTAATGTTTAGGATTGTTTCATTGCCAAACCCACTGTTAACACCCTTTTATATTTCTGCTGTACAAGCAATCAACACAGCAGTATAACAGCAATGACCTATGGAAACTGTGAACAGCAGCAATGTTTTTGGAAAGATTATTGTGTCAGGAAATTTAAAAGAAGTCCAATTATCAAGTGTGAGATATCTCAACTCCAAGGTTTCACAGTATCACGTCTGATATGTGGTGTTGGGTAGTTAGTCATAACATAAACAACAATCTTGGATTTTTCAAGGGATTCACCATTTTGTTAATAGTTTGACAGTAAGTACATAACTGCAGTGTGCTTACTTTTATAGTAAATGTCAGTCCATCCATTACCAGGTGAGTTACAACAGTGTTTGCCCTCCAGTCATTGATCATATGACCACCTAGCACACACATAGGCATAACAGTATTTAGGACAGTGTAGGTTATCGTATATTTTGTATTGTTAAAACCGCAAATAATGAGCTTCTCTTTTGATGAAAGTAGCCCCTCTTTCCCATCTCTTGCCCCTTTTTTCCTGTTAAGGTAAAGTTAGTGTGCTTATCTTAACGATGTAGTTGTTGCTGTTGGTTGCAATGTCCAACATTCATTTGTATGTCATAGGACAATATGATTCAACCAATGAGGATTCCCACCCCCTCCCCATCCCCAAAATAGATACAAAATCGAAAATAAGAATTCTCTGCACAAAAATATAATTAGACAGTTTCTGGTATGGTACCAGTAATAATAATAAAATTATTATATTATTACTAGCCATAGTTACATACATACATACTAACTTTATTCAAGATGTAAACAAGCTTATTTACAGGAAAAACATAATATCAAAAGACATCTTGAAAGGGAAGTTGAGATGTTAGCCCTATATTAGAACTCCCAAACAGAAATAGAAAACCCTTTGACAAGAAAAATAAGAAGTTGATGGATTTCGTTAAGCCTCACAACTCTCACAAAATAGAACTTGTGAACTGGGAAATTCCTGCATTTATTCAGTTATAACAGTGGTCAACACTCCTCAATACTATTACTACTGCTGCAAACGTTTTAGTTTTGAAGTAGACTGCTGATCCATGTAGCTCCTCTTTAAGGACTACTGACTCACTACCTACCACCCCTTCTCTGAGCTAACATAGTGGCCAGAAATAAAATAACAGCTCAATAGCTTACATACCAAGTTGAAGAACATGACTCTTGAGCGTATTTTTCTTTTTCTCATCAAGACAAGAGGTGACAACAACCAAGGGAATATATTGTAACCTGAAAATCATACATTGTCCATTAAGCCCTAAGAGTATTTCAGTATCAAATTTCTCCTTGTAATATCAATGCTTTGTAAAACAGAGTGGTCATGAGAATTATGGACATAGTCACACAAGATGAATTTTCTCAATATTTTATCAACTTCTCCCCACTTCTTCTTTAGGAAATGAATAGAGGGAACAAATGAGAATACCAATTTTGATCTTAGGGTTTAAAGGGTTAAAAGGTATTGTAGCATAAGTAATGAAAAAATTATTTGTGGATGATCTTGAGACAAACAAAATCATTACTTTACACCTTGCTTTACAAAAATGTTCCTTACCTGTGATTATTGTTTTGAGTTAAACTGGAATTTGACAGTGATCACTTTACACGAAATAGTTACCTGTAGAGACTGTTGTTTTTTCCAAATAATAATTCATCACCACTCTTCACATTAACTGTCCCGGTGATTCTAATGCCATTTATAAAAGTCCCATACTTAGAGAAGTCTTCAAGAAACACTTGTGACATTTGACAAGGATCACCCTACAAAAGACCCACAAGATTTTTTAAAACATCTGTACCTGACCTCCTCTCCTTAGTGACCTGACTTTCCAAAATACCGTCAATCAAGTCACTGCCAAGAAAATTACTTTGAAGAGTACTGACTATTAAAGACCTCTCATTTATTAATTAGACATTGGCATACCCAAGACAACAGAAAGATAATTTACCTGAGGAAAATTGAACTACAACACACCTACCAAAATCAGTAATAATGGTTTCCCCTTGGTAGGGCATTTTGGAAGGCTTACAGTGTACAAGGATATTTTCTGAATTAATTCTCCAAAAAGATTACAGAAACTTTGAAAATAGAGTATTTTTTTAGGGTTTTTCGGAATTCCAAGCAGATAATTAAATGCATCTTTTTACTTCTAATATTATTTTTTTCCTGAATATTTATTTTCTAATAAAACGTATTGCATAATATTTTTAAATTTGACTTAACTTATGACGATTTTCAAAGTCAACATGAAGATTGGATGACAAAATGGGAATGTTAATGCTTACTTAAATAATCCCCAAATTCTCATGTTTAAAATCTGAAATTCTGATACATGTTTCTTACTCTCAAATAATCATCAACAAATATTAATTATTACATTAATTTATGCTTACTGTACTTTTTCACTCTATCTAGGTTATGCAACTTTAACTTGATGTAGTTTTTTTCTATATCACACATACCAGATTGGCCTGGTCATGTTGAACAGTTATGACACTGTGTTTCCGACTAATAGAAGCATCATCATGTATCAATACTCGGCAGTCTACAAAAAAAGGATTTCAGTTTGTGTTTTAATCAAAGAATGTTAACAGTGCAAAGAAAAGTGACAAGGTCATACACGTCTTTTCTACTGCACAGTAACAACTCAGACTAGATAGGCTTCATTAAAGATTCTTTTCCTCAAACCTGCTAATCTCCCCAGGCCAGATCCAGGTAAAAAAGGACTGGCAAATGACAAACAGCTAAAATCAAATGAGATTATAGTAAAATTTTCCTTCTCATGTAACTAATTAAGTAACAATGGTACAATATTAATGGTGGCATGCAGTGGCATATATTTTCTTATTAAACACCAGAGACATCTTAGTCAGTCTCAGCAATAAACAAGGTCACTGTAATTCATCACTATTTTTCACTGAAACATACGTTTTTTTCAAGTACATTACAAATTACATCAGGAGAACATGAGCGATGGCATAGCACATTGTGCATACTTAAAAAGAACTTGGCAGTGACCATGACTAATGAGCGAGAATCCGCACAATGCATTACGCAAATTGGCTTAAGTCTAACAACCGACACCTTTGCACGGAAGCATCCATGACGTCTCCTTCTTGCTAATAGGGAACTTAAGCAACAATGGAGGTGAAGGCTAACAAAACGTCACTTAAAAAGTGAATTTGCACTGCTTCAAACTTTATCGCGCTTATTCCATCTCGTTTAATTCGTCAAATTTGGAGTTTAATTCTAAAGGACTGTATCAAAGTTCAGGAAAAGAAAAGGAAAGTTGTTGTCTTGTGTTCCACTCCTCGAAAAAACATGAAATTAGGCACTTTCATGTTGTAGTCGTGCAACAACGGCTAAGAAATGTACAAAAAAGCATGATGCATGTGCAAAGTTGTTACTTTGCCAATCTAAACCTATTGGTTTTTCGCTGTTTCTGTTGCCATCGCTGTCGTTGTTGCTTAAGCTCCCTAATATATTAGCTGAGTAAACGGAAAGTCACAAGACTACAATGTGTGTTTTTAACTGATGTATTCAACAATTATTAACATATATACGTTTTAAAGTCTATCACACTATCTCTTCACTGAAAGTGAAAAAATGCCACTTGTAACTGTTATTGGAAATTTGTGCTTAGAGTCACAAAACGGAATTTCTGAGGACCTTAAGTATTAAAGTTTTCCCGGGGAGAATACCTTATACCCTATGCCTTCCGCAGGCCATCTAGTCAATCTACAATCCTCGTCACAAATCACTGAAACAGAAGCCATTTGTCTTAAATTTTCTCCAAATTTCTTACATTCACTCTTCACACCTTTGTTCTCACTCAAATGTGCCCCCTCTCCTTCCCCAATGTTGAGCCACGTGTATTTTGGAGCACTGATCGAGATGACTGCAATACCTAAATCAACATTGGGGAGGGGAAAATCACACAAGTGTTTCAAGATTTCTGACGAGTATTGTAGACAAAAGTACCACATTAGCAACCCCTCTATGCAAAAATGCTAGCTACGCCCCTGAAGTGCATATAAGATTTGCTGCCTACAGGACAACCCTCCAACAGAAAACTGAAAAGGCCAACTGAAAACAGGCTGCTTACTTGATCACTGCGCGCTGCAGGACTACGGGAGAAGTTGATAAATATCGCTTTGATTGGCCGGGCCCAGAAACTTGACTATAATTTTAAGAGTTGAGTACCTTTTCTTCCGACCACATGCACGCCCGTGGTGAGCACAAGACCTGCGAGTGGAAAAAGAAATAATTTTGCAATGATTTCCATGGAAATTTTAATTTCAAGTTTGATAAATATTTCAAGTTCCATGTTACCTTTATTTTCTGACAGCGAGCTTTTCCTTCGTTCGACGTCTTTGATTAGAAGCCACATTCAAAGCGCGGAACCGACAACACAAGGTTTATTCACGTATAAAACAACTGGGCGTTTTTTAGCGTTGACCGCACAGGACTGGAGCTAGTGTGTTCCAGGCTCTAAGCGATCAAGCGCGGGGAGCTGTGAGATTGCTGTGAGACCTTGTAATGTGTGATGGATTGAATGGGTTGTGATGGGAGGGTACTTACACAACAAGAAAAAACTTCACCGGGTTTAATGTTGCATCTTGGTAATCATAATCACGGCCCCCTGTTTGTTAACCCCAACTTTCACTCGAAGTAGTAGAAATGAAAGATTTAAAGAGGAGAAATTAAGGAGGGGCAATCATTCGTTCATTCAATGGTTCTCATCCATTAAAATCATCGTCAAGACAGCCCAAAGCTTCAAGAGCAAGGGTATATTTTATTTCTCGAGCGATCGAGCAAAGCTAAGGAGGAAGGTTTGAAGCAACGCACGTAGAACCTGACGAATAAACAATATTTCGGATGATACTTTTGGAATTTATCATCTGTACATATGAAACGTGCACTCTCACAGGTCGTCAAGTGATCCACGCGGCTGTTCCACGCTCTTTCCACGCGTGGAAACTCGGGGTTGCAATGCATCGGGGAATCATTTTATATGAAAATCATATTGACTCTTAAGACATTTCCAATATTTTCCAATAGCATTTCATTTTCAAATTCTCGGAAACAGAAATTTTAATCCAGAATTTCCGCCTGAAAAATTTTCGTGCTGCCGTGCACGGCATCAACTGGTGACTTCTACACGTGTCTCTCACGAACCAATCGATTTGCACGCCCTGACTCCGTCACACAGCACCTCTTCCGTAATATACCACGTCTGATTACTTTATAAGCAGCCTCAAAGCTTTGCACGGTACGTTTTTCTTCAGCTTCGTTTGGAAAAGGTATAGTTTTGGTGGTCATATTTTGTTTTCAGCTTTCAAAGCATTTTTTTTATTGATTTTCTCGCCTTTAAAATGGCCTTGTTTTATCAACAATAGTCTCGAATTTTAGGTGACCCATTTTTGTGAGCGCTGACTTTTCTTGCAAATGTAATATTTCAGATAATCTCGTTCCAGTAGCCTCAGCGAAGGAAAATAGCTTTGAGAAATGGCTTCCAAACTACCGCCGAATTTCCCTGTTATCTACGGAAACTTTGAAGACTTAGCTGTTAAGGTGCAGGATTTTGTGGCAGACAAAATCCACCTCTGTCAGCCCGACAACCTTCACATCTGCGATGGATCCAAAGAAGAAAACGAGGGACTTATCAAAGAGCTAATGGATGCTGGAATTGCGACTCCCCTGCACAAGCACGATAACTGGTAGGCTTATTTGGCTGTTTAGACCAAGGGGGGGTTCTGGAACGTGAAGTTTTCGAAATTGCGTGACTCTTTGCACGGCCGGTTGAGAAGTGAACCTTCTCTTCAAGTCAAAAAACTTTCTCTTGTCTCTGGAAACCACAGGTCATGAACCGGATAATTGTTGAATAAAGTTGGAAAAGTTTTCCAGCACCAGTCAACGCGTCTTGGATACCCTTTTGCAGTCGGGGATAATTTGAAAATTATAATAAAAAATATATCTCGGCAGTTTTTGTTTGTCTATATTACCCCCATGCCTAAAGTCATTTAGTGCCCAAAATATGGACCTTTAAGCAAACTATCCTTGAATTTAGTCTTTCTGCTGGCTTTTATTTATTATCTCATGATATTGCATAAATTTGTATAGGATTGGTTCAGGATGGATTCTACTTCGCATTTGATGCTATAGAGTGTTTTCACTCACGTGGCCAGCATCTATGCAAATTTATTGGAACAAAAGAAAGCGTTTGCATAAGAAAAGAGTTCAACTCCCAGAGGATTGGTCTGGGACACCAACATGGCCGCCGTTTCATTGTTTTGGGACACCAATATGGCCGCCGTGACGTCATGTGAAAACACTCTATTTGCAGAAATGTAAACATTTTAGGCATCCTAGTGATGAATAGTTTCGACATACAGATATTTTACAGAAGCAACAATACGCTCTAAGAAAATTATTTTACTAAATTCATTTTAGCTTGAAGATATTAGCATTACTTTTAAATATCCTTCAGTAAGGTTTTTTATTTTTCTTTAGTTTTTATGCATGATATTGAATAATACATTTATGGCGCTAAAAAATTGAACCAATTTGTTAGGGATAATATTGAAGCACAAAGTAAGTTTCCTGGCCATTTTTACAAAGTGTGTACTTAATTATCTCAAGTAATTATGCATCAGTCAATTCCAGCTGCACCCGTCCCCCGGCTACTGTGGGGCATTTGCCCGCCTTTTCAGTCCCAGGGGTGGGGCATTTGCAAATTTTGTGCTGCCCGGGGGCCGGGCATTTGCCAACCCCAGGGCTATTCCCGAGCTTTTGACATGCACACGGTTTCCTATCAGAATATAACCACACAGAGGATATTACTGGGAAAAAAGCAGATTAGCTCATCTGTCAAAGACAGGAGGTTGTAAAGGCATGTTCTCAATTTTATGTGCGTATTTCTTCATTACTTATCAAGCCAGAATTACATAGCGAAACTCAGGAGCTACCGCCGTGAATCAATGTTTTTTGGTTAGCGAATAAAATTTCTGTTGATATTATTAATTTTGAAGAACATCCTTTCATATTTATAACCTATATAACTTTACTGCACTCTGTTGATTTTAATGTCACTAATTTTATATCAATACCAGCGCCGTAGCTAGTATGAGGCCAACCGAGGCACTTGCCTCGGTAAAATTTTGACAAATTTCACCGATCATTTTTATTTTACATAAGCGATCATCGGATATTTTTAACGCATCATGATGTTACAAAGAATTCAGCAATTCAGTCAATATACTGTGAAAAAATTACCATATCATCGATCTCAAGGGGCTACGTACGTTAACTCAAATTTTTTTTGAACAAATACTGATCAAAACCATTGGCGAGGTTAACGGTCACCCAGATTATGTAGCTTGTTTCTGATTATTGCTTTTTAAATTCCACTTAAATTAACTCGAAAAAAAGTTACCGAAAGGCCCAGAAAACGCTGCAAATCGCATTTCCGAGAGACTAAAGTTCAAAATTTCTCTGGGGGGGGGGGCATGCCCCCGAACCCCCCTAGCAACTGCCGCCTGCCTCGGTTGGCCATTTGGTCTGGCTGCAGCACTGAATACTAAAACCATAAACTGGTGCATGTCGTCGCAGTGTGAAGTCTTAACTAGAATCCTAGCGCTATTACAAAGGAAGATGTTACTTGAAAGAAAAAGTCGCAAATTAAAATGTTTAAAACGGCACTATTCGAGTGTGCAGTCAATGAAAAATGTTGCAGTGTTGACGGAGGACGGGGCATTTGCCCTCTTTTTTCGTCCCCACCCCAGTGGATTTGACAGCTCAAGAGTCCCCACCCCGGGAATTTGCCATCCAAGGCAAAAAAATGCTAATGCCTGGGGTCAGCCCTGGGGGGTGGCTGGGTGCAGTTGGAATTGACTGATGCATTATCAATATGGTACTTTTGTTTATGTTTTACTTTAAATGAACATTTCCTTGCTTGTACTTAATTATATCATTGTCAGCACTGTTTTTTAATGTTTTTCCGTTTTTTCAGTTACACTGTTCGTACTGATCCCCGTGATGTGGCACGTGTGGAATCTAAAACATTTATTTGCACAGAAGACAAGCATGAATCAGTTCCACGAGCCAAAGAAGGTGTTGAAGGTCGGTTGGGAAAGTGGATGAGTGTCAGTGATATGAATAAACAACTTGGTGAAAAATATCCAGGCTGCATGAAAGGCAAGTTTTAATTACATCAGTTAGCCAGTAATGCTATCCACATTCTGATCATAATTTCATTTTCTTCAGTTTATCTGATTGCAAATGTGGTTATGTTTTTCAGGCCGCACCATGTATATGTTGTGTTTCAGTATGGGTCCTGTTGGATCACCTGTCTCTAAGATTGGTATTCAAGTTACTGATTCCCCTTATGTTGTTGTTTGTATGCGTATCATGACGCGTATGGGAAGCAACGTGCTGAAAGTTCTTGGTGATGGTGACTTTGTGAAGTGTCTTCACTCAGTTGGTGTTCCTAAACCTGCTCCCCCCTCTGACTATCCATGGCCTTGCAATCCAGACAAGACTGTCATCACTCACTTTCCACATGACCGTGAGATCAAGTCATTCGGGAGTGGATATGGAGGAAACTCTCTTCTGGGAAAGAAGTGTTTTGCTCTCAGGATAGCAAGCACCCTTGCTCGTGATGAAGGATGGCTTGCAGAACATATGCTGGTATGTTAATTTCTTGTGGGGGTCCAGACAATCTGCGAACCAGCAAGCCATAGGAAAGAATAGAGTTTTATGAAATTGTAAATACGTGAAAAATATTTCCTGAAAGTTCCCTATGGGTATGTGAGGTTTTGCTGTGGGAATATTTGCAGAATTACGCAGTATTGGTTGATTTTGATTGATTAGGGTTAAGCACTCATTTCACTGACTGGGGTTAAGCACTGACTTGCTTTACGGATTAGGATTAAAAGCTGTTTAGTGGTAAACACTTTTGGATTAGGGTTAAGCGCTTTTTAGGGTTAAAAAAGCTCATTTCCAACGGTTAGCTTTTGGTTATTTTTTTCACTTTACTGCTTTTTGATTTTTTTTGTATTCTTCTTTTGCATGTCTCGCATGGCTTGCTGGCTCACACTGTATCCTAACTCTTTTTGTGTAGGGGTAATGCTTAAATGCAGAGATACATAACTATTAAGTAGTGAAAATGAAAGACACGATTCATCAACCTGTAAATTTATGAATCACCCCTAGCAGGCCACTACTTTCTATATAGTTAATAATATGTGTTGTTGTCAAACTATTCTTGGCTCCTAAATGAGTGTTTCTTTGATAAATTTTTCTGCTCCTTTTAAGATCATGGGCCTTACAAGTCCAACAGGGGAGAAGAAATATATCACAGGTGCCTTCCCCAGTGCTTGTGGAAAGACAAATCTAGCCATGATAACACCCACCATCCCTGGCTGGAAAGTTGAGTGTGTTGGAGATGACATTGCTTGGATGTGGTTTGATGAAGAAGGTCAACTTCGAGCTATCAATCCCGAAAGTGGATTCTTTGGAGTTGCACCAGGTTCCTCATACCTAACAAATCCAATTGCCATGAAGACTTTCCAGAAGGACACTGTATTTACTAATACAGCTGAAACCAGTGACGGTGACTTCTGGTGGGAAGGTAATAATATAGAAAGTAAACTCTGTTGTATGATGAAGGGGAGGGGGGGAGTGCTATTGTCAAGTGGAATTCCAGAAATATCCACAACCTTCTCTTGCCTTCCCATTTTGATACGTCGATGTTTACTTTCAAGGGTAAAATATCCCTGAATAGGGTGATTTTAGACAGGAGAACCCTAAGGGATGGGTTGGGTTGACTCAATAAGTCATTCTTTTGGAATGAAACACCAGGTTGCAATAACATTGCTGTCCAATAGCCTGGGCTATTGGAATGACGCATCTGCTAACATGTTGTAATTATTAGATGTCAGATGGGGAAGAAAATTTGCAGAGGTAAAGTAAATGTTATTGAAAAGGGGGCTTTGTAAGCTTGAGTACTCTTCACTAGTAAACTTAAGCAATAGCTTGCCTGAAGGGCAAGTGAATTTTTTAATTTTCATCTCACCCTGAGCACACCACACTTGGTACATTCATTAGGTAAAAAAAAGGTTTCCTTACAGTGTAGTTGGTTACGTCCCATCTGTGTACAGATCTTATTATTTTTCTGTTTTTTCTCAGGACTGGACCTGCCAACAGATGTGAGTATAACTAGCTGGTTAGGAGAGAAGAATTGGAAACCACACACTGGCCCTGAAACTGGCCCCAAAACTAAAGCAGCACACCCCAACTCTAGGTTTTGTGCCCCAAGTGATCACTGTCCAATTATGGACAAGGACTGGGAAAATCCTAAAGGAGTTCCCATAAGTGCCATTCTTTTTGGTGGCCGACGCCCTCAAGGTGTGCCCTTGGTCTTCCAGTCATTCAACTGGCAGCATGGTGTATTTATTGCATCATCAATGTCATCTGAAGCTACATCTGCTGCCGAACACAAAGGCAAAGTAGTGATGAGAGATCCTTTTGCAATGAGGCCATTCTTTGGCTACAACTTTGGCAAATACCTGGAGCACTGGTTAGGCATGGAGAAAAAAGGACGCAAAATGCCAAAAATTTTTCATGTGAATTGGTTTCGCACAGGAGAAGATGGCCATTTCCTGTGGCCAGGTGAGCTATTGCTAAAAGTTATACAGAAATAATGTAGTAGACCTTATTCTAAATGTTGATAACTTTAGTATCCTTTCATGTTATGCTAAGTAGCCAACATTATTCCCAGGTTCTCTCACCTACCCGTCCCTAAGTAGCCTCTTTGCCACAGTCACATTTGCAAAATTCAATAGTGGACTTCTCTGATAGGAACATTAATAATCTACCTCATGATGTTTGATACGTGTAATAGTTTCAAGGACAACTTGGCCTGCCAACCACTAGTCATGTTGATTCAGGTACATTACCAAGATAATTTGGTACTACAGGTTCTCTAATTATTAATAATTTATCAGCAATATCATTATTCGGTATAAGGAACAGAAACATTACGTAAAGATGGGATATCCCGAACGTACAATTTACCGTGCTGGTAACGTTTTTTCCTCCGCAGTTTTTTGAAGCCTGTAGTCATTGTTCTGTCCAATTCCATCTTGGGACATCATGTGCTAACACAAGAGACTCATCTCCAGGCCTTCAGTGTTGAAATTCAGCAGCTGAAAAACGTGTTTCCCTTTAGTTCACTGACAATTTTGTTAATGGGTTGGAGAAAGCGGTAAATCCCTGAGACATTCCTGTGGTTGCTGTCTGCAATTTTACAAAATTTCTAATACCCCCACGTCTTTCTTTTAATCTTGAAACGATGTCTTCAAATTCCCCTTTCGCCAATGGAAGAGAAACCAGTCCTTCCCCTTGTATTGCCTGACACTGATATTCCCCTACCCTGGGGCAAGCCGAGATACTCATCAGACGTGCCCACCAATCAGCAGAATATTTTGTTTGTTGATAGGATTTGGTGAGAATTGCCGTGTCCTTGAGTGGGTCTTGAAGCGTTGTAACGATGAAGACGTGGCTGACCCGACTCCTATTGGCTACGTCCCTAAACCAGGCACAATCAACACTGACGGCCTTGATAAGCCTGTAGACATGGAGAAACTTTTTGCCATCCCAAAAGATTATTGGCTGGAAGAATGTGAATCCCTGCGAAAGTACTATGAGGAACAAGTTGGTGAAGACCTGCCGAAAGAGATCACAGATGAACTGAACGCCCTTGTAGCACGTCTTAACGCTGCTTAGGTTCATGTCTACTAGCCTTCAGCTTGTTCAGTAGTTTGTCATGAAGATGAAAGTAGTTAAAAAGATATATGCGGACAATCAAAGAGAAAGGTCATTGGCAAACATGTCCCATTTTAAAGAATGTTTGTAAATGTGTTTTGATCGGTTTAGGTAACAATTTCTTTTTTGTCACCAGTTACAAAGAATTACCAATTACAAGAACAGCCACAACAACAACTGAAGTAAACTCTGTTGCATTTTTCCTTGAGTTCTTGTTTAGTGGTTCTCAGATAAAAAATTGAGAGTTCTGTTCTTTGTAGATGTGTTCTTATATTATCTGCTTGGTTTTGTTTTATTAAAAAATAAAGTTAACTTGTAACCTTTGTTTCTTGAGTATGATGGTTCACAAACCCCGTAACTGACTCGGCTGTAAAGTAAGAAGTCTGTCCAAGGTGCTATCGCCGCGCATTAGAGGCCGCTGAAAGTAAATTTAACACAACTTCGAATTTCCGGAGCATTAATTGAGCGCGAATCCTTAATCCACAAATTCAAAATTTTGAACCGTCATAGATGCATGCAGTCTTCATGATGGACTCTTTCGGGAGGTTGAAGACGTGTCAGCCGATATCAGCTCGTCTTCACTTTCAGCGCTTTTAACAGAAGCTAATTTTTCGCAGTTGCATTGACTACTTTTCGCACGCCAGTGCATATTGCAAAAAAGTGGCCTTTGCTCGCACGGGCCCTTACCAATAGGGTAACTTCGAGAGTGTTATTCTAAAAACCGCTATCCAGAAAGAGTGAAATAAACAAACGCGAGAATACATGCAGTCGATAATGCAGTCCATTTTTGGAAGGGCCACCTTTAGGTGGGCTCGGCCCAAGGGCCTCTCAACCCTAAATCCTTCTTTCTTAACACCGTGCTCTTGAGCACAACCTGTATGCTCGCACATGCTCGCAGGGCCCGTAGTTTCCTATTTTGTAGGGGTCTGCACAGATGAGATGAAAATTAACGAGAGAAGGGCCGGTTATACGTGCGAATACATGTCGGGTCCCCACAGTATTTTTAATCCGTATAGAACCGAATTTTCCTTAGTTTGCCCTAACCCTGAAAGCATCAGGTAGGTCTTTTGTTTTTTATTATGGCTGTTGCTTAGAAAAAGCCGGGGAGTTTTATTTTGTACCAGTAGTGTGTAATAGGGAAAAAGTATGGGGAGTTTTAGAATCTTGAAATTGTCCACAGTTTTTCTCTTCAAATTAGTTTCGTAGATTAGTTATTGCCAAAATGAGACGATAAAAAATGACTTTTCTCTGTTGTTCGTAAGAGTGGCAGTAGTCATGGCACTATTGAAAGGGCATGTTTGTGGTGCTTGTTCCTCCATGGCTTCTTGTTTAAGCTGAGATGGCTTCTTATTTAAGCTGAGATACGACACAATTCCCGTTTTAGTCAGTGGAGCCGGGTTAGAATTTTGCGCGTAACTTATGACCGCCAAACAAACTTAATGACAGGATGAAAAAGAGAAACGAAAGAAAGGGTGGGAATGACTTCAGTTTTAGCTATCAATCGGAGTTTGTTTTTTTGTCACAAACCTTTGAATCATGAAGACTCGGGCACGTGAGACGGACGAGCGATCGAGCAAGCGCATGCACACAAGCCCCGCGCATGTTTTACCGTCTTGTTATTTGTTTTCTCTCTAGTTGTACTTTATTTATGGTTAGTTTCAAACTCATGTTATTTTTATTCTTTTTTCATTTTTACTATCCTTATATTCCTTCAGTCATGAATTTGGTACAGTTTCTGTCAAAGTTTTTTTTTTCAGTGTTTAGCTTCTCTATTTCACGTGATACTTGTATATCCATCTGTTTGGGCCACTATCAAACATTTTCGACAAAATCGAACAAAATCACGGAGCGCGCCTTATGTCGCCTTTGACCGTTACTGTGAAGCCGCTGTCACTTCAGACTTCAGAACGACATTTTTCTTTCCTCTTTTTCTTGGTTGTCAAAGAATGCGTGTGACTTGATTCGAGTAAAGGAATCGCAGAAAAAGAATGGAACAATACAAAAAAGTTTGTTTACAAAGCCTGATAAAGAAGCAAGGCTGATTGTACAGCTATGAGAATGTCTATTGTTGGGGCGATTGTGACATCGCTGAATTTACTAATACTATTTAAAGTTCTCCTCAGGGAGATCGCGCAAAAGGTGAAAAAATGAACTAAAAAAGAAACAAAACAGTATAAAACAAAAGCAACCAGCCCTAATCACCAAGAAACTCGTAAATTTTGGATGGAAGATTAATGATATGCTCACTTTTCGGGAATCAGTCTCTGACAGAAAATTGAAGACTACTTACTTTATGAGGTGGTCCTTTCATTGTCGTTTAATAGTACCCACTAAACAGAATGTTGCTTTTTTCCATTTACCAATTCCTCGGTTCCTTACTCATGTTTCACAAACTCACGCGCCTTTTTTGGATTCAAACCGTGGACGGAAGTCCGGTAAACTACATCATCGTAAATCACTTACCGTTGTGTTCTAGGATCCTTTTTGCAAGTTTAAACAAAGCTGGAATTGGCACTGCAATCGGGCTTTTACGTCTTGACTGCCTACAAATTGCATGCTTTGTAGTAAAAAATAATTATACTTTTTTCAAATAAGCATGATACACGATACATATTTGAAAAGGTGGACCGCTAGGACTCAACTTTAAAAATATTGAAAAATTTAAAAAAAACGCGCGTAAAAATCATTAGTGCAGGTACACTGAAATGGTATGCCAGGGGCACCCAACGAGAATATAGTTCAAAACCACTTAAAAATGGCATTGTTAAATGTATTTTAGTATTTAAACGGTAGATATGGGCATATTTTTATCCCGTTAAAATTTTTCATCTGTTCGGATTTCCTAGCTGAAAGTCTAGTGATCAGAAAATTATAGGGATCAAAACTTACCTTTTCGAAAATTTCAGCCAGAAAAAAGGTTCCCAAAAAGTCTAGGTGACCTTTTTAGGGTAAAAATCCGTTAAAAATCAGGGGCACCCAACGAGAATATAGTTCAAAACCACTTAAACATAGCATTGTTAAACGTGTTTTAGTATTTAAACAGTGGATATGGGAATATTTTTATCCCCTACAAATTTTTCATCTGTTCGGATTTCCTAGCTGAAAGTCTAGTGATCCGAAAATTATAGGGAGCAAAACTTACCTGTTCGAAAATTTCAGCCAGAAAAAGGCTCCCGAAAATTTTAGGTGACCTTTTTAGGGTAAAAATCCGTTGAAATGGGCAATTTTACCATTTTTTAGATGTTCGAAAATCCTAGGAGAGGCAGGCAAGCAAGAAATTTTACAACAAATGTTCCGAAAATTCTAGATCTCAAATCGTCTTCCGAACAGATATTTTTCCGAAAATTGTCCTTGAGTGCCCCTGAAAAATGGGCAGTTATACCAATTTTTAGATGTCGAAAATCCCAGGAGAGGCAGGCAAGCAAGAAATTTTACAAAAAATGTTACGAAAATTCTACATCTCAAATCGTCTTCCCAACAGATATTATTTGAAAATTGAGGTTGGGTGCCCGTGGTATACTGTGTCAATAAATCTTCATCCATCTTTTTGAGCCTTTTTTTAAATTTGTTAGAGTTTATTTCGTCGGTGAAAAGATGGTTTGGCAAACTGTTCCAGTCTTTGACGATTCTCAAAAAGAAGGAGTACTTAAAGGAGTTCACTTTGGCTAATTTAGTTTGTATTTTGTATGGATGGTTTGCTCCAGTGTTTTTACTTCTACAAAACTCGAAATAGTCATTGAAGTCAAGGCCATTTAGAATAAACACTGTCTTGTAGCATTCCACCACAGATAAGTATTCTCTCCGATGCTGAAGTGTGTTCCAGTTTAGCAATATACATCGTTCTTCATATGACATCTCGCGTGGTTTTTGACCGCGAGCGATTCTCGATGCTCTTCGTTTTACTTTTTCGATTGCCATCTTGTCTTTAACTAAATAGGGCGACCATACCGGGCATGCGTATTGTAGGAGTGGTCTAACCAAGGACTTGCGGAACATAGAGAAAATTTCCCCGTTCTTGCTACCAACTGTACGCTTTAGTAGGCCCACCACTTTCTTTGCTTTATTTACAATTACATCCACGTGACTCGACCAGGATACGTCTCTTGACACATGAACACTCCCCGGGGGGGTACTCCCTTATATAAGCCAATATGGGTATGTGCCGCCCCATCGGGTAGGGTTTATGCGCCGTTTTGGTCTACAATACAATACAATACAATACAATACAATAAGAGTTTATTGTGAAAATACACTTAGCTACAATAATGGTGTGCTTTCACAGACGGAAACGAAATCGGGGTCTGTGAAAGCACGCCAGCTAATTTACAGGTATTCCACAAACACAATAAAATTAAGAGTTAAAAAACTAGATATGGAATATTCTATAATTAAAATTATAACAATAAAATCTTAATAAGTATATCTTATATCTAAATAAATACTAAATTCAATAAAAAAGCGTCGAAATTATAAAAATTGCACTAGGTCGACTTGGCGAATGGATCTCTTAAAAGACTTAAAATTCGTTATATTTCTAAACATGTTCGGAATTGAATTCCAGAGTTTCGGACCAATATAACGGACTGAGTTCAAGCCATATGTAGTAGACTTTGGCTTGGGTAGCGAGAGGATATAGTCACCTCTTAAATTGTAGCTAACGTTCTTCCTATGAACTATCAGGTCTTGTATACTTTTGGGCGCTAAAGAATTGTGGACGGCATTAAAAATAGACAGTGTGATTTTAATTAATCTGATGAGAGGCCTAATGCGTTGAGAAGTTCCGAGTAGCTTGTGTACTTATCCCTGAAAACAAACCTGATCGCCCGCTCATTTAACCTTTCCAATTTGTCTGCAGCACTTTTATTACAAAAATTCTAGGTTTCACTGCAATAATTGAAGTGAGGAAGGATAAATGCTAAATATAGGTCGCGCTTTGTTTCGAAGGGAAGCATTTTCTTCATTCTTTTAAGAACAGCTATTTGCTGTGAAACTTTCCTACATATTTTAGCAACATGATTGTCAAACTTCAGTTTGTTATCTATCGTTATGCCAAGCATCTCAAATTCTGTAGTCACTGGGATACTGGAATTTTCACACTTGAAATCAAGTGTGGCGTCAGATTTTCCCATCACAATAGCTTGATACTTAGAATTGTTCCTTTTCAGACCGTTCTCATCATACCATTTATCCACAATCTCGAGATCAGAGTTTATAGCACTCTCAACTTCTCTATAGTCATTATGAGCAAAGACGATTTGCGTGTCGTCTGCGTAGCTAGAGAGTTTACATCTTTTCACGATGAACAGGAGATCGTTGATGAAAATATTAAATATCAAAGGCCCGAAGATTGATCCTTGGGCAATCCCTCCGGAAATATAATTCCAGCTCGAATATTCTTCAGCTCCTTGCACTCGTTGTTGGCGATCAGAGAAATAAGCCTCAATGATATTAGCAGTTCTCTGGTCAGCACCATATTCTTTGAACTTCTTCACAATGAGATCGTGTGGTAGAGAGTCGAAGGCCTTCGACAAGTCCATAGACACAAGGCCAATTATTTTCCGATCGTCCAGCTCCTTTCGCCATTCCTCCGTAAGACTGAGCAGGGTCTGAAAACGGTTATACACTTTTCCGATTTTGGTCTGAAATAGGGTGTGGTTTTCGAGGGAACTACGGGAGTGTATGAGCGTATTTTTCGTTTCAATTCCAAATGAGTAAGAAAGAAAGAGAAATATGCGAATTCGAAATGGATTTGAAGAATTTGTTTGTTTGCGCTCCAATCTAAGTTATGATAACATAATTTCCGCCTAAAGGCCAGGTCTGAAAACGGGTATGGATTTTAGAGGTCTGGTTTGAAAACGGGTGTGGAAAACAACACTTTTTGGTCTGAAATCGGGTCAGGATTTGGAGAACAGGGCGGCACACCCCCACCAAGAATTCCCAGGAGTACCTCCCCCTCCCCCGCCCCGGGATGAACACCCAGGTCCTTGCATGAATTAACTGATTTTAATTCTGTACTCTTAGCTAGCTAGCTAGCTAGGTAATAAGGATGTTTATTCTTGTCTTGCTTTTACGTAATTCTCATCACTTCGCATTTCTGAGGATTAAAGTTAACTTGTCAGCTTCTTGTCCAGTTTCCCGAGCAATCCAGATCCGACTATAGTGCTAATGTATCCTCAGCATTATTCATTTCACCATCAATCTTTGTATCGTGTAGCGAACATTTTAATAGCACAAGTAACAACATTTTGTATCTCGTCTACGTAGACTAAGAACAAAATTAACCGCCTTTCGACTTTTATTAGAATTTTATGTGTAAAGTCAACTCTCTCTTCAGTATCGGATCAGACCTCTATATGACGTCGAACGCCTGGCGGTTGGTCCCTGCCGTTTTCCAGTCATTTTACTGTAACTCGTCTCTCTGTAAGCCGGACACCTCACTATCAGGGACGGTCCCGAAGGTGTCCGTCTCAGAAAGAGTTGCTTTTATATATCTTATTCTTATGTTTGTTTGTGTGTGTGTGTTTCTGTCACGTGTTATTGTTATGGGCTAAAAATTATTAACATTTAAATAAAGTTGACCACTACAACTGGTACCCAAACTGTTATCGTATGGCTCAGCTGACATGCAACTCACCTTTATATGAACTCTCTCTCTCTCTAGCCAGTCTCGACCCACCTTGCCCGTGAATGACATCAAGAAAAAATCGCAGCAGGATAAAAAGGAAGTCTACTCGGTGTGAGTTTGACAAAAATCGAAATTGGATCCTGGGCTTACCTAACCCCTCACTAAATGAGAGCCAGCAGATTGAAAAAGCCAAGTGCTTTAAAACCAGGGGACCCAGTGGAGTTTTATTTTAGCCTCTATCGTGACAATGTTCTTCGTAGCTCGCTCCCCCTGGCCTTACGTCCAGCTCCCTCAGCACTCCCACATGGTCTAATAATGAAAACATCTTATTATTTCGTATCCTTACTCAAGCTTAAGATATTAACAACACATTTAGAAACCCAGGAGGCCATTTGGTAATTGGCTTTTTTTTAGAAATAATGATACAATGATAATTAAGGTAATGGCTCTATTATTCATGAAAAATAGCTACAGGGGAAGATTGACTATGTTGTTTGTTGACATTTTTTGCTCGCTACAAGCAGGTGCGTATTTGAGGACGTTTCCGTGATTCTAATTCTAATGAAGTCCAACTAAAATTTTGATGGAATGGTGAATAAAGTAAAAGGAGCTCGCGTGACGTACTGGGCTTACGCACAGGGAACTTGCGCAATGATGAAAACCAATCAAAAAGCTTCTTCTATTGACGCCGGTTCCCGCCGACCTTTGGACTAACTCGCCTGGGAGGCATTTTAACTGGCTTTTCGCGGCGACGTTTCCTAGGAAAATTACCGCGTACACGTTTACAATAAGCATCCACCGTATCTTGTATATATTTATTTCTGAAGTACTAACTACGATGTCATTTACGTCAGTTATCTCGCGGTAAGATGAAGACCATTCTCTCATGTTCTAATGTAAAAATTATCGTAGTCGAATGCTTGTTTGTGAGGTCATGTAATGTCATAACGTCTTTCTACGTTCTTATCATAAAGATAATGAATTTTCTTGTTTTTCCATTTTATTCACAAGATTTTCATCGTTAGCCGTTGCGCCTTCCTCTTGTTTTACGCTACGTCATTGCCTAGTTCTGCGGAGAATGGCTTCACAACTTCCAGCCGGTTGTACAGTTGTGCGAGGACAGTTCGAATCTTTACCCGCCAAAGTGCAAGAATACATTGCTGACAAAGCCGAACTGTGCAAGCCGGACAATATTTATATTTGTGATGGATCGAAAGAAGAGAACGAAACACTTGTCAACGAGCTGATCGAGTCTGGTGTAGTTCTGAAACTTCACAAATATGACAACTGGTAAGCTTTTAATAGATTGCGTTATTTTCATGGCAATGTTCCGCATGTAGTTAGTCTATCACGATTTGTTATTTTATCAAAAAAAGAAAAAGTTGCACTGTCAGTAATCTTGTGTTGATTTTACTTACACTGATTCACACCTTAAGTACTCAAGATGTCCCATAGAAATACTAAAACAAAGTTTCCTTCTGTTTTATCTTTTGACTAAAGCCAAAGTATTTTCACTTCTAATCCTACTCAGTTTTTTGATCGAAAACTCGTCTCTTCCCGTAGCATTTTGGCTCGAACTGATCCTCGCGACGTGGCGCGTGTCGAGTCTAAAACATACATCTGCACTGAAGACAAGCGAGAATCAGTACCACAGGTCAAAGAGGGAGTTAAAGGACAGTTGGGCAATTGGATGAGTATAGCGGCTATGAAGAAAGAGTTGGATAAAAGATTTCCTGCGTGTATGAAAGGTATGTGCCATGATTGTGATTCTCCAGTGATTCGTATGTGAAGTCATATTGTAAAATCATCGCATTTAAGCCTTCATATCACAATTTTGCTCTGTGTTACGTGGTTCCATTTGTATAAGCTGTTTTCGAACGACTTTTTCGTTTGCGAATTCAGAAAAATCCAAACTTCATAGTCGTGCTGTCATGATAATGGTTTGCTTGTCTTCTGTTTTGTGATTGGTTTAAGTTAGAAGGTGTGTCAAGGGGCACGCCACGTAAATAGAATATTGTTAAGTGCTTGTAATGATCAAAGGTCGTTTTGAGTCTTCTTGCGTTTAAAACATGTTGAAAATAGTGTTCCTTGTCTCATAAAGGTTCTCCTAATGTCTTACTTGTAGAAACAGATTTTTAGTAATGAAAAAAAATTGTGAGATCTTGGTGGATTTGTTTTTAATTTGGTTTCTGCTGAGTAGAGTTGAACATTTTTGTCAAATGCTGTGTCATGTTAATTTCTGATGCACTTCCTGAAATTAATATCATATCACGTTGAATCATTAGTTATATTTGACATGTTGTATTTCAAAGAGCTGATTGAAAACACTTAAAATGTTTGTTTGTTTTTTTGTGTGTCATATTCCTTTGTCATATTCCTTTTACTTTCTCAGTGGTTGCTCCCTTGTTATTGTACAGGGAAACCCTGTCTTACCCCACACTTCTTCCTGGTTTCTCTTATAGATCCACAAGCAGCACATACACTGTAGCTAGGATAATAAACATAAATTTCTTGTAAAGTGTGCATGCTGTGTGTTCATTACTTGTAGTTGCTTTATTTTGACTTTAAAAATACTAAGGGCTTGAAGTGCCTGGATGCCTGTCTCTTGTTAAGCCGTATAAGCTATACATATTATGTTTGCCTTCCTTCTTCAATCTGTAAGGGAGAAGGGATGGTGCATTAGCAAGAGCACTCCCCTCCAAATAACGTACCATGGGTTTGAATCCCAACATTGACATCATAATTATGCGAGATTAGTTTTGAGAGGTTTCTCTCAAGGGAGCATAGTTTTCCACTATAAAGTGTCCAAAATTCCAATGGAAGTGTCTCCAATCAGTTGGAGACAATTAGACTTGTCACAAGTCAACTGCGTGAGTGCCTAAGGCACAAGGGACGCTAGCAAAGTGAGCGAAAGCAAGCAACATAAGTTGCAAGTTGACTTATTCCATCTGCAGAAGATTGAATTTAATTTTAATAATGTTGGTGTGAAAGAATGGTTCGTTGTGTAAGTTTGACAGCCTGCTGAAATAAACAGTTCTCATGACTGGATGTTGACTGACTGGAGATTACCTGACCTAAAACAAAACTGTTTCTGCTTTCCACTTTCTTAAGTCAGTCCTGGGGTCAATCTTTAACCAAAATCAGGGCTTCTGATATTTCACGCGGTCGCGGAGCCGCGAAATTCAGGTAAATCCGCGAAATCCCGCGAAATTCACAAAAACACGCAAAATACTGTGAAATTCGGTACAAATCTTATCAAATACATGTCTGTACAGCAATTTTGAAACTTGTCTCCACTACTGGGGGTATTTACTTGCCGTAAACTCGCAAATTCATGTCAAAACTTCGTCACTGAAACGTGCAAAGAACGTTCCAAAACTACCAGGTGTAGATTATGTTGCAAAAAACTGGGCACTAGCCATGATGTTAAAGGCTTTGCCATTGGTTCATATCTGGAGCGTATTGTTGTTGAAAGAACAAATGATGACCTCTGTTAGAAAAACATTAAAAACGCTGGTCTGATCAGCGCAAAACCGATCGATTTCTAGCGAAATTTGCCCAGAAAATAACCACAAAATCCGCTGTTTTTTTACCGATTGCTTTCCAGCCAAGTTTGCCCCTAAAATTCCCGCGAAATCGGCCGATTTTCCACGAGTTTGTCCCTAAAAATCCTGCGAAATTGACTTTTTTTTCCGCGACCTATCAGAAGCCCTGCAAAATTGAATGAAGCAACTTGCATCTTGTGTGTAAAGTCTTTGAAATTTGAATTTTCACTGAAGTCTTCTTATGGACCAGTCTAAGACGTCAGCCCTCATGATCGTAGATTTAATAACGAAAACTGTTCGACTGAAATTATTTGTGAAAACTGTGCCAGAAGCAATGAAAATGTAGTGGAAAAGGTCCTTTGAATGAAGGAACAATATTTAATGCCTCGTTCAAAGAGAAGCTGGCAGCAGACGTTTCTGCTGTTGTATGCGATATGTTTTCAAACAGTGAGATGTGAAATGTCAGTCTTTTTCCTGGATTTGGCGATGCAACCATCAAGAAATTCAAAGAAATCTTGACCACTAACACACCCTTCTACCACTATGCTTTGATTCTCTCTAATTTATTTGAAGCCTTGTTTGAAGCTAAGTTTCCTTAGACCTGCTGGCGTTAAATCCCTTTGTGAATGTTCCTTTCTTACGCTTCCTTCACTTCAAAGCCAAGCGAGTGCCAAGCCAAGGAAGCGCCTGGATCAAGTTAAGTTTGCCAAGAACTAATGTCACAAGATCACACTGCCGACCAGAAAACTGGTCAGTCAAAAATAGCATGCTGCAGGCGAGAAAAGTCAGTTTCCCGACTGACCACCTAACCAGCAGAAACCGGAAACAACTTTGAGAAAGTCTAGGAGACAATATAATATTATCATTAGCAGGCCTCGCTTTTGTTACACACTAAATAAATCTTTGTTGTCGTTTTATTGTTCATCCACATTATTGTTGCCGTAGCACAGATGCAGTCAGTTTAATATAAACCACGATTCAGATCTAGGGGTCATATGTCTTGTAACCTGAGATCAGGCCCAATTTTAGCAGTTCTCATACATTCTCTCTAACGGCTACTGCTAAAATTGGGCCTGATACAAACTAGTTGTTTGCCTTCGCGTTTTGTAAAATATAAACCAGGAAAACTGGTGTCCTCACTCATTGGCTGTTTGCTTTTGTTTTTAAAGATTTATGTACTGAAAATCAGGGAAAATTGCCGAGGAAAATATTAAGGCAACAGAAAACTAGAAATTTCAGTATTTTAAGTTTGAGCGCGTCTAGCCAAAATAATAAAACTAGTAGAACATCGTGTCGCCGTCTTTTCGAAACTTTTTACCTTCTACGCCAACAGAAATAACCTTCGAGATCTCCCTTAATCTCGCAAGAAGTTAAATGTGATTGTGCTGACTGTTTTATTTTTAGATGAAAAAATTAACAGATAAAAGCTATTTTTAAAGTCAGCCAGTCTGTATTTTTCTCACGCGTGAAAAATTTGCCTACTAGAAAAACAAGCAACGAAAGTAATTTTGGTTGACTGATTCGGCAAATGTCAATCAATCAAAAAAGTGGGCGGCAGACGTTTCGTAGAAGGTTTGTATCAGGCTCTCTTTTCGTTTCGCCATGCCCGCCGGAACATAATTTTCAAAGTGAAATGAAAATAGAGCCTGATCTCAGGTTACATGTCTTGTGTTTCACTTGCATACTGAATGTAGGATCACAGTTTTCTTTGAAACTAACCCCTTATCTCATTTAGTCTGACTGAATGCAGTATTTGTTCATTCTTTTCAGGTCGCACTATGTATGTAATGGCATTCAGTATGGGACCTGTTGGATCACCAGTTTCTAAGATTGGCATTCAACTAACTGACTCTTCCTATGTTGTGTGTTCCATGCGTATTATGACGCGGATGGGTGCTGATGTGATGAAAGTTCTTGGTGATGGTGACTTTGTGAAGTGTCTTCATTCAGTTGGTGTACCTAAACCTGAACCACCTTCCCAGTACAAATGGCCTTGCAATCCAGACAAAACTATTATCTCACACTTTCCCCATGACCGTGAGATCAAGTCATTCGGTAGTGGTTATGGAGGAAACTCTCTTCTGGGAAAGAAGTGCTTTGCTCTCAGGATTGCAAGCACCATAGGTCGTGATGAAGGATGGCTTGCAGAGCACATGTTGGTATGATAAAGATTAATTTAAACAAATCTGAATTCCTTGATTATTATGTTGTTCTGGTAACTTTCATGTCTAATGTTCATCAAAATGATATAGTTTGTAATTAAGGGGAACTTTGAGACAGTCATCTGCTGGGTTCTTCCTTACTTGATAGTACAGCTTATGGAAACTTTTTCTTCATTTAGATATTAGCTCTTACAAGTCCCAAAGGAGAGAAGAAATATATTGCTGCTGCATTCCCCAGTGCTTGTGGTAAAACTAATTTAGCCATGATGACACCAACGTTACCTGGCTGGAAAGTTGATTGTGTTGGAGATGACATTGCTTGGATGTGGTTTGATGAAGAAGGTCAGCTGCGAGCTATCAATCCTGAATTTGGATTCTTTGGAGTTGCACCAGGGACATCAGACAAGACAAACCCAGTTGCCATGAAAAGTGTCACTAGTGGAACCATCTTTACAAATGTGGCTCTAACAAGTGATGGCGGCTTTTGGTGGGAAGGTAATCAGAAAAGTGCAGTGTACGAGCATACAGTAGTTTTCATGTTCCCTTCAATGTGCTTCTTAAAAACCTTCAATGATTGAAAATACATTAAGTAGCTGGTAGCTTAAACTATTGTTACTTTCTGCCTCCCATGGAACAAAGTTAAACATTTTGTGAAAGTTAGGTCTGTAAAGCCATACTTTCTGAAGGACAGCAGGAACATTATCATGAATTTCCAGAGAGGATGTTTTCTGGAATTGTACCCCACAATCCTGGTTTGTTGTGCTCTTATTCTTATTTATCAACTGATGTTGGTACACTCAGTACATGTAGTTTACTCCAAAGAATTTTGGGCTGATGTGGGATAATACCCAACAGGGTTCTCAGGGTTCCGGCAACCAGCTAAAAAATCAGTTTCTTTGAATATTGAGCCATCTACGTTTTGGGGATAAAGGGTAGTCTGTACATATCAGGTCAGAGAGTGAAAGTGTGAAATTGTCTTCAGTACTCAGCTGTCTAATTGCCTACTTTAACATCCTATGTAGCTGTTTACTCTAAAATTTAATGACAACCCTGACCCAAAGTTCTGTTTATCAGAGTACCTGCTAGCAAGGCTAAGATGTGAATTGTTGTTGTTTGTTGTACAGGTTTACCCGTACCAGAAAATGTTAGTATCACAAGCTGGTTAGCAGAGAAAGACTGGAAGCCTGGCAACACCAAGGGAGCACATCCAAACTCCAGGTTTTGTGCTCCAATCAGCAATTGCCCAGCCATGGACAAGGATTGGGAGAATCCTAAAGGTGTTCCTATCAGTGCAATTCTCTTTGGTGGCCGACGCCCTATGGGAGTTCCTCTGGTTTATGAAGCATTCAACTGGCAGCATGGCGTGTTTATTGCATCTGCCATGTCATCTGAAGCTACAGCTGCTGCTGAGCATACAGCAAAAACAGTAATGAGAGATCCTTTTGCAATGAGACCCTTCTTTGGATACAACTTTGGCAAATACATGGAGCACTGGCTGAGCATGCCAAAGACCAAAGGCCGAAAAATGCCAAAGATTTTCCACGTGAATTGGTTCCGTCTTGATGAAAATAGAAAGTTCTTGTGGCCAGGTTAGTACCTAAACAAACCAGTCTCATAATTATTGTACTGAACAGTTAGAGAGTAGTTTGTCATGGTCTGATCATTTAGCTCTTAAATGTTAGCTTCTTGACCAAATAATAGTCATCCTTTTTTGTCTGAGATTTTAAACTGAAAGCATTTTATGGTTTTGATGAAGCCAGGTCAAGATTAACACCTTTTACAAGAATCAAAGTGATATAATTTCACCAATATTATTACATTACCCAGGGCTTGATGTTGCGACCCGTGGGGTCGCCAATGTGACCAGCTTCTACTCAGTGGCGACTAAATTTTCACGCCTGGTCGCCAATCTGGCCCCCAAGATAGGTGACTTTCTTCTCTGGGAAAACGTACACTAATGATAATCTGTTATCCTTCACAAAACCAACAGATAGCAAACGGTTTTGCTAACGCTCTAACGTTTTGCCCAAATGCTCTAACGGGTTGTCAAAACGTTTTAATGATTTCTTCCAACACTCTAACATATTGTTCTTATAATCTAACAGTTGGTCCGTCTAATGTGCGACTTTTACTTGAAAGAGGATTGTGAAAATCACAAGTGATGAATTGTGTAGTTCCAGAAAATATCCATACCCCCCCCACGGAGGGTCACGGAATTTCCTAGGGGTAGGGGGGTCTAAAAGAGACAAATTTCTGAAGGGGAGGGGGGTACATAAAGAGTTTTTCTTTCCAGAGGGTTTGAAATGCGATCGAATGAACACTTACGTATTTTTCCAATTGATTCGGGGTAGCCAAGAAAAACCAAAAGTTCTATCCGTGGAAATAGACGTAGGATTCCTTGTCATATATTTTCTATTATTATCCCGGCGCCAGATGACACGTACAGCTCCGAGGCACACCTCTGAGCACGTTCGACGTCGAGTCAAACAAAATGGCTGACTAGAAATTTCCCGCGAATTTCAAAGCTTCAATAACTAGATTATCGCATAGTTTTATCGTTTTCTGTGTAGTTACGAGTTTGGAAACGTTAGCAAAGTCGATACGATGCCATTTGTTTTAAGCATAATTTTTTTGTAACCGTGAACAGCGATGAGAGACGGCGAAGATTTCATTTCGTTGTTTAGTTACCGGAATGAACTTGAAAAGTACGTTTTACACATGAAATTAAAAAAAGTTAAAAAAAACTGTAAGGCGTGAAATTTACTATCATTTACAAACTACAGAGATAAAGCGTACAACTTTATTGAAGTATTCCTGTTGAAAGACGAACTTAAGTTTTTAAAAAACATGTTGCGTGACGGATTATGATTCCCGCTGATAAGCGAAGTCACTTCACGGCTCCACACAGGAAAACAACATTTGTTAGCAGTACTGTTCGCACATTATACTACATGTAGATAAAATTACACCTGCAAAGTACAAAAAATATCATGGAGATTAGCATCGAGTCAATTCCTGAGTTTTGCTTCGACAGCAAAAACAAGAATGATGTTTAAAGTAATTCGATACGTTGTTTCGTCTATGCATAAATTACAAACTTCGACTAGGTTACAAAACGTTGATGATACCGTCAACTTTCAGTACTTTCTTAGATATTTTTGAATGAAATCTTCTGTCAATTAAGCAGACGAAAGGTCAGCTGCCAGAACTATAGTGTTAATAAGCTCAGTTGTTAGAGTTTGAACATTTCCAAATAGAGGAAGCGAGAGGCGCGTCTATTCATACGTCTAGAATTTTCCACGGTCATTTTTAAGAAAATTAAATCTCATAGCCTCCTCCAGCAATTTTGTACCTTACCTAGCGAATATCTCCATAAATAATGTTCCATGAAATAGCAAGTGTGGTATGGCCAAATCGCTTACGTGAAAATTATGCCGCTTTACGTCTTCATCTGAATTGTAACTATAATTGGCTGCGGCTAAATTTTATTTCGGCACTAAGTAGACCAAAATAAATCAATGAAGTCTTTTTATTTGTGGATTTGGAATTTCCTAGGGGTAGGGGCGACCAAGTGAAAAAATCATGGAAATTCCAGGGGGTAGGGGGGAGCAACCTGAAGCCCTCTGGAACGGAAAATCCGGGGGGGTGGGGGCTCAAACTGTAAACAACCCTCCGTGGGGGGGGTATGGATATTTTCTGGAACTACACATTTGACGGAAGTCCTATAGACTTTTAGGCAGATCGATCGCAATTCTCAACAGGTCGTCCGGTGTTTCTCTGGGAATGACTTTTAGCGCATCGATTTCAAACAATCTTTTAATTTCGAACATGTATCTCGATTGTGGACTTGATGGCCGATTAATCTGATAAAAGCTTAAGCTAATTGAGAACGAACGGCTCTTATTTCTCGAGCTTCTTATTGAATTTCTGTTGAGCTTGATGACCCCAATAAAAGCTCTGCCCTATTTTATTGACTTCTAGTGAAGTACCGTTGAACTCATGCTGTTTGTCTCACAGACTTCTTGCGAAATCAACTTCTTTGCCCGATGCATTAGCGACGTTTCCTCTTTGTGGAGACTTTTGATCATGTGCTAGGCAACCGCGAAATAGATCAAGTTTCACCTATGTTCATTTCTGATCATGCAAATGCATGGGATGCAAAACAAACTTTGCAGATTTTGTTCTTTAATAACCCAAATAAGTTTTTTTGTGATTTCCAAAGTTTTCTTATGTAAATGTGTATTCCATTGCTTGAATACTTGTTTGAGTAGATTAACACTAGAGTGCGGGTTCATTTTCCCGAACACCAGCTGGTAATCGAGCCTCTAGCGAAAACTGTTCGAAGGAAAGTTCAAAGGAAGTCTAAAGAATTCTTTATCTGGCAAGGCTAAGTAAAAGTTGTTAAGTTTATTGTATGCCATTAGTTCTTACAATAATATAATTTTTGGCGACTAGGAATACTTGTTCTGGCGACCAAAAATGAAAACTTGGGGGCCAGCTGGCCCCAAGATTTTTTTTCTGAAAGTCGAGCACTGTTACCTGAATATTTCAGTCTTATATGTATCTATAAACTTGATGTAATTCTTTTTTATGCAAAGTGCTGACAACATTATCTTAAACTCCATTGTTGCTTTTATTTTGAAGGATTTGGAGAAAACAGCCGTGTTTTGGAATGGGTTATTAGACGTTGTAATGGAGAGGATATTGTTGATGTTAGTCCCATTGGATTCATCCCAAAGAGTGGTACAATAAACACAGAGGGCCTGGGAGACATAAACATGGAAGAGTTGTTTAGCATTCCTAAAGACTACTGGCTGGAGGAGTGTCAGTCTGTCCGTCAATACTATGATGAACAGCTAGGAGAAGATTTACCACAAGCTATTTTAGATGAATTAAATGCCCTTGAATCAAGGCTAAATGCACTTTAAAAGGCTCTCTTGAGAGTAATAGAAAATAATGAGCATTGTGCTGTTGAAAAATCTAAATTATATTCATTTTTTTATTTACTGTACATCCAGCAACTATGAAAATCCTGGTGAAGACTGAGTTAATATTGACAGGAAAAAGAACAAGGAATCGTGAAAAAAAGTGAAATTCCTTGCTGGCTGTGCAATGGTCTGGATTATTTACAATTGTTTGATCCTTGCGGAGGGAGGGTCAAAAAGTGCTTAGTTTAGTATGTCTGAAATTCCTTGTGTCGTCAAACAAATAGCATGGTTCATGACTCACAGATTCTGAAATCACCAAGCTGCTGTGAAGAAGACTTAAAAATCATTATGCAGGATTTTTAAATGCTTGGAGCTCTGTTACAGCGCACCCTACATGTAAAGCAAATTATCTTGAAAATGCTGCAGTGTTTTTAACAGGTTAGGTGTCCAGTTTTTGTAGCTTGTCATTTCATGCACAGACTCTACTTTTGTGCTAGTGAGCACTTAAAGGTAATGCAATCCTCCGTAATCCCAAAAATCTTATTATTTTTGCTAGTTCTAAGATAATATTGTAATATTTCATAATTAAATATGATAGTACTAGGTGCAAATTTAGGCGTAATTGAATGATGATTTGGCAAGTTAATTATCACCGACATTTAGTTAGCACTTCTTCAATGTATTTTGAAAAACACTGATATTATGTAAATCAGAACAAAAACAAAAAGAATACACACTGTAGTTCCTTTCATGGACAGAGGACTTTTTGAATGGCCCAAGCTGTTTTGAGATAGGTGATCATAATAGAAAAATAAAATGTATGGAACAACCCCAGAAGGAGCTCATGGTTTCCTTCGGCATTTGCGGGAGATCTGAGAAAATGGCACAAGACAGCATGTAGATATGTTTGCAAGTGTTAAAGACAGCAGCAAAAGTAGATTTGACAGCTACAGGGTCAAAATTGAAGCAATACTGTGTGCTGGTGTCATCGTAGCTAAGTGACTTCATTTCTTAATTTCTAATTCTGATATTTCAGTGAAAAGTTGTTTCCCAAGTGTTAACAAAAATTATTAGTAGTAATTAGTATTGCACGTGAACTCTATTCAGACTGAAGTAGACAGTATTTCTAGCTAATATTATTATATACAACAAGTTGACTTTGATATAATTAATGAAAAGTTTTCTTTGCTGTTGTAGTGGTTGTTTTAATTTTACCTTTCCCAAGAATTGACTTCATCTCTGTAAAAACTAGGCACCACCACAAAGATGTTTGTATTTATTTGACTTATTAAAATTAATTGATCATGTCCCAAATTACATTTCAGGATAGTAGTGTGCATTTTTCTGCTTTTTTGACAACCCCTCTCTAAACAACCTTGTATATCTTTTTTGTGTCATCAATAACATTATTTTATTGTTAAGCATTTGGTAGAGTGGTGCACGGGGTAACAAATTTTTTAGGTTGCTAGTAAAATTCATCTCTACAATAAGAACTGGTAAAGGAAGATTTACTTGTCAATAAAAATGTTCTCTTTGCTTCAAAATATGAGTAGTGTCGGTTGTTACAGCCCTGTCTGGATCTGTCCATGGTAGCCAAACAAAAGTGTGTGGCTGGTTCACCGTAGATCCATCCTTTCCTCTTGTAGCATTGTATTTCCCAGTTTTGCCCACCTAACAACCTAGTCTGTTTTCTAGCCTGCGAAAACATCCGTTTCTCCTCGCTCTTCGCCGCTGGGGACGTTTCGCGAGGAGGAAACGTCCCCAACGGCGAAGAGCGAGGAGAAACGGATGTTTTCGCAGGCTAGTCTGTTTTCATATGCACAGAGTTTTAAAGAGAAAAAGAAATGAACTGACAAAAGATTGGTGGTCATCAAGGCTAACAATGAACAGTTTAGGGATATACCAGTGCAACTGTTACTTAACAAAAAAAGAAAAATATACTCCAATAGAGTATGACATCTACCCTTACACAAGATGTTGAGCATCCTCTCATTTTCATATGAGTTCCCCCTAGAAAAAAACTAAGGCCTACTGGTAGTTGAAATTATGTCACATTTCACATGTGCCAAATTTAATGCTTATGAGAAAAACCTATTGCTCTCACTCATTGCATCAGATTTTCCTCTTTGAACTTGGTCTTAGTATTTTTAGATGAAAAAAGAACTTTAAACTTAAACAACTTTGAATAATGAATCATTCCTATGCGCAGAGTGCCATTTCTGAACAAGAAAATGGAAAAGAAACTAATACTAATAAAAATAATTAGACTACAATGCAAGCATATTTTCTACGTGGCAAAAGCTGCTTGTTTATGTTGCTTGTACTGCCATCTTTGATTATAACAGGACTAGAGGAAGATTGGCGAGGAATAGCTACCCTCGGGGTAGGTGTTGCTAGGGTGAAAAGAAGGAGGTAGGAGATGAGAAAGGTTCTCTCTCTCTCTCTCTCTCTCTCTCCTTCCTTTCTGCCTTTGACTCAGCCCAACTCCTTGGCGATCCTAGACTTTCCTTGAATAATTTCACATGGCAGCTGAATACATGAGCAGAACTTTTATTCATCCAAAGAAAGTGCATTCAATGCAGGCTGGAGAAAAATTAACAGAAGTAACCAAATCACCACTCGCTACTTCAAAACAAGAATGCTATTAACAGCAGCAGTTAGTCTCGCTTGCTTGGAGATTAGATAAGACATGAGGCGGTGATTAATAATATTCTACACGAAACAGGATTTACTTGCCAAAGGTTTTTCACTTCCTACTTTATCAACGGTAGAGTATTCTTCAGGATATTTACTTTTCATGTCTTATTCAAGGATTTGTTTCTATGGTCGCAGAGCTTGCCAGAGATCAAAAACGTGCAATGAGCATGGTGCCTCATCTCAATCATCGCCAAAAATATTCCGCATGCTCATCACCAGACTCATTTGTATACAATGAAAGTTTACAACACTCACCATCGAAGTGTTGCTAATTAAGATTCTTCTGTTTTTTTCGACCACTGAAAAAAGTGGTCACTTGTTCCAAAGTAATCAACATGTTCAGGCGATAGAATTCGTGGACCGTCCCGTTCCGGAAAAGCTCTAAATTGCATTAATCTTCACAAAACATGCGTGGTTTCAGTCACGTAATGATTCTTATCCCAGTTTCCACGGTCTCCGCTAGGAACACTGACCTCCTTTTTGTGTCCTAAATACTAAGAAGAAAAACAGCTTGAAGATTATGACTCTCAGTGCTAGGCAACCTCGAGTAGTAACGTTAATGTTGGAAGATTTCAATCTTTGATTCTAAAGAGGAATTTGGATTCTAATTATGCAATCGTGAGTTCCCAATTACTGAAAGTAATGGAAGACTGAGTATTTTGACTGTGGTTAGGGTTATACTCTGGTAGTATAATTCTTGTCTCTAATAAATCCTAAAAAGAGAAGATTTAAAACAAAATCATCTTGCACCTTTATTGAGACACAAAGTGTTATTTAAAACAGTATAAAAATAAAGGTAACTTGTTTTGCTACGAACATCATAACCACATTTTCCAACAGTTCCTTGAACTTAGCACAAGTTGACTTTCCTTCTCATAAGTCAGGACGTTGTGTTAGCAAAGAAACTTCAGAAAATCTACCAAACTCTGGCATCAACAACCCAAAACTTAAACATTTTTGCTCAAAACATGCATAATTGATGATTTAAATATTCCTTTTAACAACACCTTCAAATCTGTACAAATTTATACTAATTAATAGTAAAAACAGGAACAGCTTTAAAATTGAATCTGAATTGATTGCCAGATATCCAAAAATGTACATGTGAGAAGTCATGAGTCTTGGACTGTGGAACTCTGAAGTAACATTTTGCTAAAAAGTGTTTGTTTCAATAATCATACTGTGATCTTTGTAATAAAGAATTATTCCACGGCACTGCATTGTCTATTGTGGGCTGCAGGGCTCAACTTATTGTATATAAAAATTACTGTTCAGTTGAATTTGGCTCTGAACTGGCAACATGACTTCACTCAAGGTACTCTGATGATCAAGAAGCCAAGTATTTAAATGTAACATACACCACTGAACACACTGCCACAGCAATCAAAGTCCTCTTCAGTCTTGATTTCCAAACTTTTGCATCTTCCTCTCGTTTCACATTTTTCTTTATATTTTCTACAAGGCCTGTTATTTTTTGCTTTCTTTCTTCCCTCTTTCGTCTGCGTAGTTCTGTTGCACTGTTGAGAGGGAAAGACAAAGACTCTTGTCTTTATTTAAGTAAAGGTAAAGAGAGCTTATTCTATGCTGGTACCTTGAAATAGTCATTATCTGACTAACAGCCTTGAGGCTGACGCTGCACTTATTTTATTTCCTCTCTCCATAAACCTGTGCCACAGAAAAAACTAAACCTGTGGTTAGGTCTGTCTATGAAACAATGCCAATATCCTTGTTCTGGCCCCCACCTGGGTACCAGGATTTGAGTATGCCCCATGATTGCCCTGTTAAAAAAGCCTTGTCCATTTGCCAATCAGGTTGAAGGAAAATTTGAAACACACTTTCAGTATTTTATTGACTCCATCGAGGACTCAGAATAAGGATCTTGGTACTGTTACATGGATGTTATAAACCAGGGTATGACTACGTCTGCAACACAGACTCCACCACTGCTCAGTTTTACGGGTATTTAATGTTACTTGAAGCTACACAGAAAGGAAAGAAGTCAAAAAAGTATATAAGGTCAGGACTGGGAATTGAACCCATAACCTATCACATGTACACTAACCAACTGAGTTGGTCCTCAGTTTCAATGCTCAAGCAAACCTTTTCCAGAAGTTTCCAGAAAAGTGTCAATACAGGGCAAACATGCGATAAACAAAAGGCGCATAAGGAGAACATGTGAAAGCTGAGTCCATATATTCCACTAAAATCGAGTTAACACAAGAGCAAATTTTCTAAAAACAATTACAGACAGCATTTTCTTTAATCACCTGTCTTTTTCCTTTGTTTCCCCTTCATCCGAATGCTGTAAAACTTCATTTGTTTCTGTTTCTTGAAATGCTTGCTCTGTCTGTTGAAGTCCTTCATCATCTTGCTGTTTATCTTTTTCCGTCTGATCTGTTTGTTGAAGTGACTTTTCTCCTTCATTTTCTTTCTAGGAAAAAAGAAGCTGCATAGTTAAAGGGGTCAGCGGATTAAATACCTGCATCAGCCATTAATTTTAAATACCATAATATTACAACTCTTAGCTTCCCTTTTCTTTCTTTGCAGGAAAATGTGACTGCCACTGTTATTCTACTACAGGTTTTAGCAAAATGTCATAGTGATGGAAACAAGTTTTCAAATGTTAAAAGTTTTATCATTTGGCAACCTAAAGCGGGGCTTGACCTCCTGCAATAAAAATAAACAGTTTTAATTTTTCTAGTGAAAAAAGTAAAATGAATCTTTCTCGGGTGCCTTTTTTTTGGAGAATTAGGCAAAAAAAATTAAGTCTTGTTTTGTCCTTGTAGCTGTCCTCGTTCTTGAATCTAAAGGTCTCTTTCACTTTCATATTCCAACCAACATCACTTAGTAACATCTTTTAACAACAAAGAGGAAATGATTTCGTGGTAAAGTTGCACAACAAGCCAATGACCAGCTCGCTTCACTAATAGCCCGATCTTTTCCCAGAACTTAGTCCAGTTAGAGTACTAGTATTATCCTGGTTCCCATTGATTTGTACACTGTGGCAAACAGGGATAAATTGTAACAGAAATTCTTTCATGTATAAGGAAACAACAAACTTGCAAGGATCAAACTCAGATCTACTGGTCCTTAGTTTGACCATGAGTTAACCACTTGGCCAACATGAATCCCAAAAACTGAACATGTAAGTACTGAGTACCACTATGTTACCTCAAGCTCTTTACTGCTAGGCTCATGGGCTACAGGCTCCTCAAGTTTACTGTCAACATCTTCCTCATTGACCTGGACAGACTCTTGTTCAGGTTCTGAGTCTGATATCGAAGATAAGTCAATGATTTCATCTGAACCATCACTGCTGTCTGAAAATACATCTTTTTCAGGTTCTGGCTCTGTAACATTACCCAACAACAAACTGTCATTAGCTTTAAGTATTGATCATGTGCAGTCAGAAGCCATAAATTTAATATGTAAAAAAGCATAGCTGACCAAGCCTTATTTAAGCAAAACTGATGTTAGTTTTGTTAACAAGCTCCAGCATACTTTGAAGAGATAAATATCCCATAATAGACAATAGTGCACTAATATGGACACAAGGAAAATAACTCAGTTTCTTCAACTTAAGTAGATAATCTAAAGATGCAATATGTCAGGGTGTGCAGCACTGAAAAAATTATGCAGGATTTTGATATAAAATGCTTAGAACTAAACATCTCTGAAAATAACCAGACCCAAAGCTATAAATGTTGCACAAGTGGAGTCCGCTCTGTGGAAGCCGACAGCCTTGCACATTTTGAGCTCAGAAGAGAAATAAGAAAGGTGTCAGTAGCAAGTGTGGGTAAAAAATAGAGTTACAAAATATTATTTCCAATGGGATTTTTCCAGAACCTGTGCCTGCACAATCTGTCTGCTGAGCAAAACTAATGCCAATTAATTTGTCCAGCCACATGTATAATAATAATTATGTTAATTGTCTCATATAAGCAATAAACATTATTATTATTATCATTATTATAATACATCATTATCATAATAATAATAATAATTATTATTATTATTATGGTGAGCAAGACCATGAAAGGCTAAATATCTGTTTCAAGGGGATAACTGTTAATTGTCAATTTGAACACTTCCAAACATCCATCAATTGATAGGCAGCATTTGCAATATGTTTGAATGTTTTATTCATCTGTTTGAATGGCTGACTGAACCATTTGAGCAGTTCAGTAACCAAACAGTTCAGAGAGTGAGTCACTCTGTTCAAGCAGTCAGCCAAACAGTAATTATTATCCCAATGTCTTGAAAACGGTTTGTTAACCTTTCACCATTTCATTAAATATTTTTTTGCTGTTCATATGGTTTTCCATTAGTGCCTGGTTTGTCTGTCACAGTCAATGACAAATGGTTAGTTAGCTAATGGACAGACTCACCCCAGAGTGGGAGGCTAATTGCCATTGATCATGTTGGGGGCTATAAAAAGTAGACTGTTGGAGCAGAGCCAATGGTCTTGAACATTAATTGCTACTCACAGTTTCATGCTTTTTGTGAAGCAATCATCATAATTTATACTAGTGTACATTACAAATATATAATATATTTATTAATTACTGGTAATATAAATATTAATATATTTAGCTGATTTTTATCATCAGCTGCACATTTATAATTGAATATTTCAACAACTACCCTGACAATTTCTGGTCATCTGTCTATCAGCTTTACTATCTGCCTTCATCTTCCTCTTTCTTTTCAAGTAATGGAATAAACTTTGTGACTTGCTCTTGCGTTTGTCCATTTTCTGGGTGGATGCCACAGTTTTTGACATACCATGCTCAACTGGACGGCTTCTCTTTGTTTCTGGTTCATCTGCAGCAGCAGCCTCAAGCCTGCGACGTGGTGGCAAGGGAGGAGGTGTCTCCTCTCCAGAATCCTCTTGGTTTGTAGATGCTCGACTGTTCTGCTCTACAGTCTCTTCATGACTTTCATTTTCCCCTAAAAACAAAGTAAATGATTCAGCTAGCTCATGGCCATAAACTTCTGGATAAATACTTATCATGCTTACACAAGAAAAACTCTCTTAAAATTTTCATAATTTTTTGGTTTTCACTGATCAGCCAAAGTAAATTGGAGATGGAAAATGAATTATTCCACATAAATCATTTTACAATCTGATGTTCTAACCAACTTGCAAAGAGAAAGACCACATTTACAATTTCATAATAACTATTAAAACATACCAGTGGCACTGCTCTGTAAGTGGTGATTCACAGCTCTCTTAAATATTTCAGGCATCAGAACCCTTGCACCCTCTAGAATTGCCAGATATGTAAAGCGTAGCTGATCTGGTGTTTGGATAAGACCTGCTCTGTACTGACGCACTTCTAACAACACATCAGTGATGCTGATCTGTTCCATATCTTCTGCGTATTCAATCTGCCCAACAAATGCACAGAATTGCAGGTATATATATTCAATAAGATTAGAAAGTTTGGAATTGCTCTTATTTAAGTTAACCAAATCCTCCTCCTCACCATCATCCGGTTGCTAATTAATTAATTAATTTTAATTACGTAATCAACTTTAAGGACAATGGTAAACTTGACTCTGTCTGCAAGTCACAGTGCTTTCTTTTAAAAACTAGAAACAAAAATCTGATAGAGAAAGCGTTTTTGTAGAATAACATTTTAAATTTCCAATGATGCAAAAAATTAATATTATCTATAGCTACCTCCTTTAAAATAGAGTCCACCATGACAAATGTTCCTGACCTCCCAATTCCAGCACTAAATGTAAAGATAAACAGTTAGTGCAACAAAATGAAAAAACATATAGGGATATATTCCTCTAAAATTTATAAATACCTCTGTGCAGAAAATTGAGGGAAATGCCAGGAAAATATTTGCCGAGGCTACAGTAAAATACAGCATTTTTACTTTTTTCTCAAAATTATCAGGGCACCTTTAAAAATGATCAACAGAGTTCAACTGCTGATTACGTTATAAAAAGCTGAGTCCATCTAACACACCTGCAGTGAATTACACAAGGCCCTACATCTGATGATAACACTCCTGCCTTGCGCACTTCAAAAAGGAATGCTAGAAAAGTAGCAGGTGATGTTGGCACTCCAAAGTCTGGCCAGGTAAAATAATGAAAGTGATATATGACACGTTTCTCTCCTGACTATAAAAAAAAAGAAAGGAAAACATCAGCAACATACAGCAGGTAGCAACTCTGACATGAAGCACTCAACACTACATATCACAGGTTATAGTGCTTCTCATCCTGCTGCCATCCTTAATGTTCCACATGTTTCATTGTTACTATCCCAGAAGCATAGTGCCGTGACAAACCTCTCAAAGAATACTAACTGAATTGGTCAATTTTATCCTAAACCTGAATATAAGCTTATTTTAAGATATTTTTTGTATATTTGTTATGCATACTGATTAAAAATTAGAACTGTTTCTTTTTTACCAGCAATGATCTTGTTATTTTGAACTTTTTTATAGTAAAGTGGTCTGCTTGTAAAAGGGGACTTTAGCCTTTATTACAGACAATCCTTTTGGAATTAATCTCTTGTTTTCTTATGGTAATAAATAAATAAATAAATAATTGTAAAGTAAATATCTCAAGGAATAAATTTTGTCCTAGTTACAAACTGTCAGAAAATAAGATTTCACTGATGGTTTAATGCAAAATTTAACATTGGTCACTGTGTTCATTACGTCCTATAAAAGAATGTAGCTCACAAAGACTCACCTGCACACTTTCTAGTTCCAGTGTTCTGATAGTAAAGAACTCGTCCCCTTTTTCCTGAATGTAATAGATTCTAAAATTTCCAAACTCCATTTGATCAACATGACCATATACTTCCCCACAAGGCCAATACTGGAAACACTTTTTCTGTAACACAGCAAAAAGGAATTTATATAAATGGTTGATTAAGGAACAAGTGAGCATTTATTTTAAAATAATTCTTGTTTTCATCATCCACATACAGTAACTTGCAGCTTTTGTGTCCCAAGTTGACCACAATAACAGTATGCCTGGTCAACTTAGAGCATGAAAGCTACAAGTTACTGTAAGTATATGTATGATCAAAAAAGTTATTATATTAAAACAATTAATGTTTTTTCTCCAAGCCTTTTCCAACAATATTGTTCCAAACACAATTCCATTTAAAAATGTACTTCTCCTTTTAAAAATGTACTTGTGATCTCTAGGATCTTAGTGGACCTGAATCAACCAATGAGACTCCAGATATATTTAAGATGATTTTTTCGCAAACTTAGTCCCTGTTTTGACCAATAAGATTGTACGTGTAATCTAATCCAGTCTCTACAAAAACTTAGTCCGCAAGCAAGCCAATCAGAGCGAAGGATATTTACGACCGTTTGAGATGGAAATCATCATGCGCCAAAACGCAATTCAAATAAAGGTTCATCTGCTTTTCGTTTGATGTGCCATTACTAACACTAACTACACTTAGTTAGTCCTTTATAGAGGATAGCAAATTATCTGAACTGCAATTATACCACTTGTGCCATGTTCAGATGTACCGTACACAAACTAACCTGATTTTTCTCAACCACCTTGTTCAACATTACAACAGCTGCACTGTTTTGCTCCCATATCATCTGCCAGAAGTGTTCTACGGTATGCGGCAAGGGTCCCTGGATACACAATAAAAACAGTCAATAAACCATCCATCACTTATCCATAATGGAGTTACCTCAATGCAATATAAACAGAATAAATGTAATTTAGTTTAAAGCCAGTTGACAAAGATGTGTTTTAATGCAACGTTTGTCACCTTGACTTAAGATTGCCTACATTCAAAAACATACTAGAGACAATTTCTGTTTTATTTGCTCCGACATTTGCTACTATTTCTTTCAATTTCTGTTGTAAAAGCTCAAAGGAGGAAGTTGGAGTATACTACTCAAATTCCCCACTCCCTTTTAAGAAGAGTAAGGATAAATTAAATTAACCATGTGTATTATCTGTCTTATTTTATGATAGTTTAAGTTATTTTCACTTACCTGAGTAAGAATATAGGATTGGTTTAACCTTGGAACCTGTAAATACAAACTAAGTTAACTATTGACTTGAAGGAAAAGCTGAAAATATCTTGACTGGGAAAAGAAAGGTGGTAACAAACTAACAGAATTGAATTTTCAATATTGTAAGTCTTACTTCGACAAGGTTGGCATTGATGTAGTCTGGAGATTGCTCCTTTAAAATGATCCGACTGTGGTCATCTGAAACAAAAAATTGAAATATATCACCATGACAAAGGATACACTTTATAAATGGCCTAGCTGATGGGATGATAGAACATTCGACACCTTAAACCAGATACAGAAAAATCTGGCTTCAAGTGTAATTTACCAGTGTAGGCACTGTTTTAGAGTCTGAAAACAATAGCTACACTAAATTACACTGGTAAAAGTTTTATTATTGCAAATGATCACTTAAGCACTGCGGCGCTTATTTCATTTTCCCTGTTATAGGTGCAGCACCTATTTGTGACCGACGCTTATTGAAGAGCCGCGCTTATTTCAACTATGGGTAAAACACTGAGGGGAATATAGAGAGAATTAAGTGAGGTGCATACTTGATGTGCACAATTTTATACTAAAAGTATAAAATATGTACACCTCGAACTGTTATTTGAACCTGGTTTCAAGAGTTTCCCTACATTAAAACTTTAGAACTCATGAGATGGTCGAGGTCTTATTTCTCAAGCGATATCAAGTGCCATAGCAAAGATGGGGCATTAATTTGAAAATACCCAAATTAGCGCCGCAGCGCTTATTCGAGAGCGGCAATTATTAAATTATTTTCAGTAAAGGTGCTGCACTTATTCAAGAGCGGTGCTTAATCGAGTGGCGGTGCTTAATCAATCATTCACGGTAAATTAACCCTTGGTAGACTTTTAAGGTCGGGTAAATTTACCTCCAAAAATATACATAATTACATGGGTAAATGTTTATCTGCATCAATTCGCTGGTTTCTGCCTTCATCAAAAATAGTCTGGACAACCCTCGGAATGGGCACACGTAGGGGGGAGGGGAAAAAATACACAAACGAAGCACAGTCATGTGAAATAAACAGCAAAAGTAATATAGTACATAAATTTGTAAGTGTGCACTACGATATCCTGTAAAATGTATTTTAATTGACATTCGTTTAGCATCCTGTATAGTTGTAAGACTACGGGGATTTAAATATAAGTATGTAAGTAAGTAAGTACTGCGGCTGTCAGGACATCCAACAGGCCTGTGTTTTACTGTTTATTACAAAAATGATCAAATGTAAAATTTTCATTAGATAGCTATGACCATACTATGCTTTATAAAGAGCAGTTGTGCCTACATTTTATCATCCTATTATTTTCTAGTCATTGCTCAACATTAGTACAATGGTGTGCAATTATGTCTCAAGTTTGTGTTTGTTTTGAACTTGTGAACTTGCACTGAACAGTATATGCCACCCAGAATATAAACAGTGAGAACACAATGTCATTACCTTACGTTTTATAAAGCAGTTTGAGGAAAGAAATGCAAGAAGTTCACCAAAAATGTTTTCTCTAGCTACATAGACTACATAATCACTGAGGCTGCAGTTAGACTTCAATAACTTCCTGCAACTACGGTTTTGATTATCTTAAGCAGCGGAGAAGTTTATGAGGACTACAACACCAAATTTAACGAAAAGAAATGGTGATCAGAAAGGGAGGGTCCAATATATTTCACCACAGACATACACTGTAGTAAAAAGTACTTACATGGCAAAACATCTCTGTAGCGATTAAGTTGTCTGTTTTCCGGAAGTTTTGCCGCTGTCACAGCTCCAGCTTTCTGACTAGCTTCCCAATTAAGTCGCTTGATCGGATAAAATAAAAAAGGAACGATAGAGAAACAACAAACACAACAGCAATCAGTTAACCAGCAAGCAAGTAAGCATTAGACACTGGTGGATGCTCAAGTTTTGGCGAAAATTAAGAAACAAACAAGGACATCTTACTTGAAACAAACGTGGCCATGCTCTTGACTTGTCTAATTCTTCTAGTTCTGCCAACATGTCGCAGAAAATAACAGAAAACGAAACACTTAAGCATACCACATAAGACAAAACACGACAAACTTCCAACATAAAGCCATGTTCAGCGGAAAAAAGCGTCCTCGATGTAAGTGGTACGCAGTGTAAGCGTACAGGCCGTAGGTTGTGCAAGAGAGAGGTACTGGGGCAGGGTTGAACATCTGGCAGGGAAGCAGGACCTGAACATCTGGATATAAAATACCGCACTAAAATGTTTCTTATATGAATAAGTTAAAAGCCGGTACAACATACAAAAGCCGACTTAACGTAATTATCAAGTAAAAAGATAGGTTGGGAGGGGGGTACTCCCTATGATGGTCTACAGGGGGAGGGTCCGTCCGAAAGGGGTGCCTTTTAAGAACCAAGAACGAGAAGTCCAAAGACTACTGCAAAGCTGATTTAAAACAACGTGTATTGTTTTTTATAACAATATTTCGGCTGGCCATACCAGCCTTCTTCAGGTTTACAGATGTTACTGAACTTATGGAGCAATCACAATATTATATAGATGGAGAATGTCGCAATAAAAGGGAGAGGCGGAAATGACGTACAACATAAAAACTGGAAAGGAAAAATACTAAGGATATGGTTATGACATGAGGTTCAAGAGTCATGGTCTTACCTATTAAAAGCGACTCCCTGGCCTTACGAACTGAGTCACGTGAAGAATGAATTTTCTCTAGTGGGATTAACTACATGTCAGATATTTAATAGTTGAAGTACATGAAAGCGTAGAAAAATCTGTCGTTTCAGTCTGCAAACGGACCAAAAATAGCTAACAGGCAAATTTTAATGATGATGATTAGATAGATTTTTGCAAGAACCATCAATTGTTGTGATAGAGGCGAATAAATGGCAGATAGATAGATGTGAAGGAGAAAAGAAATTTTAAAGAGACAGGCATTTAAAGCTGTTATGAAAAGGGATCCAGTGTTCAAGGGGGACCTTTTCCGTTAAAAATGGTATATAAAAGGGGCTGGACATCGGGCAACCTGGTAATAAATCCGTGTTCTCCTACACCAATATAAAAAATGCAACTAAAATATCTTCATGTTAGGTGAACACGGATTTATTACCCGCAACCTCCTCCCCAGGGCTTTTCCCTTTTCCCATTTTTTGAGGGAAAAGCCTTGGGGACGAGGCTGGGACCTCGGGGCGGAGCCCCCCGTATAAAACTTCCTTGAGCCCCCCCGGGGGAGAAATAGGTGTCTTTGTGAAAGCTTTCATCATTGTGATTAGTGCACACTAAACTTATCAGCCTTCTTTGTGGTCAATCACGTTTTGAGAACCAAGGTGTCCCCTGAATGACGGTTAAAACCAGGTTTTGGGATCCAGAAATAGTGTCCCGTTCCGCTGAATTGAGGTCTCCCTTCAACAGAGGTAACAGATACAAAGAGTATGAGAACAAATTTTGTGTCTCCTGAATGGAGGTGTCCCTTGAATAGAGGTTTCCCAAAGGAGAGGTTGCACAAATGGGATCGGACTGGGTGTTTTAGCCTACATGTGGCCACACTGAATTCTGCAAAGCTGATCTTCTGCGTGAAAATTAACTTTGTATAACATCAACACGACACTGAAAGAACCAAAACGGAGCGGGGTCGTAGCCGTAGGCAGCTGTTTGGCCCTTTTGGGGGCTCGTCAGTACGGCGCAACAAACGGAGAGGCTCTGGTGTAAAATTCCCGCACAAAGGTCCTTTGCAGTTGAAACGTCAATTTATTATTTCTTGGGGGCCGTAGGTCTTTTATAGATCCGATATGCCGTTCATTTTTGCATGGTTTTGCCCATATTTCTAAGGTTGGTTTTGTCCATCCTATATTTTCTTTATGAGACATCAACGTGACACTTGGACTCTTGTCCTCTCGGTGACACGTGATATGGCGTGATTCTGTGAGTGTTTGAGTTCATGTCAGGCCTGAGTTCATGTCAGGGCTTTAAAACAGAGTGTGCGGGAATTTTACGGTAGAGCCTCTCTGTTCGTTGCGCCATACTGACGAGCCCCAAAAAGGGCAAAACAGCTGTCTACGGCTACGAACCCGCTATGTTTTGGTTCTTTCAGTGTTGTGTTGATGTCTTACAAACTTAATTTTCACGCTGAGTAAGATCAGCTTTGCAGAATTCAGTGTGTCTACTCAGTGTATATTTTTGCTGGTCAGGTCTTTTATAGATCCTACGTTTTGCGGCATATTCGCTTGCGGTCCTTTGCAATACAAATGTCAATTTACATGTGGCCGTACCCTCCCCTCCCTTCCATTTTCTCGGCGGGGTAGAGTACAGCTACACGTGGGCCCCCTAGGGTGCATTCACACTTTGTTTACTTTTTTGGGCGGGGTTACCTAATTAAAATTGCCATAACCTTCCACAAGGTGTTTGCCGATAATCGAGGTCTTAGTTCAACACTGCTCAAAAGGCCGGACACCTCCACGTCCAAACGTGGTCTTCTTTTTATCTGTTCACTTTTTAAAAATTGAAACTCAACAGAAGTGCTGCTGTGGCTCGTCGGCTGTACCCTACCCAAACCTCCCGTTGTAATCAGTCAAACTGGGACCTCTTTTCCGTAGTCTTAGTAGTCTGGTAGCCTGCGAAAACATCCGTTTCTCCTCGCTCTTCGCCGCTGGGGACGTTTCGCGAAACGTCACCGATGTTTTCGTAGGCTATAGTCTTAGATACAAGAACAAACCCCATCTCGTCGCCATTAATTTCACAGAAAAAAAGGTCCACGTTTGTGTTTTGAAACGTCGCTTAGTCGGTCGTCAAAGGGTGTCCATCTTGCAGCATTGTTAGCTTATAAGTTGAATTTGTGATCCAGGTAGAAATAGGTGAATGGGCGGTCAAGACCCCACTCATAACACAGCCGGTATATAGAAGTAATAACAAATACTACGGCACAAATACAAAAAAGGGAAAGAAACACCTTACAAAAAAATCATGTTTATTTACAGCAAACGTTCTCATGTCAACAATAAAAAGTCATTTTCACATAAGCGCCTAATTAAAACCTTTTACCGACAGGGCTTCTATATTTTTAATAGACTTTAATGGAGCCGAAACCAATTGTGGAATTGCACACATTTTAGGCATCCTACTGGTGATTACAGTTACGACGTTTAGATATTTCAAGCAACAACAATTTGCCATCTGTAAATAGGGAAATCATTTGTTTCACTGGAATTCAAAAATGAGACTCAAATACTCTTTATTAAACAATCTTGCGCTGAATCCAGCGGATTCAAAACTCCAGATGAAAAAGAAGTGACCGGCGGCTTGTAATAAATGCTACCGTTCCTGGTCAGAATCCAGCGCGCGTTTCGTTTATATTAGGGACTTTAAGAACCCAGGACGCGGTGAGTAGGAGACGCGACCGGAAGTGACTTTTCCAGTTTCGGATGAAGAGCGCATGCGCTTGGCGTTTTCTCCCGCTCTCGAGAACGCGGCCTGAAGAGATTTGGCGTCGTCTGGAAAACGTGAGTATTTAGCCTTGTTACTTAAAGCAAATCACTATAATTACCAGTCTATCACAACTATTCTGTCAATTGGAATTTAAAATTTATTGCTTCTTCAAAGGTTAGGCATCATTTTTGAAACGAAAAGGACCAAAGTTGAATAGTTTAAAACGTTTTGTTCCCTCCAGGTGAGCAAGCACATGGCGTCGAGCAGATCTTCAAAGTAAGTCATCTAATTATCCTTGAAATGTTTCCCAAAATCTCATTTTCCTTCACAGTCGAGGGAAATTATCACTACATTCATGCGGCTATTCTCATGCTTGATACAATTTAGTTGTCAGGCGTCCTAGCATTCTACTTGGTCTTCTTTCTGTTTTTGATTAATCCAACGAGCTCCGATGTGAAATATCAGAATAAAACTTTATCGGTTGTTCCATCAATTGATGACCGATTTTAGCTTCATAAATAATTTAGCTAAGACTATTCCGTTTTTCTAGTTGAGTCTCTACTAGATCCAGGCTTGATATTTCATGATGATCTGAAATTGCGTTTCCTGATATTGAGTGTGATTAAAACTCAACTAAAGAAAGCTTACTAAAGCTAACTTTCAAAAATCGCCCACTATAAGAGGAAACATAAGTTCATTACCTTGACTACTGTCATAAAGCGTAGCATTTCAAAAGCTAAGACTCTGACATTTCTGCTATTGTGTTATGTCCATTTATTTATTTCTTTGAAATTGTTACTAATGAGCCATGTTTTAGATAATACTCTGAAGCGAAAACAAACCAAGAAAAATTAGAACTAAAGAGAGATTGTATTTGAAGTTAGATGATGTTGCCTATCTCATTTGAAGTTTTGATAATGTGAATCTTTTAAATTATCAACGTTAGGCTTTGAATGCATTATTCCACTGCTGTTATTCGTAAAAGCGTAAGTTATGGGTGAGGTCTCTTTCCCTCAGCAAGGCCGCTTTTTAAATTTGTGAGCTTTAAACGTCATTAAAGAAAAAATCTCACTATTTTGAACAAGCATAAAATTAGCTGTAAGATTGACAACAGCATTTAGTTTCAATTCAAAAGAAAGGGTTTTTTTGGAGTGAATTTTATTCTAATATTCTCTTTGTTTTTGTTTTCACACAGCAATGTTATGTACTGGACTGAACAGCACAATATTATACTGTGCAGAGAAGTAGTGTTTGAAAATCCCTACTTATACAAAAAGGGGTCTCCCCAGCGCAGTGAAACTTGGAAGAAAATTGTAGATGTTCTAAACAAATGTGCTTCTCCGCAATTTAACGTTGACCAGAGAGCCATCCGGGACCACATCAATGTCTTGGTAAACAAGTACAAGAAAAAAATTAGAGCTGAAGAAAGAGCGTCAGGAATATCCCCAGATGAGCCAAGTGAACTAGATGAGCTAATACAGCAAATTATTGCACTTGAAGAGAGTGCTCCCACAGATACATGTAGTAAGGATAAAGCTGACAAAGCTAAAGCAGAGGATGTAAGAATGAAAGCTATGGAAAGGCTTTCCCAAACCAAAAAAAGGGCGTCAGAGGAAGCCGAAGAGGGTGAGGACAAACCAAAACGAACAAGAAGAAAAACTGGAGATGCCATGGAGTTTCTAAAGGAAAGAGCACAGCAGAGTGCAGAAATTAGAGAAAAGGAACTTGAGCTGGAAAAGGGAAGACAGGAACAACAACTTAAAGTCCAACAACAACAGGCTGATATGCTGAAGCTAATGCACCAGCAACAACTGCAAAATCAACAGCAACAGCAGCAGTTTCAGCAACAACAGCAACAGTTCCAGCAGCAACAAATGCTCATGATGCAGCAGGTCATGGGCGTCATGAGTAAAATGCTTAACAAGTAGATGTTAAATTTCTATTTCTAGATGTTTATACGTTTAAGATTTACATTTTTACAAAATGTTGAACTCAGAGTATTATTTGCCACCCCTTTGCTTAGATCTGCTTGTTGTTACAATCCCTGCAAATAACACACAACAACTGTTCCATCAGGATTTTATGCAAGATTTTACGTAAACTTAGGCATTGACAGGTGTTTTTTTTTACAGTATTTTAGCTAAAGTAATCGACTAGTGATGGTGGGTCAAGGCCAAAGTAGTCAGCAGTCGTATTGCGGTAGAGACATGTTAAAGCATTCCGCAAAAAGTGCACAAACAATGTACATTTTTCCTACATGGCTAAGGCCAATTTTGAGATTCTTTTTTGTAATCGAGAAACTTGAAATAATTTATAAGGTCTCCAAACAACCATTCCACACTTGTACGTACAGAACTCATAGATGCATTAAACTCTTCCATTTGTCTTGTTAACACCCCATTTCTGAAGGGGCACTGCAGATGGGTACGTAGAGGATATGCCGGATCCCCGTAGATACACATCTCCTGTCCAGCAGGGGAAAAGGCGAACTGTGCCAGGTCAACATAGAGGCCAGATGTGTCCAGCATTCTCGCATCATGCATTCGTCCCTCTGAACAAGAGCCAAAAAAATTAATTTTGAACCACAATCAGTCACACATTGGCTGACTGACAAACTGTTACCTATATAGACCATTGATTACCTTAGTAATTGAGTAGGCAAAAAACATAGGATTCGCTGGCTATTATTCTTACAGTCCAGGTACTTATGGCCTATAAGTCAGAAAATTATTTATAATTTATTTGTCTGTGGTGACAGGACAACCATTTCCTCTAATAACAATTGAAAGTGGGAGCTACTGAAAATACCTCTGATTTGAGAGACCAGGAGGGAGTCATCAAGAAACGTCAGATTAACATTATGAGAAAAAAAATCAATCTAACTTTTAAGTTCACATAAGTGATAAAAATGTCTCTCCAAGTAAAAACATAAAAAATGAATTAATATACCCTTACCTACTGGTCCAAACAGATGGCCAATCAATCCATTTGGTAGGGCCAAGGATTGAAATTTAAGGGCGTGAACGCGCTTGTGGCCATTGTAAACAGCTCTCTGATTGACTCCTGGTTTTGATATGGGACGAACCGTTCCATCAACAAAGCCGAAACAGTTTTCAAGGCGGCACCTTTGTCATGAATTGCTTCAGAGTACGTTTGCAGTAGGTTAGGAGACATAATGAAATGATTCCATTCGGTAATCCTATGGCCATGAACATTGTACATCCATTCAGTGACTTCATTGCTAATCATGCTGAGCTCGGGTACTGATCGACCAAAAGTAGAAATCATATCAGACAACCTACATGGATAGCTAAAGCGCTTTAGTATAACACAAAGTCCTTCTGTTGAATCACAAACGGTACCATTCGGACATGTGAAGGTATCAGGCATCTGTAAAACATGCACCAGCAATGAGATGTCACTCTTTTCAAATCTGAAGTCTGCCTTACACTCTGCTGGGTCTTTGTTTTCGAGGGAAAATTTTTCGTAATCCCAGTGGCGAAACGGAAGGTTTTGTGGAGTGAATTCTTCATACAGCACGGCAAATTCTTCGTCATCTATTAGCTTTTTTTCCAGACTAAGGAGCAAAGCTTCCTGTAAAGTCTTAAATGAGTTTTGAGTCATTCTTGTAGGGAAAGGTGAAAAGCGTTTTACTGTTTTGCAGACGATGACTAGTCTAAATGATCGCGTTCTTGATCTTAACTACATATTTCCCGCGCTTAGTACGCGGTGCTCGCCCCAGCCCCACTCTCGGTCCTCGCGTTTTCCAGACCACCGCGTTGTCAGTTCTTAAAGTCCCTATTGTATCAGAAGGAAAACCTCCGAAGACGTAGTGGTTGAGTTGAAGGCTACGTGAAGGCTCCAGGCAGAATTCCATACGATAGTTCGATACTACTGTACTGCCAATTCACATTTTTTCTGTTGTTGATGTTTTCTATTCATTTTCATTCATTTACTTGTAATATAGTAACTGGCGTTTGGCATCTTCTAAAAACCTCTCCTTAGATGAATCCCTCTTCCAACGCTAATCTTAGCAATGGATTGATCGCACGACTCTAACACTACCTACATCAACTATAACTTTGATATTTCAATTCTTTTCCCACGCTAATGTGGAAGGACTTTGTAAGGATTCATAATTCCCTGCGGAGACAAAACAAAACAATAACATAATATTTCTACAAGGAAAAGAGAAAGTGCCACAAATACAGAAAACACAACGATTAACTAGTGTTTTTAGGACTATCTTTGTTTCACCATGATCATAAAATAACTAATAAAGATATTGTGTCATTTGCTCAACTAAGGTCAAACAATCTTTCTTTTTTAATAAAGAGTACTGGATTAATATATGTCTGTTGGTTCTTATATCACAACTACACGATAAACTATCAGTTGTTAAATATCCAAACGTTTTGGGCTTCGCACTTCTGGGGGGCCTGCTGGCACCCCATAACGACTATCATAAATGACAGTTTTATCATGGTATTATTTTGTTGTTTCCAGCTTTTGTACCTTGGGATCAAGAAGTCCTTTTATCTCTTTCATGAGTGCAACTGAGGAAGGCGACTTGGAGAAATGAATGTAGTTTGCTTTCTTGAATCCTAAACCATGCTCGGCACTTATACTTCCATGGTGTTTTGCTGAGAGAGAATATCACAGTAAGATCGCCACCCGTCCTTTTCCCACCCAAAATCAGTTTCATCTGTGCGTCCCTTAGCTACCATTAAAATCTGGGAACTCGTTTAGTGTCGAGGGAATTCTCTGTGAGCATACATATTGGACCGTTAACAGCGTTAACTTTGTCACTAAATTTGTTAAATAGTAACTACATAAGTCAATTAACTCCAACCTCGTTCCCAGGGAGCGAGGTTGAATGAACTCTTCCTTTTCAAAAATCATGGTAACTCATGTTTATACATATTACTTTTATCATCTAGTTTGGGTTATTAATATGTAATAAAACACAAACGAAATTGTAAATAAAATATGGCCAAACCTGTCCACTCAAAAACATATGGCTCAATTTCATTAAGCACTTCATCACTGTGGTCTGGTGTCATTATGTTCAGGTGCAAGTTACCTGTGAAAAGTGTTGAAAATATCATAAATAAGTTGTATCAACTTAAACTCTTGTGGTGTACTCAGGGGGGGGGGGCACATCTAGGTCCCAGGGGGAGGTACTCCCTTACAAGAGCCTAATGGGGATGTGCCGCTGGATGGGGTCGCATTTTCACGACTGGAGTGACTATAATGGGGTCGCATTTTCAACAGAGTTACTAGAATGGGGTCGCAAATTCTCGAATTTTGGGGGTAAGTAGGGAATCAAAATGGGAAGATTCTCAGTTAAAAAGATCAGAAAGTTGTTTATTAAATTGAACAATAAGCTTGCATTGACCGCATTGCATTCCGTTCTTGAAACCACAACTTAAATATTAACCAGTTAGATAAAAAATAAATATATATTTATATTTATAAATATTTACGGTTAGCAAACGTACCAGAATGCTTGTGTTGTAGGTGAAAGTAAAGTATTCTTTATTCAGTTTAAAAATTGTGTCAATTCGTTTTTGGATGACCCGGCTTTTTAAAGGATTGGCAAGGTAGATGCATAAATAGAAAGTGACTAAGTTGGGATCGCAAAAATTACATTTTCCAAAAAGTGACTAAGATGGGGTCTATAATTGGCCAAAAAATAGACTAAAATGGGGTGGGGGCTCTGAGAGGCCAGCGGCACATACCCAGCAAACATTAACCCAAGTACCCCCCCCGGGATCTAGGTGGTGCTTTTCTTTTCAAACCTGTAAATCCGGCACTTATTTCACTAGCAGTTTTTATTCAATTGTCAAAGTCGAAGCTTAGAAAGGCTAACCAACTCCTTTGCGTTTTTTCGTTTTCAAGTCTGTTGGTCATACATTAAGTCCAGTTCTTAGTTTCCCAATTGTGTACAGTCAAACCTCTTTAATACGGAGACCAAAGGGACACAACCAAGTGTCCGCTTTACAGAAGTGTCTGTATTATAGAGGTAGGGAATGTATGATTTTTGGCATTTCTGGGACCAAACGAACTGTCCGTAATAGAGAGGTGTCCGTATTAAAGAGGTGTCTATAACGTGAGGTTAGACTGTACCTTGTGACAACTTTCAATTCAGTGTTTTAGCATAAACTACTAAGTACAAGTTCTTCTCTCTCACAAGTAGGAATTAACAGAATAATCCTATCTGTAAACATTTTTATTTTCTAGAACATAGCTTCATTAGTTTTAGGTTTCTTGGTAATATAAAGCAGGCAGGTTCACTGCTCATACCGGCAAAGATTCAGTATGAGCTAGCTGCCCACGGCAGATGAGTTTTTTTCCTAATACAGGTGGAATAGGGGTGGGTGAGTGGAATGAGATTCCACTACTTACCATCCCCTAGGTGACCATATCCAACAACATTAGTGACCTGCATGTCACTGAGTCGTTCTCTCATGTGCAACACAAGCTCATACATCTTTGGCAAAGGCAGTGACAGATCATACTACCAGCATAAAAAACATTGAAACATTGTGTAAAAAGGCATTTTCATAAACAGCATCATATTTTGACTTAAAGCCATTCTTAACTATGTGATCAGACAAACATCTTTTAACACACAATTTATTTTTATCTAATATTTTATTATTAAATCTAATGACTGCTTACTAACCTCTTGTGAATGAGTAAGTCAAGTTATATTTTTCACTTACAGGTCTGTTTTTAGTACTTGAATTTAATAGAATGTATATGTTACACCACCCACTGATTAACAAACCATTTGAGGGGGTGGAAAAGGTCAGTGTCTTGTTAACTACCAGCTAGTTCTTTAAAGTCAGTACCAGTTACCATAATCTCCCATGTATCTAGTTACAGCTATAATCTTGAAAATGTACTGGTGTTTACCACTCATATTAATTACCTTATAGACTGTACCACAAAACATCAAAGCCTCTGGTATTCTTTCACGTAAAGCCCAAACTGCTTTTATCTTCAAGAAAAAAAATTATACTTTTGAACAAAACTATGTCACAACTCCTTTATTGTTATTAAATTTATTTGATATTGCCAAAGACATACAACAACAACAACAAGTTTAAATGAGGAACACACCTTAGTTAAGTCTGTTGCTAAAGTGCCATCTTGAGCTATGTTGTCAGATATTACTTTTTCAAGGAAAAGACTCATTTTCTACAAAAAGATTACAAAAACTTCCAGGTTGGTTATACAATTCAAGAAACTTACAAATTTGACCAAACATTAAAAAATGTCGTAATATGATTGTCCAGGTGAGCATAGTCCCAGATAGGACTGTTAGTGACAGTCACTGACATAATTTTCAACAACCTGTATGGTAGTCATCTCTAGAGTTAAAGTAAGTTTTATCATTGTGTCACATCAGTGCACAGTAATAAACGGTGGTTATTGATCTGACTGGTCATAAGTTGCAAAATTATTGGTCATCTGTCAGTAAAGCCATGATGTTATTGGCTATGAAGACTCTAATTGATGCTTGTCAACTATCCTGTCAAGACTTTCTTTTCTACTTGCAAACTATTTTTAAACATGTGATGAATCACAGCTGTTGCACATCTTAGAAATATATGTATAACACAAGAAAAGTTTTAGAATGATAATATTTTAATTCAATATTTATAAACATTTGAAAAGAAAGTGATCTATGGCATAATCAGTAGACTCTAGGTGGTAGCTGATCTGTAAGCATATTACAAACCTCTTCATCATGGCTGCTATTAGAACCAAAGGTCTCAATAAGCACATAAAATGGCCATTTATTGATTGGATTGTGTAAACCAAGTTTACTTTCCACAAGATGCATAGAGGAACAATCGATGAATTCAAATGCTGAAGTAAAAAATTAGGTCCTTCATGAACATGCCATAAGAAAAAGAAATTTGTCAAGTTATGTTAGTATGTGGGATTCATCATTAATAATTATTAATTAGAATAAAGGTAAAAATCAAATAAATTTAAAGAAATATTTTGGCATGATTCATGCCATCATCAGTTTAATCCAATAACTTTTGTTTGGTTACCTTCTGCTTATCGATAATGACAATTATTCACATTAACTGTTTGCAACCAGAACTAAATGTGTAGTTGAAACATAAAAATAATTTTTGTTTTCTGTAGTTTAAATTCATAATTTTTAAATAATATTGTAGAAGTCCATGTGCCCATGTTATGTTGCATGACTTTTACATGTCATCATTTTCAGTTATTATTAGATGAATCCAGAGTATTTATTCAAAAACTAAAATAATACCTGACAAAATTTCTCCCAACATGGTTCCTGCCAGTTTAAAAGAGCTAAGAACATCTGTGAACCTCTCACAACCAAGGAAAGCAACATTGATGGACTGCAAACAGGTGGAAATTATTTTACTATAATTGTCATTATTAAGTAATTTTATTATTATTAATTATTATTATTATCATCATCATCATCATCAATATTATTGTAGAAATGGCAAGTATACTCAAATTATAGGACCAGAGGAGTATGAACTCCAAAGATTTTCTTCTTGAGATTGCTGTACTGATGGCTGATAAGAGGCTGTGAAAAGATCTAGTGGTTGCCCGCCTTTGGGCGACCAAGTGAGTGTGAGTGTGTCTAGGGAAATATATATAATGCTGTGTGATTATGAACAGAAGCTGAGAGGAAAACTTTCAAAGAAACAATTATTTATCTTAAGTAATCATTACAGTGCTGTGAAGAAACATTCTGCCACAATGTGATATTCTTATGATGTGTGGCAGTAAGCAGATGAAGCACTAGAGTGAAGCAATAAACATTAAAATATTCCTTACAAGTCTTGTTGTGAATAGAAATTGAATAGCTTATATGTTTTCATGCACACTATTTTTTATAGACAGTCAATGTACTTGTACCATTATTCTTTTCTCAATAAAAAAGATATTGAAATTTACACACAACCTTTGGTCTCCTTGGTACTGAGATTGATGCGGCTGTTATAACACCCAAAGAACCTTCTGATCCAATGAACAGCTGTTTTAAATCATATCCTAAAAAGAGAACATGACAACAAGGAAAAGTGATGGTAAAAACTACAAATAGGCAAAGCCAACTTAGGGTCATAAGATTAGGTTCAACTATTTTAAAGCAGGCACTCAAGTAAGGCATACAGTTACTAGCCTCTAGCTTGCAGCAATAAAGAGACCAGGGACAAGGGAAGAAAAAATACTACAAGACATTGAAAGCCCTAACAAACCTGTGTTGTCTTTTCTCATTGATGAAAGACAGTCAAGTATATTTCCATTTGGAAGAACCTGTAAAGTAGCAGAAAATAAAACCAACAGACTAAACGATTGATGTCCACATGATTTGTTACAGCTGGGTTAGACAACCATGGAAAATTTTCAAAAACATGACATTGACTAAAGAAAAAATATGTCATCATTGTTCATGCCTTTTTAGCTGCCTCTTTTGTTATAGAAGGTTCTGATCAATGATACAAAATACCAGTAATATTTTATCACCTTGAACAGTTGAAATCTATTTTATAAGTTGGTAGAAATACTCTACAGTTAATCCTCACAGCATAATTTCAAAAGTAGTTTGAGTTTGATCGTCCGGGGAACGTAGTCCTGAATAGGACTGTTGTTGTTGACAGTGACAGACATTTCAACAACCTGTGCAGCAGTCACCTTGACTCTGGAGTCACTGTCAATAACAACAGTCCTATTGAGGACTACGTTTACCCGGACGATCAAACTCAACCTACTTATAGATGAGATTAGAAGGCTAATGAGGGCCTAAGCATCTCATGCTTTACTATCAATGCTGCCAAGTGAAGTTACAGTGTATTTTATAGAGTACATGTATTATCAACAATAACGCCTGTCTCTAAGCTATAAACTGAACAACAGCAGTGTCTTTCTAGATGTCTCTAAAATTTGATGCTAACTGACAGCAGGTCTGTGTTACAGGTGGGAGGAGGATGGGGACTGCATTTCTACATATGACATACCACTTCTAATCCAAGCACATTGCCATGCAAAGAGCCATATCTCAGCAACCTTAGACCTGCAGCATTAGTGGCAATGTTTCCACCTATATGGCAACTACATAATATGTATTACAAAAACAACATTGTCAATCATCAAAATATACTGCCAGTAGAATTATGTACCCACCTTTCATGAGTCATATTCAAACTTGTTATTTTTACTTTAAAAAAAATTGGCCGGTGTACACCACAGTGGTGCAATTAACAATAACAGCATTTATTTAAACACGATTAAAAATTCACCAAAGCTGATGTGGTCGTATAAAAAAAATAAAATACACTTCAGTGACTTTTTAAAAGTGTCAATGTCATGAATTGATCTCATTCGGTTTTCCAGGGCGTTCCACCGAATACTGAATTGACTTGTATGAGCATGATTTCTTTACCACTTAATTCACTTTTAATTCACTTTTAAATTTAGGGGCAGCACCTCATAAAGGACTTCCAAGAGGAAAAGTGATACCATTTGATAGCCATACTTTTAAACAAAAATGTTTGAGTAAAACCAAAGCCAAAACTCTTAGTTTGAAAGCTTTGTTCTTAGCTTGACCAGTTGACAAGAGGACTACAAACCTTCCTTTTGCACCCAAGTCCAGGGGCATTATGAAACCACGCTCCTCCATTATATTGTCCAGAGACTCCAAAATACAACCAGCTTGACACACAAGGATGCCTAATTTAATGGAGGCAATATTTATCATGATTAGTGTACAGTACAGTACAGTTAAATCCCCCAGTCAGTAATCATGCAACCGTGGAGTTGCATTGGCGACTACATGGTCAACCAATGTGGGGAAATCACTCTAGACTTATCTCGCGTGGACCTTTTTGCCTGCGCAATAGAGACATTTAATAGTTTAGCAATATTTATCCAAGGGTCCCATTGGTATGGACACTTTGACTTTGCAAACAGGATCTTCTTTGTCAGCAAACATGACCAATATAAATTTTAAATATTGGCTCCTGATCACATTTCTGAGACTGTTGTTTTTTGTGTATTTCTCCCAACATCAATCCTACAACACACGTTATATTATTTAGCTTGCCATAAACATTCTTCAAATTGTTCATTAACAACACCATCAAGTTTCTTTGATGCTAATAATTGTGCAGATACCTTATGTTGCAACAATCCTAAACACATTATATTGATTGTAAGTTAAGTTAAGGTTGTTTCCCTTTCCATTGGCAACAAACAAGATCAACAGTAGTGTTCATTCACCTGAAACATCATCAAAGCTTAACACCTGGTTCATTAAAGACATGGAAATGATTATCTCATCAAATACTGGAACACTCCCACCTACAAGAAAGTCATGGAAAATATTGGTAAAGCTTTGATTTATTTTACAAATTAAAGATTTATTTATATTGGAAGTGGACACAGTTTTCCAGCTACATGTAGATTACTGGAAAACTATCTACTCTAAATAATTTTAAAAAAAAAATCTAAATAGAACATAACAGGATAAACAACCTTACTGGCAGAAGACAACGAGCAGTTGGCTATATACAAGCATGGCTAAGGATTCAAATTTCAGGATGCCCAAGAACAAATCCAGCAAGTGATCAGAGCAGGACTTGATGGAACCCAGGGTTAATGCAAGGGACTGTGAGTGTAACATGCTGACCACTCACCCATGACTGCCTCCCCAAAGACTTTTGAAAATTTATTGACCCCTTGATTTTAAACTAATAATTTAGACTTCATGAACAATTGTCATTCATCGAAGTGAAAGAATCCTTTTGATTCAACTTACCAACCAATCCAGTATTTCCACCCTGAGGGAGCACAGCTAATCTAACAACAAACAAGATAATGAAGAGTTGTGTGCTTTATACCAAATATTTGGCAATGAA